>PYHW01009717.1:4626418-4741030 GCA_013186435.1 Turdus rufiventris | reverse complement strand
CCCCACATCTACAAAGGCATAAGAGGCGTGCTAAGACCTCACATCATGCTCATCCCTACACTGGGGTTTGCAGAACGCTCTTGCATGACAAGCACTGCTGCTGGAGCAGGAGCTAAGCCCAGTGCAGGGAAGCAGCAAAGTGACACCAGGTGCAGTAGGAGAATCCCATACAAGGCAGGATTTTGCACACACTGATCCCTCCTCACCCATAAAGTTTAACCTCACTGGAGTAATTTACAGGAAATAGCCCAATATCTGTTTTCTCTTTCTGGAAGATCTAGGTACACCATGGATACAAATTGTTACATGGCTGGGGCTTCTCTTGAGCCCCTTACTCTCAACAATGGAATAAACTCATCACAGATCAAATTAAAAAAGGAATTAATCATTTCCAGTTACAGGGTCTGATCACACTTGGCCACTTACAACTGTAGGAAGTGATGCTGTGGTATTGCAACACTGACTATAAGGAAGTTATATTCCTGTAAGGCTTTGATTCCTGGAATGATACATTTATATCATGTTCCCAGATTTCACTTTCTCTTGCTTTTGACTCATGATCAGCTGATGCAGCAATCAGTTTACCAGATAAATACATGATTTCTAATAGTAAAAGTGTTTCTCAGAAAAGCTTATCTACCATCAGTGTAACTGAAGTAATGCCACTAAGACCCAGATCATAAAAATTTATTGCATTTCTTTTTATTTTCTTTTAATATTGGTTCCTGATCCTTTAATCTCATTGAACTTTACCATATAAAAGGAGCAAATAATCCTTGCTTTAGACTGTGTAGGTGTTCTTGTTGTGCATTTTCATGTGGCTTTTGAGCCTTGCTGCTCAGATAACAGCCTCTTGAGCAGTACACTCCTCTTGCATATATGCAGCACATCAGATTAGCAACAATTACAATTTGCAGCATACATCAGGAGGAAATATTAAGACCAGTCTTTGAAAATACTCACGTTACTGTCCTCCAAGAACTTAAGTGCTTTGGCTATGTTGTTCAAACGAAAAATGCGATGGGTTGAAGATTTGTATTCGTGCATCTAGAAAAAAAGAAATGCCACACTGGTTTTAAAACTGATAGAATCATTCACCACATCATACAAAACTTAAAACACTACAGGCATTGAGGCAAAAAAAAGCTAAAGAAGTCTATCTATGAAAAATTATTGCCATCTTTTGTGAGCAGTAAAATGCTTCAACTGCACAACTGTAGCACAACAGGGTTAGCAACCAGCCTTCCTGCTCTCCAGATGTTATCACTCTCTTGGACCTGCCACACTGATTATTTATGTAATCACTCCCCAGCCATGTTCAGTCACAGGATCAGATTTGCCTGAAAATTCATAACAACAGATTTTCTTTTGTCTTGAATTAAATGAAATTATCCTAATTAGGAAGCATGAACAGTTTTAATAGCAGGCACAGGCAGGTGGGAGGCAAAAACCTTCACTTTGGCAGAAATGAAAGATTTTGCACACCTGTCTCCCCGCAATTCCACTTTGGCACACTGTTTTTATCCCATGTGTGCAGCAACAGCTAACAAGAAATTCAGCCAGCTGACCTTACCCCCTTCTCTCACCTCCTCCCTGACCTCCCAAAGCATAGCCTAGGGTTTACCATGATGTGTCTCCCCCTTCAATTCATTTCAAACCTGGCCCTCAATGCAATCTGTGTGACTGCACATAGAGACACTGCTCCCTCTGCTGCAGCTCTGCCAGCCTTCAAGAGTATTAAAAAATACTATTGACTCTGAATGTGTGAGCACAGATTCAGGGGCCATTCCTGTGCAGGGTGTGCAGGTGGTCAGTCACTGCAGAACATCACCAGCTGTATCTGCAGTGATGAGACAGCTGCTCCTCCCACCCAAGTGTGATAGCCACACACAGGAGAGTCCTGATGACAAGACTGATAGAGAAAGAAAACATTAAAGTCAACTGGGCATTTATATTTGCATTGGGTGTTCCATTTCTGGTATGTGGAACTTTACACACCTCTTACAAAGAAAGGAGAAGAAGTTTCTGATTACTAAAGCTTTGCCCTGCTGATTTAGAATGTATTAGTAAGACTAATAAAACCTGAGCCAGGATACCAGAATGAAACTCAGACCTACAGCAGGCATCAGAAGACCTACTGAGTGTCATAATGATCTTAGACAAAACAGAAATAGAACTTTTGGATTAAAAATTTATATAGCAAATATGTGTTTTCTTGGTAATGTGACTTGGGTAATCTCCAAATGGAATGTGTGAGCATTATAGCATCAAAGTCTTAAAAACCCTGAGGGGTGGGAACATTAACACTGATCACACACCATTTACACCTCATTGTTATATTTCCTTGAAATCTACATTATAGCTCAGGACACCCGCCTGTAACATAAGGAAATTATAACAAAGTTGCTGAAATTCTTACTACATTATGCAAGATATGGGCCCAAATTCACCCTTATTCCTTGGATGTCCAGGTACTCTTGCTTGTAACATAGCAAGCTCCCAGGGATGGAGTTTCTCCCTGTCTGTACATACCAGCTTTTGTCCTGACAGGACTTCCAGGAGCGCCATCAAGATTTTGCCATCTTGTATATCAATAAACAAGTCTTTCACTTTCAAAGGAGGCTTGCACTGTGAAGAAAAGAAACCAGGTCGTTTTAAAAGCACTGCTTTTTGATCACTGTGACTTCAGATAGGTGGAAGGAGAATTTTACAAGACAGAGATACAAGAAGTAAATCATAACCTGTTATAAGAAAGAGCTGATAGTTCTTCACATCAGTGGCAATTCTGTCCTATGAATGTTGGAGCCAAGACTGAAATCAGACAGACCAATTCCAGATTTCCCATTACATAATCTCATCCTAAATACTCTGCCTAGGAAAAAACCATGCAGCGTTTGGGCGCTGATCCCTCAGACTAAGACATGTCCATCAGAAGCTGGACCACTTTGTGCAGAGATAAGCCCACGATCCTGCCAGCCACAATGTCCCTTCTCATGTGAAAGGCTTCTGGTGGTGCCATTCTGTCTCCCAGCATTTTCTAAGTACTTTAGAAAGCAACTTCTTGTATTGTGTCTCACTTTTCTCAGCGAACTCCTCCAAAGGGAGCCATCTCCTCACTTCACTGTGGTGTTGGTAGATGTGTGCACTTCAAGGCACACAGCCAAGTCAGCTCAGCCCTCAGGGGTAGTCCCAGCTGCAGCAATTACACTCTGCTCAGGTGTCACCCACTCACGTGTCCCTAAAGAGCCCCATGTTTCCATCTTTGGTTGGGCAGTGCACTTCGGTTCGATTCAGCACTTCTCCTGGCAAACTGGGACCACACATTTTCATGACCGATCTTTCATCAAGCCAAGAGACTAAACAATGCTCCATGAAAGAAAGCAAAGTATCTTTCATTTCAAAATTAAATAACTTATCTGAAAGACTAAAACCCAAACACTTTCCATGCTTTCACTACTTAAAGCAAGAACAAACAGAACTCAGAAATTCAGACTACTCCCAATTATCCCATGACCAGCAGAGCCAGATCCTCTCAAGAGATGACCCAAGTGGGATCACACCAAAAATTTCCTGAAGAAGTACAAGAAGACTTCATTGCTGCCTCTGAAAAAAGAAACCACTCTGCAAGAAGTACTTCTTTGAGGATAAAGGCAGAAGACACCTTTCTCAGTGAGTGTCCTCAGGGAATCACCTGTAATTAGAGACAGCTTTGGTGAAGCTCATTGTTTACATGGTTTATTACAATGTTTATTATGACACTCCAGAAAAAACAACAATAAAGCAGAAGGCTTTCACCCTTTCTCCAGAAAAGCATTTTCGTTTGTTGAATCAGAGAGGAAAAGAAATTTGTATGCACTCTAGAGAAAGCTGACCTGCTCACCAAGGTTCTAAGACTTCATATGGCTGGCACAGCAGAATTAACAGCACCCTACAGCCTTCTTCATGATAAAATTCCCTCTGTAAATCAAAGACCTTCTTTGCAGTCACATACTTGACAACCCTTTCTGACAAGTTCCAAAACTGCAGTTAGTTTAAAGTCCTAGAGCCTGATTCACAAAGGCATCACGTAACACTGTCTTCGTTCTGAGAGGCCTTGGGGAGCAATTGCTAGTCAAAACATTTCCAGCTAGTCTTATTCTGATTTTCCAGTGAGATTTAAAAGGATCCCTTTATGCCTTCAAAAACAGTCACTGCAGAGTAGTGGACTTAAGCAAGTATATATGAGATGCCTTTCTTCTAAAAGTCCTTTACTGTGTCTGAAATGCAATCACTTCTCAAGAACTACTAAAACAGCCCAAACCTAGTACCAGTCTGTATTTTTTAAAATTTAGCCACCACTAAAGCATTGTGAAGCTCAATCACCAGTCCAAGTTGGGGCTGTGTCTAGATCAGGAACCTGGTCTCATTCCTTGATCCTGCACCAAGTGTTACTGCTGTCTCAGTAATATTAGGATTTTTTTTTTCAACCTCAACACCATAAAAAACATTCTCTGCATGATAGACTAATTAGGAGAGGTAGTATTTATCTACTATCAATAAGAGCAGTAAATTAGTTTTAAGGGCTATATTATGGTGTCATTAAGAAACAATCACAACTTAAAGATATGACGTCCAACCAGCTCTCTGGTGTCCATTAGCTCTCTGATGTAAGTGGATATGTGAAGATCCCATCATCTTGCCCCCCCATAACATGACTAACAAGGAATAATTTACTGTTTTCCATCTTCAGATCTGGGATGAAGACAGATTCTGAAGAACAGCTGTCGTTAGCCATGATTCCTCAGATGTTCAAACTTCCAGTTCAGGGAGGAACACAGATATCATAATCTGAGAGCCTCAACCATATTTGATTTTATGTGGGTGCATTCTATGGGAAAAGTCTACCCTCTTGGTAACAGGCAGTGGCATTAAAGATTTAAATGCACCTGAGATGATAAATGCCAGTCAAGCATTCATTGTGCCTGGAAATTAAGTTTAATTAATCCAGAAACAGACTTTGACCTTCCACTTACTTTGCACCAAACATCCCTATATGCACAGATGTCAGCCTTGTTTCCAAAGTCTAACTAGTTTAGAGGAGTTAACTGCAATCTGTCTATGGCTATGTCCTTGTATCCCAATATCAAGGCTGTTTGTCAGTCTTACCTTTCCCAAATGCAGGTTTATCCATCTGGTAAAGGTTCTCTTCTGTACATTTTCGCGTTCAACTAGAAATATCAGAAACAAAAAACAGCATTTAACTTTCCGAAGAGAGAACACTGGTAGTAAATTTCAGAAACTGATGCATAAAAGAGAATTCATAAGAACTAGGTGAATAAAAGAAACATTCTAAATCAGGAGATATAAAGTCCAGTTTCAGTGATTTATTCAATTTCTTTGTCGAGGCATGAGCTATACATTTGTAGATGCATTTTAAAGGCAGGAGGAAAGAATTTCTTGGTTTTGCAATCTCCAGTGTTGAGCTTCTGCGAGATGAACATTTATGTGCTGTGCACAGCTCTCCAGTGTTGTCAGAAGGTGCTCTGAGCAGGCAGCCTGACCATTCTGTGTCAATTTATAGGATTATTGCTCTGACACCCTCATGCAGATGGGGCTGGCCCAGATTCCAATGTTCTTGTACGCACAAGGAATCAGGACCAACACAACAATTTTGTCTTCATTCCTATGAATGGAAAAGCCTCCATTTCCCAATCTCCTAACCAGTGCATTTAGAATCAAAATTCCAAGTCCCCA
Source organism: Turdus rufiventris (assembly GCA_013186435.1). Taxonomy (NCBI): domain Eukaryota; kingdom Metazoa; phylum Chordata; class Aves; order Passeriformes; family Turdidae; genus Turdus; species Turdus rufiventris. Next base: position 4,735,297 of record PYHW01009717.1, on the reverse strand, counting down.
GACTGAAGAATCATTTTATTTATATTGCAATAAGACTAGGAGTGCTTGTTCCTCGCCAGAAGTGCCGTGCACTGGGTGCTGTACAAACAGCTCTTGGGCCAGCTGAAGAGTTTTTAATCACATCTGCCATTTCCTGAATCCATTTCCATGGTGAACTATGGCAAGAGTGTAAGGGGAATCATATTACTGCCCAGCTTTCATTTACCTTCTAATATAAAAAAGTAAACCATATATTTAATATAAATGAAGTAGACTGTCAAAGCAATATTTCACTTTAAAGACAATTATTCTCAGGTGGTTCTCAGGTTTCACTTGAATTAAGGAAATCTGGCAATTTATGAACAAAACCCATTAAAACTAGTTATATGCTAGTATTTCAATTTACTCATAGAGCATATCAAATATATTTTAAAACAATTTTGTGTTTATTCAGCCCTACAAAAACAGCTAACCTATCTACTGGGAAATCACATTCTCAAAAAGTCTGGGTTGCTTTTATTGGTCAGACTGATTATAGGCCAAGCAGTAGCTTCTGTAAATCAAATTTTAATATTGTTCTTTTTGATCATTTTAACCAAAGGGTCAGCAGTCTCTAATCATATATATAACTGTTTTCCTTATTTTGATGCATTGGAATGGAGCTTTTCAGCACAAAGTACATCTGTCACTGATGTCCATTCAGGCCTTTTAAGTCATCTTATTTCATAAAATCTGATTTTCTCCAAGATTGGTTAAAAAAAGTCATTACCCTTTAAGTGCTTTAGAAAACATAGAAAATGCCAAACTAATTATTGCTGTTGGCTTTTCTTTTAAAATGTCTTAGAAGAATGTGCAAAGATTTGAAACAGCTCTCTAGAAATGAAACTGTAAAGTATATTAAGACTCCAGAGTATCTGTAAAACACCCACAGCATTTACCACCTACAAATCCCAAAGTACAATAAACTGAGAGATGTGTCACATATTTCTTGGGCTTCGCTTTCTTCAGCACCTCAGCTTCAGAACTGGGTTTCCATGCACTCACTCCCACAGCCACAGCTGAGCAGCACAAGTGCTGTGTGTCACCCAGGGTGTAACTTCAACAATCGAGCTGTTAAAATTAACCTTTGACAGTGGGTGGAGGTTAAGCCAGAATTGTTCCCAGATATACTTCTTTCTGTTCAAATACAGGTGTGGGTGCAAAGGGGAAGGCAGAGGAGCTAGCAGCAGGCAACAGGACCACCTGATAAATTTGAAATGCTGAGGAATGTTTGGATGGGCACCAGGGCCAAGCTTCAGAAAATAAAAAGAAGACCTTATCAAACAGGCTGGATATACAGATTTCCAATGTCAAACAATTAAAAATAAAACACAGAAAGGTTCACAGAAGCAAATATAGTGTTTTCTGGTATCATCAGAGGCTTGGTTTCTTGTCATTAGTCACTTTGGAAACCTTCACTTTCAGTGTAAATAAGGATGCAAAAGAAAGCTGTGTTTATTTACAGATCATCCATAAAACTGAGCACACACAGGCTCCTAATTTTGCTGCAGAAATTCTGCCATGATGCAAATCAGGAATTGCACATATGCCTCAAAGGATGGGTGAGCCAAGCTGGTATTACTGCTTTGGGAAGCTCACACACCAAACATTAAAAAAAAGCACATTCAGGAAAGCACTTGCATACATAGATGGGTTTCTGAGATGAAGTTGTCTTTATGGCAAACAGCTTCTTTCCAGGAAGAGTGTTGACCCCAGAATGGGCACTATTTGATTCTGTAACATTCTAAAGCAACAGTAACTGGAAGGGGAAGAGGAAAGGAGAGGAAATGTGTTTATAAAATCCCTAAGGTACACAAACCCCTAATGCAGTCCATATGCTCGATGGCAGAATTAATGGGGAAAGTTCAGCACAGGTATTTACTGATGTGTGCCTTTAACTGCTATTCTGCTCTGGCACTGTGGACCTCCCAGTTTCAGTACAGCCTCTCTTCTCCACAATCCTTTCATTTGAGACTATTGTAGAGACTCTATAAACTTTATGCAGTTTCTATAAATTAAATAGAATCTTTTTTCTCCTTCACACCTAATATTATATAAAAGTGAAGAAAATCATTCAAGTCCAAAGTTCCTATGCTTAGGAATATAGTTTACTAAAACTGCACTGTGTTTACTGGGCAGCTAGAGAGCAATAACACTATTATAAAATAATAATTACACCTACCATATGGCTGGCCTGCACACAAATCATACACTGGAAAAGAAGGATGCCTGCTGTGAGGGTTGAATTGAAAGATGTAATGCTGGAAGGAAGTAGAAATTCAGGAATTGCCTTTTTGATTCAGCTCAGCTCAGTCCTTGATATAAGAGAAAAATTATAGAGACAAATTCTGACCACTTACAGAAGCTGGGTCTTCCACACTCTTCCAGTAAGCCCAACTATGACATGTTTTCACAGGAGGGTGTAAGAGGCGCAGTGTTTGTATCAAAGTGCACGGGTAGGGCACTGACAGGCATTAACTGCAATGATTTAGAGGGAAAGAAGCTATGGAGAAGGAAAAGGTGTACTGTTAGGATTGGGTGTACCCTACTGTATAACCCACACAGTTCTCTACCCCACAACTGTGTCCTAGAGGACAGCAGAATTTGGCTCAGCCCCAGTAACTGCACCCTAGTCAGTATACAATATTCACAAAGATATACTGCTTTGGAAAATCTTATGACAAAGGCAACTAATTTCTCAAAGAGTAAAACTAAGCTAGTTCAAAAACCATTTGGGCAAAATTCAAGGTTAAGCTGCTAATGTACAAGGTAGTACAAGTAGCTGCTTTCCTGTGTGGCACTATTTCCTTCCCCATCAGTCTAGAAATTCCTCAGGCGTTTGCTAATGCCATCTCTCCCCCTCCTAAATCTCCTCAAAGGTCACCACTGTTTGCATCACCTGCAGGAAGCCGATCCCTAAGAGCTTCTATGTTCAACAGCAAACTGGAGACAGCAAATATTGATTTGCTTCTAAATACTATTTATTCTGTTGTTGTAGAACCAGTTATGAATAATCCTCTGAGCACACCACCATGGGGCTGGGCACTTCAAGGAGCTATGAAACATGGAAGCTGATTTGAGCAGAACACTTGTCAGTGTGTAATTATATAGCTCCAGGAAACTGCTTGATTTGCATGTATGGATAGTACTTCCAAAGCAAAGCAGAAGGTCACTTAAATTTGCTTCCAAACATATTAGCATGTCATGCAGGATATCATCATCAAATGACGTTAAAACCATCACAACAGGCCACGCTGGTTTGTAGATCCACTTACAACTCACTTTCTGGACATCGTGCCAAGTTCCAGTTTTATAATAAGCACAAAATCCAGCTTTCTTTTTTCTACCACAAGCTCAACCTCTATAGATACACTTGCCATTAGCAAGAAGCAAGTCTTCAAGATGGAAATGCTGGTGTTGGCCATCTGACTGTGACAGAGAATGCTTTAACCACCCATGGCTCCAGAGGCAGTAACTTGCCAGGATAATTGCCTCATACTCACCTTGTAAGTACCCAGTGGCCACCACAGAACCAGTTCATAATGTGCATGGCTCTGGATGTATCCCAGCATTTGCCAAACTCTTTGGTCTGGAGAAAATGACACTTCTTATTACACAACAAAAATACATGGGAAAATGTATGATAATTAAATACTACTGCCTAAGTCCAAAGTCGGACGTGGTTCAGACTCCCTGAGTCTTGGGAAATGCAAATTCCTCTCCTCCTACCTTCCTCATCCTCAAGCCCCCATTCATAGAATTACACACTCAATCAGTCTCTAATGAACACACATTGAACAATCGACTTTGGAACTCCAGGCCACTAAATAATACGAGAACTGGATTTTAAACTGAGCTTCATGGTGTTCCCACACTGTAGTGCAGCCTAGGTATTTCTGATCACTGGGCATCATGCTAACAAACCTGAATACTCCTTTCTCTGCAAACAGTGTTCACAAAGGAAGCCACACTGCCATCTTGGAAAATGGATTTCACCTAAAATTGCTCATTTGAGATGATGATAGATGCAAGTAATCGCCTAAAGGCAAATAAATACCCTGCCATGAGTTAGAGTACGTGGTCAGGCACCAGATGCAGGATGCTGATGATAGATACTGGATACAGACAGCCCTGAGGAAGCACGGATCCTTGTCCAGGAGACCTTCAACTGTTCAAACACAATACATGGGACAAAGTCCAGGTGCACAGCCCAAGGACAGAGCACATGCAAGCAACACATCTAGCATGGGAAGGATGATTAAAGGTGTACTGGAACAAAAGTAAAAAGGGGGTGAGTAAGGGAGGCTGGGTGCAGGGGTAGCAACTGACAGGAAAAGAACTGGAGAGTTTAAAATTAAATGCGCAAAGTAGGGCAGGGGAAAGTGCAATTAAATTTTGTACTTTTATTTCATCTCAGCACAGTTACATTAAACTGTGAATGGTCAAAGAATTAATTTCTATTATATGTTTTCACAAGAGGATGAAAAAATAGCTCACAACATTCCTCTCGAGTATATGGTGCAGCTCAGCAACACCGCTCTGTGAGCACTCAGTACTTGCACATAAAAATCTCCATATTTGTAGGAGTGTGAATTTTAAAGGCATAAGCGAAATATAAGGAATAACTCTAGCCAAACTGCCCACAAAACTAATTTTATAAGCTTATGAATTCCTGCGAATCCAATATTTTCCTTGTGCTTAAGAAACCCCCAAACAGCTTAGAAGATTAATATAAATTTTCTGTTTGATCTATGCAGGGGTTGAAGGCTTTGTTGTATACCATATGCCAATTTGATGTAATCTGGAGCACATGAAATATTAAATCTTAAAAACCCTGGTTTTCTAAAGGAAACATTAACTACACTATATAACATGAGTCTGCTCTCAAGTTACCTCTTATGAACAGGGCCTCTAAGCCCTCCAGATGAAGTTGTTAAGTTAATTGTTTGTTGAAACTGACCCATTTATTAGGGTCCTTATTAAATTTCTATGGCAGGTGTTGAAAGCTTGAGGCTTTTTCATTCCATCAAAGTTGCAGAGTCCAAGTCTCATTGGTTCAAAACTCTTTAAAACTTAGGTTGGTACTACAGAACACAAACATCGTAAGATCCCAAGCATTACAATTTCATTAGCTGCAGCTAAACAGGTTTCTTTTGGACTTCAGTGTCTAGTTATAGCAAACTATTTACTACTGCAATTGGTATATTAAGATTACATGCACCAGACAAATATTACAGCATGAATATGAGATTTCTAAAAAACTCTTAGTGCTTCAATCCTCATCATGTCTGAGACAGATGTTTCTCTTACCAAGAATTAGATGAATTTACTTGTAAATTCTATTGGGCTTTGGAAGAGAAATCCTACATAAAATATTACTATTAGAACTGATCAAAATAGCTTCCAATAAGAGGGATTTATATTTTCCCTTGAAAACTAATTTAGTAATGGCAGATGGTAAAGAGTCCCCTCCACATACCCTTCAATCACAGAGCAAACATCTTTATTCGCATGACTTTTTATATACACAGGAAATGTTATTGAACAGATAAAGAAAATTTCTCGTTTACATACCAGGAATGTTATGAAATAAAATCTGACAAGGTTAAAAACGTGAAACACAATTCTGTTCTGAACACTGAATGAAACAGATATCAGAGCTTATTGTGAAGATTGCTGGACCCAAATAAAGTATTAATTAGGTTAAATTTAATGGGTTTGAAATTGATCTAAAAAGTGACTTAAGTGCTGATCCAGCAAGAGGTGGGTTTCCAGGCTGTGCAGAATACCTCTTGTGGTTTGTTACACTATGTTCAAGGACCATAACACCTCCTCCTCTGTATGAATAGAAGCAGGATTTGCTGTTACCAGCAATTGCCATTAGGAGAAATGCAACAACCAGTAATGTCGAGGTTCAGGAGTTGCTCCTTGCCCAGAGCTCATGATGTTCCAGTGCTGTTTGCTGCACTAGTTCTGGCTTCTCCAAATGGTTCACCCCCTGGGACTACTGATGTTTCTTGAGGCAACTGAGGCCCCCAGCTCTGCAGTGGGCAAAACATCCCACCCCTGTCATTGCTGGCATATTAAACTATGCTTTAAAGCACAATGCTTAACTTCAATTTCAACCTCTCTCTTGCACCTTTTCTATCTATTTGAGTATATTCAGTGAGATTATCTGCACTTGCTCAAAAGCAAAATCAGGAGCACCCTTCTGAAACAAAATCATAGTTGCCATGTTCAGCCAGGTACCAGTTAGCCGTGTTTTCCTATCAGTTAGAGAATGGCTCTTGCATAAAGCTCACACTGACATGGTTTTAGAAGCACAGACCTTTCCCTCCCACATGGAGAAGTAGGTCCCACAGCCAGTGTCTGCACCAGTATCTATGTATCACTTCTAAGTGATCCCTGGCAAGGTCTCCACTCTCATCCTGTGGCATCTAAAATGAAAAATATATAATCTTCCAGAAACCATCCTACATCCAGCAAATAAGGGCTAGTCACAGAGTCCAGTCCATTCCATCTCTACTTTGCATTTACCTTTACTTGTTATGGCAAACCTAGAAAGCTTAAACTGTGAAGCATTCCTTATTCTTCACAATTTTTCATTTCAGTAATAATAGCCAGAAAGAGTGACCCAGTGCAGGCACCACCAAAACCTAGTGGGGTGCTCAAGACATGGAGCAGCCTCAGATGGATATGTAGAATCCAGAGCCACGCTGCTCTCTGCCTCTCTCCCACTTATTCTCCCTTGTAGCATCTCTTATCAAAGCCAATAAGCAGCACAGAAGAAATAGAGTGAGGATCATGGTAATCAGGTGAATATTAGAAACATGCAGAAATACATGCAACTCTAAGAGCAAAAGATTGAAGAGATTTATGGAGATTAATATTAACTAGAGAAAAATCCTCTGGCTTTGGAGGAATAAGCAGATGCTTTGTTCATTGTGGGCCAGACACGTGATCTGAAGTAGAGGGTACAAGACTCTTTTGGACTCTTTTGTTCAGAAAGAAACACAAAACCAAAAACACTATATTAGGTAGTATATTGCTGCCCAAGGCAACAACCATTCAAAAATGGATGTGGGATGAAGGTAGACTGTAGGCTACCAAAGTTAGATTCAAATGGATAAAAAGCTGGACCACAGTAGAAACCCTTTTTAAGATTCATTTTATAAAATGCAAGAGCCTAGCACTGTACAGTACGTACTCCTGAGGAGTTGCCATTTGACTTAAATGGCCTGTTGGGAGGCTTCAAGAGAGTTACTCCTGTTTTTCTAGAAAGGGTGGCTGCCACAGAAGAAGTTACGGGCAGACTAAGGATGGCAAAATTCTGAATGTTCAGTGAGGTCAATCATGCAGTCTCCCCCACAAGACCCAAGCCTGGCCCCTCTGGCACTAACACAGGCTTTGTGGGCAGCACAGCAGAAGGCCTGGTCCCCTCTGCACCCTGGTGAGCACTGCTTTAGCTGGCAGTGGGAATTGTGAACTGCAGGTCCTGGGTATTATTCTGGGTGATGCTATCCAGCTACCAGAAGTAGCAGAGAAATTATTTTCCTGAAATCAGTAGCGGTCTCTCCTTTGCTCCAGCAGGCTCTGAGAACCAGGTTATACTGTATGAACATAGTTCATAAGTAGTATTGGCACAGCTTACCAGTTAGTCAAAATAGAAGGTATCAGACACAATCTTGAACTGGGTTTAAGGGTTTTACTGTTTAAGGTCTGCAGCAACATTCAGAATCCCAGTTTTTCCTGAGTCTCCCAGAATGTGGAAATGCATCCCTCAAGTGACTGACTGATGCTCCTGATGGAGCTCCACATTTTTAGCTATATGCCCGAAGGCAGGTTTGAACAAATCTGCCAGGATGAAAACACAAGAAAGAGCAATGTGTGCATGAGCACTCTTGTGCTGAGGATCCAACAGTAAAATAGTACCATTCTATGGCATTAAACCAATACCATCAAAAATCATACTTCACGCATCTTCAGCACTGATACTGGTATGCCTCCTCACTTTGTTATTAAATAGTTCAACTGTAGCTTCCAGGACAGCCACCACCTCACCACCTTGCTATTTTTTGTAACAATTTTCAAATTTCAAATGAGAAGATGGCAGGAACGAAAATTCACACTCTGTGTCCTTCATAGCCAACGTGGAACATCAGAAGAAAAGGCAAACGTGAAAGAATTTGGATTTAAGTGCCAAGCAAATATCTGTGTTGTTTATGGACATTTCCAAAGACAAAATTTACCAGAGAAATTCCTCATGTACAGTATTACTCATAACAAGAAAATCTTTCAGGCAAAACCCCTGTTACTACATAACTATACTTTGTGTTTGCACTGTACCTTCAACCTCATCAGCCCTGTCATCCTCCTTATCACACTTTTTCATCCCTGGGGACGAGACATAGCAGTGTCTTCTGTTACAAAGAAGCAAATGGGAGCAGCAAGAGCTTCAGGGACCAATTAATCATGCAAGCAACAAGCCCTTCCTTTAATACAATCTGCAGTGCTCATATGGCATCATCATATCTTTCCAAAAGCCAAGTTTAAAATTAAAAAAAAAAAAAAAAAAGCAGCTCATGGAAAGAACATGTATTTTGCTGCTTTGAACTCTGTCCAGCATGCGTAACGTTCCCTCCTGAGATGTGTTGAAGAGATAACACTTCAAAATGGGACACAAACCTTTTATTTACTGTATTAGCTTGCACTCAGAAGTTAATCTGATATTCCAGAGAAAGGCAGAGCTTCCAATATACGTCATAGTCCCTAGCAAGAGGAATAAAGGCATTTTGGCATGAGAGGGAGGGCCAGCACAAGGGAGGGTGTCAAGCCACATTTTGGCAGCAGAGCTGGCCTACTGTGCTCAGCAGCCCTTGGCCCAAGAGCACTTACAAAAATACAAACACAATCACATGAGCTCACTCTTGCTCCCCACATTGCACTGCCTTGCATCTCTCACCCCAAGCCCTGACAACAGGATTCTGGTTAGTGCATGTTCCTCCTGGATTTTTATCCATTTGCCATATCAAATCAGGAATGTTGTGCAATGGGAATAACGCAGAGCATGAGGGCTGACAACATTCCTGCTGGTGTAGGAGTCAGGAGAGCTCTAATCAGTCAGCTTCTGTTCTGCCTCCTTTTCCTCTCTCTGCCAGGCACACCTGCCAATTTCAGCCCAGAGGAATGCTGGTATGTGCAGGATATGGTTAATAGGTGATACCTCCACCTTCTTTAGGCCTCCAGTGGCCTTTAGAGATGGAACACGCATAGAAAAAAAGGAAAAAATCAGTACCTTAGCCTTGATTTTTCTTCAACCATAGCAAATGGATGGATGGATGGATGGATGATGGATGGATGGATGATGGATGGATGGATGGATGGATGATGGATGGATGATGGATGGATGGATGGATGGATGATGGATGGATGGATGGATGATGGATGGATGGATGGATGGATGGATGGATGGATGAACGAACAGCAGAAGATGACACTGCTGCTGTCAGGACTGCACACTCCAGTTCCTTATGGCAATCCATAAGGAGCTGGGCAATCCAGTAAAATAGGAAAAGACACCAAAAGCATAAGGAAGCCAGCACTGCACACAGACCCTGATGGCTGAAGACCTTGTCCCCAACACTGAGATCAGGTGAGCTAGTACAAGCACGGGCATGGGCACTGCAGGTGAGTGGGATGACAAAATCTCCTCACTCAGGCCCTGCCTATGCTCAGACCTAGAGATTTCAAAGCTGTTTTAAGACTGTTTGTATGTGACTTGTACAAAATTCTTTTATAAGAAGCCCAGGTATCTCACAGAGCCGTGTTAGAGCCTGGACAGAGCCATTCTGCCTTTGCATGGTGCTGTCAGCCGAGAAGCTTTTGCAGATGTTTGTGGACCTGTGCAGCAGTGCCTTGGCTCATGCCATCCAGCAGCTGCGTCCTTTTGAGAGCCTGGTTTTAAGTTGAGAAGCTTAACTCTTGTGAGGAATTTCAACTGTTTACAGCTGTATGAAATGACTTAAAACAAACAAAACATTTCACAAATATGAGACATGACTCATGGATTTTGAGGGCCAGAGTTCACATAGCCCCATTGTGTGTCATTTTGAGATCATGGAAAGACATTATTAACTATTCCAAGGACTCTGGCAGGCTTGAAGTGTGCATGGCAATAAGCACCATCAAAGCACTTGCAGTGCCCATAGTACAAGCAAAGTCAGACCAGAGAATTGAGTAATCATGACTAAAACATGATAAAACTACAGTCAGCTCCCCTCAGGATTAGAAACACAATGAAATCTTCATAGAGAAAAAAAAATCAGGAATGCAAGAACCTGATTACAGCCTCTCGCATGGCAACAGGGAAACACCAAGTCCTTAAGCAAAAGATGCTAATTTGAAACTGAGGTACCATTACAGAAAATACAATTACTCTCAATGCAAAACAGAATTTAGACTCTGCTACAAAATATTGCTAGGAAGGTCATGGATACCAGAGTATGACCTCTATCAAAAAATCCTGTGTAAAGTATGTCAAGGAGAAGGCTCAAAATCTTAAATGCCTGTGGGAATGCCTTCCAGGCCTTGGGTAAATTTTCATGCTCTGTGCTTCTCATCTGTAACAGTGCAATCATTTGAGGCCAGTTTGAAACTGAATCCACAAACACTGACTGCAAAGCCAGGCCCTAATGTTTAGAAAATCAGGAATTCATAAGATGACTTTCATGATTCATCTATCCAACAATATCAAAACTGATCAGTAACATCATTTGCACAACCAAGGAATGAATGCCAACAGGACTTGATACAATAATTGCCTGTCTTGTGCTAGCTTTGTTTGCACCTGTGTATTGATCCCAGTGCAGTAAAGTTGTAAAGATAGAAACACCTTTTACCTATTAACCCTGGAAGTAACAGAGGAGAAAATGTTACACCTGAATTTCATCAGCTGGCCATTCTTCCCTTGCTCACCAGCATGACATTCATAAGAAAGTCACCAAAAAAGTCAGGATGGGAATTTTGTTTTAGTGTAACTTCACAGAGATTTTCATGGTTGTCCTTTAGTTTATTTTTGCCATTAATAATTATGACTGCAATTTAGCTGTAGGAAGGATTTTGAAAATATGCCTTCTCTATTTCAATTTATTTGTACAGCTGCAGAATTACATTGTTTAACTTTTCTTTCTTAAGTGGATTTCCTTTGGCTTTGGCTCCCATTTAATAAAGTGACAAGTTTAGGGAAAACAGCCTTTGCAGTTTCAGTGGATTAGTAGGGTAAAGCCTAACTTGATTGAAAAACAACTTCTCTTCATGTTGCTTTACTGCCAGCCAGCTCACACTATTGCCTACAGCTGTGCCTGGCTGACAGACCAGTAATTTCACTTTTTGTTTGTTTTCAAATGGTCAGCAACACCAATAACATGAACCTCTCCATTTTCTGTGGTGTGTGCAGAGTAGGTGGGAATCCTCTAAGTGGAGACATATTGTCAGAAGAGGGCTTTGCTGCTCTGCTGGAGATCAGCAGTTGATAAAAGCAAAGAAAGCAAGTATGGACCAAAGACAGCAACAAAATTACTTACAATTCCATGCCAGCTGAAACATGTGGGTGGCAATTAAGTACAAAAAGCTTGTCAGAAATCCCTAAGCACATAATTTAATCAGGATTTGATGCTATGACACCACACCATGCTGCACACCTCTTTAAGGTCTGCAGAGCCTGCATTCCTCACTCATCTCACATCCTGCAGCGTTCTGGGCACAGCTGTGTCCCACAGAGGCTCTTCCTTGACAGCAGCCACAGCCAAGATAGGCATCAGGATTTAGCTTTTATTTATCTGCTAAAACAAACAGATTTAATCTGTAGATCAATTCATTATAAATAAAATAATAAATAATAGTTGCTCTGTTCTTTCAACATTGAAAAGATTTAATTTTATAGCTGTTTTTTGTAGGATGGCCACATTAAACTTCACACGTGCAAGCAAACAAAGACTGACATTAATAGATGAGAAGAAAGGACCATGGGTCATTCAAATTCCCAAGACAAATCTTGTCTGCCTCTCCTACCTTGGCCAGAAAATTAAAAATGGAAACGACTGGTGACTTTTAAAAATGCCGGTATCGGCTCACATGTCTCTGCTGGAAAAGCAGCAATCAATTGATTTACTTCTGTGACCACTAAACACAGGATTTTAAAGCTTAATTATATAAATCCTTCCACTTAGACACTTTCAGACCACTCTCTCCATTAAAAAATAAAATATATAATCAGGTATAGAAGTATAATTATATAGCAAAGGACATATTTTTGTCACAGACAGCATGCAGAGAAATAAAAACAGAGTTTATGAACAGATTAAAATTTACAAAATAATGACAAAAAGTACATAGACAAGTTCATAGTATTTACAATTTAAACAGAGATCTCCTTGCATAAAGAACATATTTTTTTTTTTACTAAGTGAGATACAGCAGCCTTCTAGAGAACTTCACTGGCAAGGAAGCTGCCAAGGGGTTAAGAGACAAAATCATCTGGTTTCAGGAGGAATTGCCAGTCAAAGGAAAAACTTCCTGCTAGCATAAACTGACCCTGTTCCTCTGTATTTTTAGATGCTCATAAAATTGATCCATGCAATTGCAGGGTCAAACATAAGAAATTATCAATATACTGATTTTACAAACAAGTTATATTTGATTGATTTGTCTGAAATCATACAAGAGCCAAGTTGCATCTCAAGCCTTGCTCTTTTAAATCACACTTTGCATGGTATGCCAGCATATGCTTAGAAAGCATTGATTTGATTTGAGTTGCTATGGAAGAGCTGGATCTTGGAAATGCAGCTTGTGTGGGCCCTTTCCTTAATGAAATCCACTGAGATACTGCACTCCACAGTTAAAATAGGTTTTACCATACAGGTTTGAAGCGAGTGGATTTGGAGCAAAATGTACTTGCTATAAAAAGTAAGGGGAAAAAAAAAAGTCTTCAAACTTAACATTTGTCCCAAGAGTCACATTAAATTTCATCTTTCAGGGTTGTCTTCTAGGGAAACCAATGTTTCCCTGGAAACATGTTTCTAAATGCAGTTGCTCCCCTCACATCTTGCATTAACAGTTTGTTCTTCAAGTACAGAGATGGGCTAATCAATGCTGAGTCAGTATCCCTGAAACTTGCCCACTCGACTCAAATCCCACAATTTCTCAGGATCCACCTATTTTTAATAACTTAACATTACATTATGTAACAAACCTAACCTGTGGTTCAAGTTACTTCCAAAATGCATGCAAGTTTTCATCTCATACTTTAGCAGTAGCCCTAAAACATTTTTAACCTCTGGCATAAAAATAGAGATGCACACTAATGACTCTTCAAGCCTGAGACAGCTGGTGCTCAGCCAGGTACCAGAGGCATTCCAGGAAAGGGAATGGATCCTGACTTCATATCATGCCTGGCACACTGGAGCACTAACCACTTCCAGAAGCAAGATCCAGAGCTGTACCAGTTAAGCTATGATGAATTACACATTTCTGAGGAGCTCCTGGGAACCAGTGGAGGAAATCTGTGAAGTCACCATGGTGTGTGGTTTCAGGAGGAGGAAATCTATGAAGTCACCATGGTGTGTGGTTTCCCTCCTTGCCCAGGCACTAATGTAAGCATTAGTCCCAGTTTCCTCATGGATAAAGCATAAATGCTGGTGAATATTTCAATTCTGGAATTCAAGAAGGAGCTGCATATTTCCAGTACTCCTTCTGCTTACCCTGCATTGAACTTCTTGCCAATATCCACCTACAGCTAGGAGGCAGCCTGGTCCTGGCATGTTTCCTAACGAGATCTCCAAGTTGCAGTGGGTTTGGCAGGGTGTAATTGCTGCCTTGTGTCTCTGCCTAGGAAGAGCTGGCTCTGATAAAAAGCCAATGGGTGATACCAGCCTTTGCCCTGTCATCTTTATGCTTTACCAGAACAGAGGTGCTGGAACACATCATGCTAATCTTTTGTGACTACTTACCTGGCAGATGGATACTTCTGGTGACAAACAATTCTTTTATCTTTTGATACAAGAGTGGTGGCAAGAATAAGATTATTTGATCTGAAGAAACAAAGACTTAGCATTTGACAGAGTAATTTTTTCTCTTTGTGTGAGGTGTCTCACGAGTGGCACTTAGAGATTAATTTGCTGTCTTTCCCAGCAAAAGAACTAAGGAACATCAAATGAAAACATCAGGGCACAGGTTTAAAAACAAAACTAAGGGAATTGCCTCTTCACATCATTGCACTGTTGAAGTCCTCACAGCCAGACACAAGATTCAACACATTTAGTGAGAGGCTGAAGAGGAGGCAGTCACGGAAGGAAAATTCACCCATGTTGTTCACCAGCAAATTCCCTCCTGGCTCTGGAAGTCCCTGTTTTGCACATGGTTGCTGACTAGATGAGGAAACTATGAAAACTCTTACCCTTTTCTCACACTAACCAGGTACCCTCTTTGGCACTGTCAGAGATACTTGGCTGAGTAAACCTTTGTGAGTTCACACCTCCAGCACAAGCTCCTATCTGGTACTGCAGTGGACCAGTCTCAGCTGTGGGACAGGTCAGAGAGGATTTGGGCTGAAGGCACACTAACATGTTCTAGGCTGAAGTAAAACACCACTCTGGAAAAAAGGTCCTGGGAGGTAGAGAAAAGGTGAGGAACCTTTGCTTTTTCATTCTTGTATAGCAGTGGCAAGGCAAGAGGCTTGGGTTTGGTTTTTCTTTTTCCTACGGTAGGACTTCCTCCACTGCAGGTAAGTAGATGATAATTTTCTCAATTTACAGTCTTCTTCATGACCTTGTATGGTCCCACCCTTAGATGGACTGAAATATTTTAAAAAAATATATATATATCAGGGAGAAAGAAGGACCTGGATAAAACAACTCTTTTGGCTTCCTGCTCCAAGAGGTTTTCACTCAATTTTACTGGTAAAAACTAACACACCTTGTTAAAGTCAATGGCTTCAATAAATTATTTTATTAATTTAAAATGTATTAACCTATTTATAAAAAAAGCTGGCCTTGTTAAATCAGCTGTCTGTTAATAAAACAGCCATGGAAAATTTCTGCAGAGCATATATTAGACATACGGCTATCACAGAACCCATGGGTGGGAGACAAAGTATTGTCATTTCAAGCTGGACACCCAGAAAAACCCCTACTGTAAGCATAAGAATTAAAGTCAATAAATCGGTCTCCTGTCACACCCTGAAGGTTGCCACCACCCAGTGCTTGCCAAGGAAAGCACATTCCAGATATGGGGCCCTTCCTGACTGCCACAATTGCTCCCAGAAACAGGTCTAATCCATCAGGCTCCAGATCTCTATGGGAAATCAAAAGCCAGAAATAAAGTCGGGAAAGTAACACAAAATTATTCTCAGACGCCACAGAGAATATTTTTAAACCAGAAACAGTCTGCTCAATGTGGGCCAGAGGCAAAGAGCAGTTACCTTCTCTTACCCTCATAGTGAGCACTATTTCACTGATGCCAGCATCCTCTGGAAATTTCTTTCTCCATCCCCTTGCAGAGCTGTTTATCTTAGCCTGACCCCTAATTCCTTCCTGGAGGTCAGAAAATGACACTTCTGCCTGCTTTGCCTTGGGCTGTCCCTGCTTTCCCTTGGGCTGACTAGGTTGTACGAACACCCCTCTTCTTTCCCTCCCTTCATTGTGAGAGCTTTTTGTACTGAAGCAGGTTTGCTGAGCAGCTAGGGATACAGAAAATGCTACTATTGAAGGTTTTCCTAACCATTCAACTGCTTGACAGACAAGGTCACCATTGTATTTACTTGCTTTAAGAAGGAAACTGAGTATTTGTACAGAAACCTCTGCTTCCAGGCATGTCAGCACCTACTGTCCGGTGTTCTTGCCTTTGGACTGTAAGAGCATCCTGGCACTTTTGGAATAACCTCGGGACAGAGAAGTTATCAGTCAAAGAAAGAATTTTAATCAAAGAATTTGATGCTGATAAATTCTGTGGGTGTGGTGATATATGAGAATGTTCTTGCAATTCAAAGTATATCATTGCTGCCTCTGTTCTTTTCTGAGAGGGAAAAAAAATGGAGTTTCTTAACTGGTATTTTTTTCAGGAATTGGACCTAGAGCAAAAGAGAATACTGCAGTTATCAAAAAGGACTCTGTGTTCTTACAGAGGAAGCAGCTCAGTTCCCAAGCACTGTGACTACTCGTGACCTATGCACAAGGTGCACATCAAAGCACTTTTCCCACAAAGCCACCTGTGCTGCACTCTCAAGGACACACTCCCTTCTGACTGCCTGCCAGCCCTTCAGTTCCTGGGCAGGAACTTCTCACACTGCAGTCCTTAAACCTCAAATGATCTGCACTGGTCTGGAGGCACTCATCAGCAGCTTCTTATGGCCTGGAGACTTTGTATTCACTTCAGACAGAGAGGTGAGAAGGTAGAATGGTTTGCATTAAGGAATGTTATCAGCAATCCAATTCTGGAGAAGACCTTTCTTTAAAAAGTTTATAGTTTTCCAAGTTACAACATGGGTCAATGAGAAGTTAATGGCCAGTTATGGTACACCTGAATTTTTGCCATCAGTTTGGAAGCACAAACTCACACTTTACTTTTAAATGCCCTTCTGACTCTTGTTTCAAATTGTACAGAAGTTTGAAATTGTACAAAAGTTACCCTGACTGCAGTTGTCTGTACTGAGGAGATTCACTGGTGTTGTAGCTAGCTCTGCACACCAGTATGCTCACTCTGGGTGAATGCTCATTCCAGTGAAACCCTCTGCCCTGAATGGAGTCGGTGCTATGAGTAGCATCAGACATATCAGTCCTTGGAAATGGATAATTTTTATCCTCTGCTGCTTTAGAGAAAAAATGGAGTTCCCTCCTCATTAGGAAGTTACAGGCCCAGTGAGTCCTAATTGAAACCCACACATCCTCTGGGTGCCCGTTTGCAGATGCACGTCCTTGTGCTCCACTCGGCTCCTGTCAGTGTCCCACATCACTGTCCCAGATTTGCACCCTCCTGCCAATTCTCCAAACTGCAGAGGAGCTCACAGCCAGCCCAGTTCTGTGGAGATGATGCCCGTTTGCTGAATGACTGCAGGCAGAGGGGCTGAGCCATGGCAGGAGCCCCAGGTGTGGCAGTGGAGTTCCTGGAGCAGTGATGGAGCACCAGCCTGAGCCCAGCACCCCAGAGCCTGCAGCACCAGGGCTGCCCCACGGCACTGCTGCCAGCTGGGGCACAGGGATCTGCCCTCCCTCCCTCCTGCTTTGCCCCAACCTGCAAGGAGCACTTTTACTCCATACGGCGCGTGCTGCTGCCCAGCATATGCACGCTGGATAAGATGCTACTTTTTCTGTCTTTGTTAATCTCTTCTAGCTCCTTTAATTGCAGCCTGGAAGCTTTTTCCAGACTAGTGGCTGGCATTATTTTATTCTTTCCCTGAAGAGTTCATCTGCTTTTGCAATTTACAGGCATTTCCCTAGGGGTGAATTTCAATTTTTCCAGGGATATGGAGTCACATGTCTCACAGATTATCCCACCATCCATCCTCCTTCTGCTTCTTGAGTCTAGTGAGAAAAAAAACCCAATATACATACCTCTCTCTCCCAAAAAGTGCATTCTATCCCATTAAAAATTGATGCAGCATGTACTTTGAACAGCAGAAATAAATCCTGCAGATTCACCAGCTTGTCATTTGCTCCCCCATGCTACCACTAGACAACAATATTAAGTGAGGTTTTTTAATATTTTTTTCCTATGGTTCTCTCTGCACTCAGAGTCTGTACTCTTTCCACATGCAAGCAAGCATTATTTGCCAAGGAGCCTCTTTTTCCAGGTAGTTTCTGCTGGACGTACAGCCCTTCTAGATGTGGTTACTTTGCTTTCCTGTTCTATTCTGTACTTGTTAAATTGATTATTTGATTCTATTACACATACCAAGTACCAGAAAATATAATGTTTCAGAAAAGATCAGAAAAAGCTGGTTTCAGAATCACCTCAGCTAATTCCAAGACCAGCTTGTCTCGTATCTCCCTCAGTACACACAGACTCTTGTGGGGCTTTCCAAATTCCTGCCCCTCTGTAAGCCAACTATTTTCCCCAATTTTGAATGTAAATTGCTCCATGTTGCTTTTGAGCAGTTCTTGTGTTTCCTCATAAACTACACCTGTCTCTTCTCCAGGTTTGATAATTTGACCTTCAGTAGGAACATTTTGAGGAGCATGGAAAAAATGTAGGTGCAAATCACAGGCACTTTAATTTTTTTCTTCATGCATATGAAAGGCAGACAGAAAAGCAAGCACAGCAGACCAATATTGTAAATAATTCAGGGACATGAAAGGTTCCTCTACAGAAGCATCATTATATTTTAAACTGCTTTCAGTTTAAATGTTTTCAACAATTAGGAAACAGCTGTGCAGGCCACTTCCTTTTAAAAGCATCACTCTCATCAATAAGCACAGTGTTCCTCAGCTGACTAAATGCTATTTGTTAGGATTTCCAAAAGGACCACTGAGTCCTGTCGTATCATTTGGGTACGACTCCTTAATAAGATTCAGCAGCAGCTTAGAGCTTGTGGGAAGTGTGCAAGGGTGATACATCAAAAAGAACCATGCAACTGCAGTGTGATGGAAAATAACACTTTCCATGCCAAAAGGATTCTGGGTGAAAGGAAGGAAGGAAGAAAGAAAAGGAAGGATTTATGCACGTTATTAAGTATCAGTCTGTAGATTTTATCTTTGGAATAATGTCAGCATCTCAGATATTTTTGTAGCTCCAAAGATGACTATCCAATTCAATTCACCGAAGCATAAAGCTTCTGTAAGGTTTGATTAAACTGAGCTGTTAATTGTTTTTTGAAAATGTGAAGTGGACTCAGTTTTACTGAATAATAATCCATTAGATCTGTTGATTTTTTAAACTAGTTCATTCTCTCTACATATCGGAATGAACTTTTTTATTAAAAACCCCCAAATCTAATACTGTTATGTGCAAAATATCTTTAAACTGTGACTAGGCTATAAGGCCTGCAACCACATGTGCAGAGAGACACCTGAGACTTCTGTCCTGGCACAGAAGCAGGAAAAGGAAAAGGAGGTGCCACAGGGAGTCTGGTGGTGCTCACAGGAAAGGACAGATACCCTGGTGCACCTCTGGAGCAAAAAGATTTATTAGATGATTCCAAGTCACCTACACATTAGGAACCCAAGCAATGTACATGTTGCCTAGCAAACCACTGAAATTACTCACTGGGTATTTCTTTAGTAAGCTGCCAGTGCTTTCTGGATGTGTTTATTTAATTTTTTAAAATAGGATTACTTTCATCATCTTCTATTTCTTTGTCAGTTTAGCTTTTATGCTGCATTGTGAAAAAGTTTTCAGAAAAATGCACTCCTACCCTTTCAAAAAATGTCATTTTTAAACATTTATTGATGTTCCAAGACTCATGACAAGAAACACAATTAGAGATACTGTGATTTTCCCCATATGCCTTCAATTTCTCTATTCCCCAGGGTAGCTTGGATCCCAAGTGTAGGTTATGCAATTTTCCCAGAAAATCATTCAAAAATATACTCTTAATGTTGGGTTGAGGCTGTTTTCCCTAGCCAAGAATTTGCTTCCTAAAACCTTTGCAAAGCAAAGTCAATTTTTAGTTAATTTTCATTATCTTCAGAATAAACATAGTAACTTAATAACATAAGCACAAAGAACAACCCTGTAGTTCAACAGTACAGTAAATCCATCCTAAATCTTGTTGGGACTGATTTTTTTAAACCCACACCATATAAAATGAATATAATCTTAACCTAGCAGCTTTATTTTGTAAAAGTTGGAAGTTAGCTTCATATCTCCAAGTTTTGGATCACATCAGTTATTGTTTGGTGTTCTGCAGCCAGCAGGTCAGTGCAGAGCTGGCAAACTCTCCATTGCACATTCTGGCAAATGCAGAAGGAAGGTAAATGTGAGCCCACGTGTGCTCTTGATTACTTCCACATTGTTTTCTTGTGCAGAAACTACATATAATCAATATTAACAGCAATGGGCAAGGTAGTGTTAAAATAAGTCCTGGTTTTAATGAGCTGGGGCAGGAGGATACACTTCCCACATTAGGTTGTCACCCATCAACCTGTGCATCACATCCTGGTACCCACCAAAAGGAGAGAAACACTTAATGGCAAGTCTGTTCTTGGCTCATCTTATATTTTAGCACCCAGGAGAGCCTCAGACTTCCTTTACAGCTCTGAGGGGACCTGAATGCACAGCAAGAGGAGCAGATCCTGCCCAGCTCATTTTGCCCTCAATTCCTTCCCCAGGAGGGTCTGAAGCAAAAAAGCCCTTATGCCTTTAAATAGGGTGTCTGTGCAATGCCAGGACCAGAGCTTATTTGCATGGGAAGGGATAGTCCCACCATCTTGAAAAGCAAAAAATGTTCTGTTTGCTACTTTTAATGTGACTCATATTTGAATATGTTTATAACTCAATCATGTAATTTGTTGTAGCCTCTTCTTGGAAACAGAGGTTGTAACTAAAATGCTGCTACTTCTTTAACTTAGAAGCCTTCACGTAGTTTGATTCAAATCTCCATCCTAGGAAGCAATCCAAAGCAGAAATGGAGAAATGCCTGCCTACAGCAGGCTTCATCAGCCACATAACACGTAACTAATGACAGAGCTGCAAGTCTGCAATACCCCATCAGGTAGGAAAGATCCAGAACGACAATTTGCTTTCTTCTTCATCCTTTAGTGGTACATGACTTAACATGATGTGTAGGGCAATTTCTGTTTTTCCCATCCTTTATCACAGATTCATGGTTTACATACCCAATGAGAGCATGCAGGTAACTCTTGTGCAAACATTTGCCTAATGTTCTCCATCAGCTCAAATGGCTGGGAGGGGGGGATAAGGGAGACCTGTCTGAATCCTTCTGTAATTCTGTGGGAAACCAGATGCAGGATTTGATGCCAGCTAAAGTTAACCTGATGGACAAAAGGGTTTATTTTAACTTGGTCACTCGATCCAATTCACTGCACAGTCACACAAACACTTGTGCCTGTATGAGCCAAGGGGGAAAAGGGTGTGTTATAGCTCTGCCTGTCTTGGCAGCAGCACTGGCTTATTTCTATTTAAACTGTATGTTAAAGTATGTCTTAACAGCCCTTGAGCCATTTTATTTAGTCTCTTGAGTCACACATACATCACACAGATTTTCGCTGCTGTCCAGACTGGAGACACTTCATAAACAAAGCATGAGTCCTCATACAGGAGGGAAAATTAAGGCATGTCTAACAAAATACTCAGTGATCCAGTGGCTGCATACAATAGTTGTATTTTCAGATGTAGTTGCAGTTTGGTAGTTAAAGCAAAGGATTGCTGAGGTAAGGCACCAACATGGGAGAAACAACCAAATGGATTTGTTTTCATGCCCCAGTCTCCCTACCTTCCATAAGCACTTTGTAAGGTCTCAGGATGAGAACTAACATTTTGATTGTATGTCTACGTAAAAAACAGCTGACATAACCTTTAGATTCTCAAAATTCTTAAAAGCATTCAAAAATGTAACATAGAGCTGTGATAAAACCCAGGTATGTGTAATGTTTGTCAACAAATTGACTGTCCATTCTCTCCTGTGTATTTGCAGGGTCTGCACTACAAGAAAAGTCCTTATCTTAAGAATTTCTTCATTTTCTCTCTCCCTAATACTTACCTGTACCTATCCAGTGATAAGCCACAGAAAAAAGTACACATACTGTTGATTTATAATATTTAAATTACATGTTTTGTTAGGTGCCCATCCCAATGATGTAAATGGAGGACTTTGTTTTGCACAAGTGATTGGAGACATAACTATCTTCAATAACTATCTTCCTCCTTGCCTGCTTTGCATTTATCATTCCTACCTCTCTGCTTTGCTGGTGCTGATTTCCCCATTCAGTCTTTGATCTTGGCTGTAATCTTGGCACATGGTTCTCTCTTCCTCTTCTCTTCCCTGTTCATTCTTTCCATCTCACAGCTGATAAAGTGGTGCAGCTCTATAGAGGTACTTCCCTTCCTTATCAGAGAACAATTAAGAAAACCAGAGCAATCATAACCCATTTCTGATGCTGCTCTGCGATAGCTGTGGTTAGGAGAGCATTGCACATACCTAGTCACTCCAGCTATAACATTTCAGGCCTGCACAAGATGAACACAACACCCCTCAGGCATCTCTGCATTATGCTGCCCAAAGACAGCAGCTGATGCACATCTCAGGAGGCCTGATAACAGCATTCAGTCCTCACTCATGCATCAAATATCAGAATCACAAGGGGCTGCTACCTTTTAAATCCAGCTCACCATAAAAGGATCTTCTCTGTTGGTTAGTTCATAGCGGAAGAAATGAATAATTAAAAGGCAGCAGGTATTCTTCACCAGAACTAAATCTTTAGTTAGGAGCAGAATAACATCCAGACTTTCCTATATAAGAAAAAGTTTAGACAAGTCAAAGGTCCCTTGGACACAGGCAGAGGCTGGCAGCAGAGGTGTGACATGCAGAGCTCACAGCCACTGATCCTGAGACACTCTGGCTCTCAGCTGGGGAATGTGTTCCTCACACAGACATCCCTGCCTCTGCAGAACTCACACAACTGTCCTGTTTTCACTGTGCTGGTGGCACATTATAGGCAGATGAAGATTCCCTCCTTTTCAGTTTAATTTTATAAGCTGATCCAGGATGAAATGTACCACCTGGTTAAACATGAGCTGGGCTCAGGGTTTGGGATTTGACTGGCATTAGCTTGAAGATGCCATATCAGTGGAAATGAAACAAACTCATCTTGTTCTAGGACTTAATGCAGCACAAACAGAAGCTCATTAAATATAGACAATGGCTGAAAAATCATTTTCCATAGGTGAAGCCTACTAAAATCCCTGCTCTCAGCAAAGCTTGCTGCTAGCTGATGTTCCTGGCAGGCTCTCCAAGGGGGCTTTGTGCTGCCAGCTATGCTGGGGCACAGTGGGATGGACTGGGCACAGCTGGCATGATCCACACCTACCCAGAAAGGATGGGAGGTGCACCAAATGCTTCTCCAGTCAGAAATCTCTGTGTTACAGCCCCACGATGGAGGTTGGCTCTGCTGCCTGCAGACACGTGTGAGGTCTGTAGTAGAGCTGTCAGCTGCACGTTCCTCCTTAACGGCCTGACAGCTCTGAAGTGCCAGTGGCACGGTCACAAGTCCTCCTACCCTTATTAGTGCAGGAAAAGTACTATGGATATACCTCAGGCTGAGAGGTAGATCCATCACCTGAAGTAAGGTTGTAAAAACAAGAAAAATAAGAGAACAACCTTGGATGATGTAGTGCCTTTTTGGATACTCAGCTTGCTAAACAGAATTAAAACACCTGAAAGCTGATCATGGCAGAGACCTGTCTGCCTCCACCTGGGAGTCCTCACTACTGCAGGAGGAAGTGTTTCAGCATAAGTCAAAACCAATGCTCTCCAAGGAGTAACCACACTGCAGTTGGCATTTGCTGGCTGTGGAAGGGCAGCCCAAAGGGCAGTGGGCACAGGGCTCAGCTGCAGGTCTTGGCTTCTGGAAAGAAACTCCAGAGCACTTGCAGTACTGCATATCTTGCAAAAAGGGCAGGCAGTTCTGTAATACTAAGAACAGGTGGCATAAAAATCACTTCTATTTCCTCCTTCAGTTCTTTTTAAAACCTAGGCTATTTTAGACAAAGAAAAGCCATTGTTTTAATGGTTGGTCAATACCCAATAATATTTTTCCCACCTTAGTATATTCATCTTTTTTCAGGTCTCCTATGGAAGTACAAACAGCTACATTTCAAGTAAAACTTTAGGATAAAAACACAGACAAATGAAGTGCTCAGACAAATGCAAGTGTTCAGGAATGCACCATCTCTCAGGCAAGTGCCCTTCCACAGCCAGTAAATGCCAAGTGCAGTATGATAGCTCCCTGTAGAAGATTGCCCATGACTATCACTAAAACACAGAAGGCAATGACCTTACCAATGTAATGAAGTGATGGCTTCAATTATTCACAGCCAAGGTACATTGTTGGGTTGTTTTCAGCTTTCACACCTACTGGCATCTTTTGGCATTCACAGTAATATCCATGTCCATATCAGCTGGACCACAAGTCACACAGCTGCTTCCCAGCCTCAACCACTGCAAGGGGTTGGTCCCACCAAGGTGCAGACTGCTTTGCTCTCTGAATTCCACGAGCTTCATGTTGGTCTAGTCACCAAGCTTACCCCTGTGGATTTAGGCTCTCTCATTTGCTACCCCTGATTTAGTGTTGTTCACACATTTGAGGAAGGCACACTCTGTGCTGATGAAAATGTCGAGCAACAACGTGGACTCCAGCAGAGTACACTGCTCACTACTTGGTGCCAGCTGGATGTCAGCCCTTTGATCTCCTGGAGTCCAGCCCAAGGTGGTCCCAGCAGATTTTAACCCATCTAACAGTCTGTTCCACCAGATTGTGACCGCAGTACCAGAAAAGCCATTTCCCACTGGCAGAATTTGGCAGCTTTGAATCTTTCCTATGTTGGCAAGGGTGAAAACATGCAGATGGAAAGAGAAGCCATGGTATCTCTGAATTAAGTTTTTAAAGTCCAAAACCATCTGAGACCTGGGATTGCAAAGGTCAGCGCTGAACTGTACCACAAATTTATCAGCACAAGCTGCCTTTGTGGCCTTTAGCTTCTGAAAAAGCATGATGATGTTCACAGATGAAATTGAGATCCAGCACGAATTCAAGTGTATATTATTCACTACTTGCAAGAACTGATTAATTCCCAATGTCAGTGACTGTGATTAAAGCATTCTTCCAAAATTAAAGAACATTTAGTGAGGCCTCCTTAACAGTTAACAAGATCATGCTATCCAGAAGATCACAGAACTTGTGAGAAGAGATCTTGTAGCTTTCAGTGAAACCATTAAAAATAAAGGCTAACATACAATCCAAAACTGAAGTGAAAAATGGAAGCAAAAACACACTGACTCCAGTAAGAACTGGGTGTTCAGATGAAGAGATTACCATTTTGGGTGTACATACACAAATTAGCAATTACGGGTAATTGCTTTCAGCTGCACTTTTCTGTTTAAAAAAGTATTAATAACTTGTAATTAACATTAATTTAAAAACAGATGAAAACCCATGTTGGTGCTGAGAGTAGACACGCCTGACAGAAAACAGCTACCTTATAGGCAGTGCTGGTGGTTGTCAGCTAGAATATTTCTTGTGTGTTTCCAAACCAAAATTTCAACAACAGCTTTAATCTCTCTCTTGTCAGGCACTTCCGGTGCACTAATCTCTCCTTTTAACCATGGTCAGATCTTCAACAAAAGTACCACAGAGGAAGAAACTCACTGTGTACAGGCTGCCAGGTATCAATCAGGCAGACACTGCTCCTTGGTGCCCACCCAGACCCCAGACCTGGCACCAGACCTGCACCACTGAGCTGCAAGGGCAGCCCTGTGAGCCACACTGCCCTGCCGTACGCGCTCTTCCACCGCCACCTGAAGAGATAAACGTAGCCAAGATTTAAGACTAAAATGAGTCTGCTGGAAGATTTCCTCATAATTTGCCCTGACAGTGTTTCCTGCCTGGAAATAAAACCTGTGCAGCCCCAGGCAGCCCTGGTTGTGCTCCTCTGCACATCACCATGCAAGGCAAGCCCGTGCACAGGCAGCACCAAGGGCAGGCAGCCCTCGCCAGCCATCCCCAGGTGAACCTTTCCTTGGGCTGCCAGGGCAAACCAGTGAAGGCCAGGGTGATGCTGGGCAAGAAGTCACTTGGCCATTACAGAGCTGTGGCCCTGTGGCTCCCCAGAGGTCAGTGAGGAGGTACATGGCACAAGGCACCCTGCCTGATCAGCACTTCAGCCAAAGGCAAGTCCATCTCATGACTGCCCCTTCCCATAAGTTATAACTCAAGAATATAACTTTGAAGTCATATTTTCAAAAGTTTACCTTTTTCTGTACTCCACTCTGTAAAAGTACATGCTTGTTACAGGCTTAAATGCACCAGGCTTGTAGACTTGTCCCAAAGAATTGTGTTTCCAGCATCTGGTTACCCAAGCTGTTAAACATCAGTGAAGAGTGGTTTAGTATGCACTTTTCTGGACAGAATGCTGGATCACACCTAAATGTCCATTTGACATTTATCATTTAATCTTATCTGAGTCAAATGGAAGTGGACTTGGTGTCCTCAACCAATATTGACATATCTGTCAATAAACAGCACAAAGGCCAACAGGGACAGTTTTTCAGCTAAGCTACAGATTATAAAACACTGGGCAGGCAAAAAACCCCAAACCTCCAGACAGTGATGCACCTGTCCTACACAGCATGTCCATTTCTATTAACTATATTCTCTCCTGTTGACTACTGTTGAATTTCTAGGGAAAAAAACTAATTTCCCAACCCCCCCCACCCACTCTAACCAGTAGTTCTATTTGGTGAAATGGGCAGCACTTCTCAAGTAATCCAGCACTGCTTCCCTGAGCAGAATCACAAAATATTCTGAGCTAGAAGGGACCAATGAGGATCAAGTCCAACTCTTATGTGAATGGCCTGTACAGGGATCCAGTCTGTGACCTTGGCATAATTAGCACCGTGCTCCAAGCAAATGAGCTAATTCCAGGGTCCAGTACTGACCTTTTCCACTGGGGCTGGAGCTGTGACTAGAGTTCATTGCCCAATTCCTGTCACCATTCCAGCACATCTCTGGGTTCACCACACATCACCTTCAGTGGTGGAGCTGAGCAGACTGAGGTCCCTGCAGTATAACTGCTTGTGTAAGGGTCATGGGACTTTAAAAAAAAAAAAAAAGAAGCCCTAAAAATAATCATTATTATTAGGAAGCCCCAGTCCAGCATCCATTCTCCTGAGTGGAGAAGCTTAGAGATCTCATTTCATCTCAATTTCCTGTAACTCCTATTCCTATAATCTGAGGTCTGAAGTTCAGGAACCTTTTATCAATAAAAGGCTAGCACCTTATAGTCATTCTGAGGGGCTCAAACAGACTCAGAATAGAATTCAGTCACTTCTATCACCAAAACTTAAAAGGAAACAGGTTTTACTGTAAACAGGATTGGCAATACACTGTTCAGACATTTTTAAGGTTCTTGGAGCAAAGCCCCGCCCACTTCTGACTGTGATTTTCAGTTTATCTCTGGGAAAAGCTTTCCACACTCCCTCTATTCTACTGATTTTGCAAGCAACACCTGCTTACCTGTTAAAGAACATTAACAAAGTGCCCTTTTGGTGCTTCCTCGCCCTCCCCCACAGCATGTGGAGAAATGCTGCAAAGCTGTGACCCTCCTCAGACTCCTGTTGCCCAGGAGCTGGAGAAGGCAAAAGAGGAAGGTGTCCTCTGAGCAGGGGTGCAAGAAAACAGGAATTTCCCTTTAGGGATCAGCTGCAGAGAATTACCTGGTTGCTTAGAAACATGAGATTAACTACAGCTCAGTTTCCCTTTCGTTCACACACGCACTAGAGGAGAGGCTGTAAATCAGCTTGGGAGAGTCAGGATGGCTGGTGTGCAGGGTGAGACACAGGGTCACCAGCAGGGTCACTGTGCAGGGTCACCACTCGGGGCAGGGGCAGACAGGGGGCAGGGCATGTTTTCTGCTCCCCTTCCCAGGCTGCCTGAGCTCCCTTTGGTTTGCAGAGAAAAGTTTCTCACTGCTGATTTTCAGCCACCAGGATGAGAGTCACTCATGGAGATCAGCAGCCACATTGCCAGGATTTCAGTTTTGATGGCAGTCAGTTGAGGGAATGCACCAGGGTAAAGCATCTGACAAGAAGTAGCAGATGAAATTTAAAGCAAATGATATTTTAAGCATAAACAAAAGTTATGTTACTTCCTGCACCTCTAGTTATATTTTCTATGTGAGCTGCCAAAGCATCAGTGATTGCCTGTTTGTATCCTTCATACCTCAAGGAATTGGACAGAAAGGGTGATTAACAACACAGAGACATAACTGCTGCTTTGCTTACCCACCATCACGTAACACAGAAGGAGGAAAACCATCTAGATAAAACAGACGTGGACTTAATCTCATACAGTTTATGGTCAAACCAGTTTAACATGAAAAAGCACCACTGCTAACACAAACAGAAAGCACAGCCCACAGTGTGTGCTCAAGAGCTTTAATGAAGTCTCTGCACGAAGAACACTCTTCAAGCCTAACAGGCCAAAGGACTGCCTATAAAGTATGAGAATTTGGAAAAAGATACTGGCAAGTGTGCCTAATTTAGACTCCCTCACATTCATTCACATACATCAGCCCCCAGACACAGAGTGGAAGGGATTGCTGTGCAGTACATACCCAATAACCTTGTGGACAGGAGCCAGCACTGTGGTTATCATTATGCTAGATAGTTACTACAGGCTTAGGGTTAATTATTAGCACAACTTAAAATCAAAGAGAGTTTGATCCAGACTGCACAGCTACACACACACGCACAAAGCTCCTACCTTGAAGCACTTCCCATCTCTTTATAGACAAGCTCAGCATAGTTTAGACATGTCCAAGGTGGCACACCATGCCAAGGCAGGTGACAGGGAGACTGAAGCCAGGCAGCTCTTGAAGAGTCAGCACCTACAGGAATGGCTGTTGGGGNTTTTTTTGCTGTACCACTTCAATGGTTCTTTAAAAACACTTAGCATGACTACAACAAAGTTATTTTTTGAGTATTATTTGTAAGTTCTGCACATAAAAATTCTCTCCTTGACCTTGGAAATATTTTTTTCAGGGAGAAAGAATTAGAGTTACCTTCTGCTTCACATTTGCATCCTTTACAATGAAAAGAAATTATCTCTCTGCAAGGACAGGTTTGCAAATAGCAGCATTCCTCTGATTTTTAGGGATTATTTAGTGACATTTAATAGTGAATTCAAGCTGGTGGGATGGAGAAGGCCAAGGGAATGAAGCAACAATCAAAAACTGCAATCATCTACCAAGTTTCTTTTGCAGATCAACAGAAACTCAGATTTGGTAGAGTTGTTCTTTTTCCACAGCCAAATGCTCTTTGGGCCTACATGAGCAATCATACCCAAGGGGTTTTTTTCACTTAATTGTCCTGTTAATTCAGCATTAACCTGATGGACCCAGTTATAACAAATAGTTTTACCTGTGCGTAAGCACTTAATATTCAGTCTGCATTCAGTAAGAGAACCAGAATTGTGGGTAAGCAGATCAGGCTGAGTTCAGAACACACAGTGACAGGAGGAATTGCCTCTTGCAGTCTTCACCTGGGATGGTGAAGATGTACAAACCTGGAGGTTTCTAAAGCAGACACAATGAACAAGTACTGCATGCAACTAATAGATGGAACACAGTCTTCTACCGACAGCACAGAAGAATAAGAAAAGGAGTTTACCCTACCAAAATGAAACAAAAATAACGAGCCAAGCTGGCTAAACAAGGCAGTGTTTGTATAGGGCAGGGGGGGCTCAGCTGACAACACTGCTCTTTTATGTGCTCTCGTACTGTGTTCAGTGCATAAACATGGGCTGACGTGACCAAGGGCTCCCCACGAGCCAACAGAGCAACTTTCCTTTGGCAGAGAAGGATTAGTGTTTGCTGACCCTGTCAAAAGGAAATCAGGGAGACCTCTGTCTCCCCCCTGCTAGTCCTGCCCCCTCGGTAGCTGCAGGGCTTACGCTGTGGTCTCCACTGTTTTCATTGCTGGCCCCAAACCTTTCTCTGCGTCTGCAGAGTTACAGCAGCGGCTGAAATTGAGCCTACTTCTGTCTCACAGCAAATGAGAGTGCTTTCCCACCCTGGCATTTAGCATTTCATGTTCTCATGTACTGCAAACAACCATCAAACCCAGGGAAAAGTCACAGCTGAGAAGGTCCAACTTTCAGTTAGTTAGGGTTTAAGAGAAATGCCACCCAGGGAGCCAAAACTGCAGAGTCCCGGGAGTCTTACGAGACAGGGCAGCTGAGTTCAGGGATCACATCCCGCCCCTGCAAAGTGCCACAACTCAGTGTTTGTCC
The DNA here is from genome assembly GCA_013186435.1 of Turdus rufiventris. Classification (NCBI taxonomy): domain Eukaryota; kingdom Metazoa; phylum Chordata; class Aves; order Passeriformes; family Turdidae; genus Turdus; species Turdus rufiventris. The sequence continues at coordinate 4,705,265 of PYHW01009717.1, read as the reverse complement.
TTAAGAGCCACAGCCCCGAGAAAGGCACAGCTTTAATGAGGGCTAAGTCAACAGCAGGGACCTTCCAGGTGTGTAATACCAGCAGCTACAGTGACTGCAGGCAGGATAGACTGTACTGATGAAGGAAACATTTGCTGAAGTGGTTTGGAAGTGAGCAGTTCAAACAATCTCCCACCTGCTCACACCAGTGTCCTCCCAGACACGGGGCTTTTGTTAGTACCTCGAATCCTGCTTTAGTAAATTGAAATATATTTCCACTCTGCTCTGCTAGCCATTGCAAGAACAGAAAAGGTGAGTTAAATCCTAACACTGTTTTTGGGAATGAATGATCCTGGGACAATATTAACAGCCTGGCAAGGGCTGAGAAAAACTCGGGCATCTCCCAGCCTTCACTGGTGCCTCCTCCCTGAAGTACTCCTCAAGGACTTTCCATGCATAAATAAGCTAAGGTAAGGAACTCTAAATAGGCCTCGCCCTACACAGTCAAATAAACTAGGGAAAATGTATATATGACTTATAATATTTGCATTTCAAGCAGCGAACCTTCTTGTTCTGATACATTATACATGTTGGCATTACCAGCAAGCTGCAGACTGGGTAGGTATTTTGTGTTGCTTTTCACCATGAAGCACAGATGGCTGACTTTGTTCAGGGACCAGGCATCACTGGGAAACACCAGGTTATGGCAGTACAGCTAAACAGTCTCCTCTTGCTTACAGCTGTAGTTTAATTTATCCATTTACCACCTCTCAAGGCCAAATTTCCCATTTTGCATCTGCAGTCAGACTGGGCCTTGGCTATGCTATTGGTTACTTGTCATTCTCAGTCAGTCACTGCTGTAATCTCACTTATTTGTAGCCAAGCTGTTGAAAGTACAATGACGTACTTTCAAGAGATTACCCTGTATAAGTGAAAGAACTTAATTTTTTTTCTCAATGGTCACAAACTATATGAAAAAAGTAATATAAACAAGACAATAAATAAACTAGGTTTATACAAATTAACACTGAATTTGTTTGTTTCATAGTCTCCAGTCTGGAAACATGACCACTTGCACTAGGCTAATGTCATTGATTGCTGTTGCTCAGATAAGCATGCCACCAAAAAAAGTCTGAGGTGAGGTCGGAGCTTTTATTAGGCCAATGAACAGGATGAGGAAAAACAAGAAAGTATCTTATCAGCCAGCCTAAAAAAAGGCATTACCTCTCCCTACCCCTACAAACCTTGCCTTGCTTATATCATGGCACTAAATTCACTACTCAAATATTTCTCATCCTAGCAATTAAATTGTACATTTACTAAAAGTCCAAGAGCAGCGTCAGCTTATAATTGATTTTGTTAACTAAACAAAGTTTTCAGTGCAGAAGGGCAAAGAAAACATGAGAACACAGGTACTGGAAACACAGCTTGTGTAATTTGGCCAGCACAGGCTCGGAACTGAGAGTTCTCCCACCCCCACATGCTGCAATCCCAGCATCCATGGAGACTCCTCAGCAGCAAAAGGATGGGCCTTGGGACCAAATTACCTCCCAGCTGACACTGCCCAGAATTACCATCGCTGGAGTGGGTGGGTCTGCAGCCCAAATAGGTGATTTGAGAGAGTAGCTGGCTCTCCTGCAGACAGGCAGGATTCCTTGGGGACTCCTAAGAGGAGGCAGCAGTAAGCTCCTGAAGTGGCTGAAAGTCATCTTTCATTCCACACTCACTGCCACAGCACTGAATTAGGAGAGCATTTTCTGTGAGACTGGAGGAATAATTGCATCCCATGGATCAGCAGATGAACAGGTAATGTGTAGCCATGGGGCCATGTAGGCAATTTCCCTGGAGCATCCTCAAAGTCTGGAGAGGCCTAATAAACTGCTTACAGGAACCACTATAGGTATACAGCCATTAAGTATATAACCCTGCTTTGTCAGCTGCAGAGTAAACATACCCACACTCATGTGGTCACCTTCCAGCATCCTTGTTATTAACAGCAGCTCAGGCATCCCCAGTGAGCTTCTTGTTGAGACAGAAAAGCAGGAAAATACTCTTGAAATTAATTCCTAGCCTATTTTGTTTGGAGTAGCCACATAACTTCTCCCTGCCTCAAGGCGATGTCAAAAACAAAAACTGGAATTACAGACAAATGAGCCTCAGCCCCACTGCTCCAGCAGGACAGGGCTCTGTGCTCAGCCTTTCCAGCTGAACTGCTCCTCTGCCTGCCCCTCCCAGCACAGCCTCCAGCACTGGGAAGGAGCCCAGCTCCACAGGTATGGATCCTGGTACAAAGCACGATTGCCCCAGCTGGATGGATTCAGGGTCCCCTCCTCCGCCACCCTCACTGCCTGCTCTGCATCACTTCTGTTGGCAGGACTTGGGCTGACTTCAAGCATGCAATGGGAGATTTACACTGTAAACACCTTCTCATGTAGAACAGCAGCAGAGGAAACAAGTATCCTTAATTCAGTTTACATTTAACTATGAACAGCTGAGGCAGAGCCACTTTCATTCTTCATGGGAACCATTACACCAGCACCCAGGCTGGATTTCAGGAAAGTTAATTCCCAGTAACTTTTGAAGGTACTCCTGTTGACATAGCCTATGTTATTCCTTGGCTGCACCAGACCAGAGTGGCAGAGGCCACGTTTATGGCTCCGTGGTGCTGTAAATAAACATTAAACCTGTGTTTTAATGGTGGCAGGCAGGCAGCAGCTGTTGCCCAGCAGATTGGTACTGCTCTCAGAAGGGAAGGCACTGAATAGCCTAAAGATATCCCTGGCTGCAACAAGCATGCACTTTCATAAACACCACCTGAAAAAAAAGTCAACCAGCCTACCAACTAAAGACATTGTATGTTGGAAATAGATGATGAAAAGGCTTTCCTGTGCCCCTGCTCTGGGCACCAGCCTGTCAGATTTTATGGGAGTGGAAAATAAGACATTACATGATTGGAAAGAGCATGTTAGAGAAACGAAAGGCAGGATACAGAGTAAAATGCATAATTCATGGTTGTAAAAGCCTTGAGGCAAGACCTTTCGGACTTGCTAATTGCTTTGCTGAGAAATAGGCCAGAAGCCATAAGAATGACTCCTACAGGCAGGCAAATGAATGCATAAAGCATTGCAACATCCACCCAGGGGCTTCCATATCACCCCTCTTGCACAGGTGTGCTGCTGGCTCACCTGGCAACATGCCAGCCAAGGACAAGTGCATGGGATATCAGGCTGATCTGAGGACCTAGATTTAATTTTGGTATGTAGTTCTGTACGTTCAGGTTTTGAACTGCAGGCAGATACATTTATATAAACTGGCTGCAGACACAGTGCAGTCCTTGGAGGACCCTCACTGTGTGCTCAGAGCCTTAGTATGCAACTCTGTGCACATGAGACAGGCAGAGATGAGCAGTTCTTCCACTGCAGTAGCCAGATTTAGCCTCACTGAGCTCAATGGCAAAAAATTCAGTGGGTGCAAGATCAGATCCCAGTTGCAGGCAAAGAAATTCATATGACAAGTAGGAAGGATGAAGGCAAGCTTAACTTCTTACAGCTACTGAGGTTTGCACGGTTTGTGCATGGTTTAGTGGATTGAAGTCATGAAAAAAGCATCAAAATCTTTTTGCTTCCTATGGTATAACTACCTCCCCCTCCATGTCCCCAGTGAGCAGCTTTGGATTTTTTCATGCAGGCAAAATCAAAGGATTTTGTCTACCTACATGTTCAAGTCTCTTCTACTGACATTCTCTTATTTCTGAAAACCCTACTCCAGCCAATTCTCTGATAATATCCTGCCGACCACCAGCCACTGCTTTGCTAAACCTCACCAGAATTTTACCTTAACGACCTAAGAAGGGCTTTGCTATTGCTGTTTTGAATTTGTTACTGAATCCAGTAAGAGTCTTCACTGTGTCTGAAGAAAGATGGACTTGTCCCCAAAGCAAGGCATCGAGCACCTTCCTTCTCCACCAGCTTGTCCAACTTCCAGCCCCTTCAGTCCCCTCCCAGCCCCATCATCCTCTTGCTGTCCTGTTTCAAATGTCTTCCTCAACAGAGTCCTTAGAGAAGTCTAACCCTTCAACTGATACTTTGAATCCATCAACAAAAAAATCGCTTTTAGAGCCTTTTCCTTCCCCTTTGGTATTATTCACTGATGTATCAAAATGTCCATAAAAACTCATTAAAAAAGCACAAATCTGCATCTTCCATAAAGCATCTTCCATAAAGCATCTTATCTCCATGAGAGTGCAGAAGTAAAACCACAGAAAGCACAAGAAAATACAATCTAACCCTTTATTGTACTTAGCTCTTGATTAAATTTTTACTGCTAATATACTTATTTCATTACTTAAAGATGTTCCATCTATTTCTCAGTGTCGAGAGTACAAAAAAAAAGAACTTGACAGAGATGAAGAAAGAATAAGATGATCAAAGATCCCTGGGCTTGACAGGTTTCATGGGGAAACCATCAGTACCAGCTTGTGAGTATGAATGAAGCTATCAGTTAATATGATAGTGGCATAAAGTTTCAGAGCACACAAAACACTTTTTTGTAATACTTCAAATTACCTAATGGTAAAAAGACAGACTGCTTTGCAATACTTTCTATATAGGAATCCTAACATTATGCCATAAATATAAAAGGAATCACAATGAAGGCAGAAGAATTTTAATCGCAGTTCAGACATCAGTGGGGAAGTACAGCAAAGCTGAGGATCCCCAGACTTAGATCAGACTAAAACACCATTCCTAGATCTAAATGCAAATAACCTCTAAGATACTTTATAACTGATGTGCAACATGATTCAAACCAATTTGCAACGCACTCAGAGGGCAACTCTCTCCTACACCATTTTTAAACCTGCCTGTAACATTTTATCTCTTAATGCTACTGTCCCTCAGGTTTTGACATCTACAAGGGGCATACAAGGAATTCACATTTTCCCCAAGGCAGGAGGTTCCAGCCCAAATAAGCCAATAAATGTCAAAGCATAAAGAAGTGAAAATGGCAACAACAGAAAAATGTCACTCATTTGTGAGTTCCACCTTTAATAAATGTTGGTAGCTCCCACACTGGATGTAAGGTAAATAAACATTAGCAGTAAGTAGTATTTGGTGTAGATTTACTTTGTTCTGTGACCTATCCATTTTGTCCTAGAGAGAAGGCAGTAAAAGCAGAATGGGTCTATTGCAATCACAACACAAAGAACAGTCTTTCACTTCATGCAAAGAATACTAGCACAGATGGTGAATCCACATTTTGCAGGAAAATCCATGTGCTTCCACATTAATGAGACATGGGTTAGAAGAACACAGTATTATACACTGTCGTCATTATGTCAGAAGTGATTTGTTGTCCAAGCTTAGGTATCCAGATGGTACCAAAAATACCCCCAAACTTTCTATAAGCACAAAGCTTTCACAATAATTAAAAAATGGTTTCAGAAAATATATCGCTTTCTCTGAGTATTTCCAGTTCACTTTTCACTGCTGAACATGCCATGCATTTTGCTTACAGTACTTTAACAGAAGGACATATATGCACTGGAAAACCTGAAAAGGCAGAGCTGAGGAGTGATAGCACAGGAGAAGGGAGATGGGCAGAACCACCACGTTCCCAAGTGCAGAAAAGAAGGAGCCAGGAAGCCAAGAGTTATGTGGTGCTTCCTTGGTGGAGGTACTAGCAAGGTCTTCAAAAGGAACCAGCCTCTGGTCATGCAGGATGGCACTAAAGTGAAATTACAGAACTACATGTTCCACATTCAAACTGTTAAAATTAGCTCCAATGAGGAGCAATGGCCCCTTCTGATTCAGATCAGGTTTAACCCCCTCTGCCCACAATACTTTATCCATATTGGAACCAAAGCAGTTGGATTTTGTAACTAAGTTCCGTTATTAGCACACTTTTTTTTCTGATAGGAGCCTCAAAAATCTTCATAAAAGATTGCAGTGAAATAATTGCTTGATTTTCACTTCATTCTAGCTGACTCCCACAGGTTAGATTGTATTTTTTCTCTTCAAAATAAATTGTACAGCTTCTCTTAAAAAGCTCACCTTTGAAAAAAACAGCCTAGAAAATACCAGGCTAAATTTGACAGTTTTTCCTTATGTTTCAAAGGCAGGAAAGGGTTTTTCTGGAAGAAACTGACACCTTTTCTACTCAACAAGACTGAAAATCTGCTGCAGAAAAAAAAATGGGTGGGGAAAAAAAAGAAATAAATAAACTGCCAGGACAGTATGTGGGTGGCAGGATTCAGTCTTTAACCTGACAGGTGTATGTCAGCACTTTTTCACAAACATACCTATAAGGGATCTGATTGTTTTCCTCTTGTTATTGTACTGTTTCCCAATGAAAGCCTTGTTTTTTTAGGTTAGCTTCCTGCCAGTCTCTTGTCTGATGTCCAAAAAGTGAACAGGTTAGCAAAATAAAAAAAGCTGATGCCTTTTGTCATCGATGTATTTGTTCTTCCAAGTGTCTCAAGCAAATTCATCTTGAAATGACGAATCATGTTGTCAACCATGCAGTAGACAATGTGGTCCAAAGACAGATTTACAGACTGGTAACTAAGGAGCAGACAGAGGAGGTGGCTGCTCAGCTGATAGATATAAATAGTAAAATCCGAGTCAACAGGATATTATTGTTCTTTGGGGTTCCCAAAGAAGCCTTAAGTGATGGATCAGCTCCCACACGCATGCTGATCGCGAGCCACTGCCCGTGCGCAGTGGGAAGAACCTGCCAGGGAACACTCGGGGCTATTTCAGGACTTACCAGGCCTCAGCACTTCCCATGCTCTGGTGGGAAGAAAGACTGAGAGGGTGGGGGGAAGTGCCCAGCAAAGCACCTGTCATTTATTCATTCCTCTTAGTGTTAATAACTCATCTTTATGAACGAGACTAAACAGCAATGCTTTCTTCTGCTCATGCAATGAAATCAAGCCTGGATGGAGATGACCAAACACCAAGGAGCTTGAGAAACTGGGACTGGAGAACAAAGAAGGAAAGGAATCTTCAGGAGCAGGTCAGAATGGCTTATTTATTAAGCTGTAACTCTACAAGACACCAGCTTCAACTTGCCTCAAATCAAGGCAGCTTAACGCTCTCAGATATCGCAGAGCTTCCATAATAAACCACATTTAAAAGTTAGGCAGTTAATTGCCTCATTCCTCCATGACCTTTGCAGTAAGAAAACACAGAATCTGATTGCTGTCCTATTTCTAATTTGTTTTTATTAACTCTCTGATTTATCCAGGGCAGACACACATCCTTCAATAGATTTTTTCCTACATTCACACAAGATAAATATGCCTCATCTATGTGCATGGCAAGCTCTTCCTTGGTCTTCCTCTCTACCCCACCAAGCTCTTTCAGACCTCTGTACAAGACAGACAGGGTTTCAGGAAAATGGATATAGCACTGCTCTCTGTTATAATAACATTTGGATGATTCTGAAAACTGAAGAGCATGAATTGACAGCAAGTGAACAGCAAGTTCACGCTGGGATAAAATTTAATCTGATTTATTTATGCATGCAAGCAGAAAGCTTTTATTAGCATACATTTCTCAAAGAAAAAAAATAGTTCCTGGAGATGTTCATCATTAATTACCCTCTTCCATCTAGCAGGAAGTTTTCTTCCTTCCCCAGTTTCCCTTTATCTTCTCTCTAGAAACACTACTCAAAACAAAACAAACAAAACTTCTAACAAACTCAGGGAACTGAAAGCATAGTACAAAGAGCCAGAGGGAGCACAGCTAATTTGGATCTTAACTGAGGTAACTCCAAAGCCCTTGAAGGGAAAAAAGAGTTTCCACCTGAAAATGATAACTAGTAACTCATAAAGATGATCAACACGAGACATCAAAAAATACATTTTCACAAATGGGGAAAAAGTAGAACAAAGCAGGTTTATTTCATTCTACAAACATTTTGTTCTTCTTGCACATAAAAAACTCCAAATCAAGCTAAACTGAAATCTGATTGCAGTTAACCTTCACACCAATTGGTGTGCACTGCACAGAACACCAACAAGCACATGCAAACCCAGAGGGGAACCACCTGCCACCAAACATGAGAACAACACATGCTGGGGTGAAAGATGGGTCTGTACCTTCATGGGAATTATCAGCTTGTAAAGGTTTACTATGGAGAAGACAGCATATATGTGTTGGAGTTCACACGAATTGTTAGGGGACATTGTTAGCTTTGCTGTAACATAGTGAGGGGGAAAAGATGTGAAGAAAGGAATTTGGTCAGGTAGCTCCAACGGTCCATTCTCTTGAAAAGAGAATACGAAGACTCAAGGCCTGCTCCACCAAAATTTTCCATGTTCATACATAGAGAAGTATATCATTAGATTGTTTAGATAACTTTGAAATAAATCCTCTGGCTTTCATGCGTCTTTTATCCTCAAGCCTAACTTAAGGGTATCATCTAGAGAAATACATTAAAACCATGAGACGCTCAAACACTAAAAAACGCTAAAAAAATAGATATAAATCCCTGCTAGAATGGAGTTGGAACACCTTTCAGTGTTATTCAAGACAAACACAAAGCAGTAAAAATGAAAGCCTATGGGCATCAATATTATCTGAGTACCAGAACTCAAGTTTGGACCCTCTCTGTAAAACCAGAATTCCTAAATGCTACTTCCACATCCATAATAGTCCCTTCATCATTCTTTAAGGATGCTGCATGCAAGAATACACATGCGTAGCAGGACCAGAAAGCCAAGAAGAAGTGCGTAGCCCTCGCCAATCTTTCTGTCACATGGCCATCACATTAGCACATCACGCTGTATTTTCCATGCAGCTCCTATGTTTGGGCTCCAAAACTGATCATTAGTATGATAAATTAAATGAGTGGAAACTTTGGCTCAAAGATCCCAAACTGCTGCAGCTCTTAAGTCACTCACTCTTCCTAAGCTTTGGCTCATTAGTGAAATGAGAATATAAGAGGTCAAGTGAACATTCAGCTCATAATTAAGTGCCTAAATGACAAAGCTGTTTACTGGCTTGAGTCACACAGCAAGGGGGTCTCATCAGCTTGCTGTGGGCATCCAGACTGCTTCTGCAACTGGCTTTCATAATCAGTCTCAGCATAAAAGCAAAGGACTCACTATGCGTGAAAAAAGCTGAGATCTTGCATGAAAAATAATTGCCCTAGAGCCATCTGTGTGATGGGCAATGAAATAATGTCTCAACCTTTCCCAAAATTAAAGGGTGTCAAGGGTCTCTAAAAGTACTATGATCTGACCAGTTAAAACAGAATCTGGATATAACTTCCAGTTGTATGTTTTGAGACAGGGGGATGTCAGCTTCCCAGACCTCAGCTCCACTGGGATCCCTCAGCACCTGAGAACAGCCCCTCTCAGCCATGCCTGGGTGTGGACAGGAAGCATGCACTGTCCTTCTGCAGAAATGGGCTCCCATCTCCAGGTCAACCCATCAACTACTTCCTGACTTCACAGGAGTCACACTGGTGCAACCTTCAAATTCTTAAATTAAAATAAACTCATGATGACGGATACTGTCAGCTGCAGCTTGGACAAAGGATTTTAGAGCATCCCTTAGCTGTGCTAGCACCAGAACACAAACTTCCTCTCTTATACACAAAGTTGTTGAATGAAGATCTTCTTATCTTCTTTAATCTTCTGATGAGGATAAGGAAACACATAATGTTTTTCAAAGGTCCACACCAAATACATCAAAAAAGACTGTCTACCTTCACAATGCAGTTTAGTCAGTAAAAATTCATACTCTGTCTTCTTTCCAATGTCAATAACCAAACAACTACTGCAAGAAGACTGAGCACAAGTTCTTTTAACCAACATTAGATCCCTTAACAACTTTTTTCTCTGTAATGGGAAGAAACAGCAAAACTCAGGAAGAGTGTAAAACTTCAAATCACCCTTGTCCTGTATCCAGAGAGATCTTAAAAAAACACAAACAAAAACCCAAAAGCAAAACAACAACAAAACAAATGCAAACAAACAAAGAAAAAACAACAAAAAATAGTAAAAAAAATGAGAGCAACAGGAACTAAATGCTGATCAGTGGCATTAATCATCTGGCCAGGAAGTCCCCTACACAGCCTGAAACCTGAGAACAAGGAGAGGGACCAGATGTTACCCAGATAGTCATAACAATTTCTCTTGGAATCACTCAGGTTTTGTACCAGAAACAGGCCTATGGAGTACCTTGTCCAAAAGGGAGAGTCAATGGGAATTTTGTCTCTGAAATCTCATCATCTCATTTGGGCAGGATATTGATGTTTCATCAAGTTTAAGCATGACATGCAAATGCTGGCCACAGTCCTTCCTGCACTATCTAGGTTTCTGAGCAGCACATTCTTCCCCATGGGCCTGCTTCTGTTTGCCTTGTTCCTCTCCCTGGGCAAACAGCCCAGACAGATTTATATTTCATTCCTCGTATTTAAGACAATAAGTCTGAAGTGGACATTTCATATTATGTTATTTATAAGTGCTGTATCTTTATTAAGTTACAACTGCAGTTCACGTTTATCATGAACATCCGTAAGAGCCAGAAAACTTTAATCATGTGTCCAGATGCAGTCATATGAAGGATCAGATTTTAAGTTATCTTCATTGGTATTGCTTTCATTTGTCGCAGAGCCAGGTCTCTCTTGCCCTTCCCATTTCTCACTGAGCCAAGAGAAGCATAATCAGCCCTCAGTTGTGAACTAACCTGGCTGCATACACCAAACTCCTTTTGACATACTCTAGGGGATTCTTCAAAAAGACTGAAACAAAATGGCAAAGTACTTCTAAACTTCTATCATTAGTGCACAACAGAAAGACAGCCTGTGCATGTAACTGCTCCCTGTGCCTTGGCTGCAGTTCAGAGCTTCAGCTGGAGTCCTGTGAAATGGACACTTCAGGCTGTGATATGACTCTCACAGCATATGAATAACACATGGCCTCCCAACAGTCAGGGGGCTTAGTGCACTGCTATGTGCATCTCTTGAAGAAAACTTAGGAAAAACAGCCTAGAAGAGTAAAAATGTATCTGGGCCATTCTATGGGTATGGGTAAAACATCTACACACACTACAGAATGGTACTCTCTACCACTGTACACCACAGAATGCACTCATCTCCACATCTTAATTATGATAAAGTGAAGAGCCAAAAGGATGAGTGCACTAAAGATAACAAGGACTGGAATATAAACCTTTGTTTTTAAAATGAACCCTGTGATAACATATTTAATGAAMATATATTTTGTAAACAACTGGAACTATACTACCAATTACACTACCAAAAGAGGAAAAACATAATAAGCAATAATCAACACCAGATTTGTTAGAAAGTCTAGAAGGGTCTCACTTCCAACTGCTAACAGTAAGAGATACAGATATTAAAAGTATAAAAGAAAAGTAACTCATTCTTCACAAATATACTAGGTCTGAATTAGATTGACCAACATTAGGAGTAACTTTCAAGATACCATGGCATTAAATATGTTTTAATTTATGCCTTAAATTAATTAGTGGAAAATTAATAGAGTACCTCAAAGTATTACGTTATTATAACAAATATGTCTTGAATCACAAATCAAATTAAGTAATGGGCACAGGATTAGACTTATCTTTTAAGTGTTTTTGATAACATCTATTCAGATTCAGTGGAATTTCTGGTTTTAGAAAGAAATCCTCTGCTTAAAGCTTACAGGTCCATAGGCATTTACTCTGTAGATATGCAGTCTGTTGCTATTACAACCATCCCTAGAAGATGCTGATTTAAACTTTTGTTCATGGCTACACAGCCTCAATCTACAGCTAAAATACAGCTCAGCTCTTTGCACAGAAATATGCAGCAATTATAATGAAGTAAAATTCATGCTGCAACCCTCTACCTACAACCCCTGTATTTAACTGGTTGGGAGATATAAAAATAGAATTAGAGGTACAGAGGCATGTAGAAAAAGACATTAATTTCTTATAATGTGCTGTGATGCCCTTCACCACCCCAGCACTGACACACATCTCACTGCTTATCTGATAATTTCTACTCCTAAATACATTTTTGAGATCGTCTTGACTTCTACATGACAAGATAGATATTTGGCTATTTCCTTTAGACATATGCCCTTAAGAATCATTCTGAAACAACAGTAAGGTTCAACAACTGAGGACATAAACAAATAATGTCTAAATGGACACTGACAAGCCAAAATGCCCAAGGTTGCTTCTTCTAGTCCAACAGAAGTCTGTCTTTAAAAGTGGAAAAGGAAATCAAGTCATCCCTTTGTAATATTTTCAAAATAAATGTTACACATACTTCAGAGGGCAAATAACATAACCTTGAATTTGTCCTTAGGAGAAAGAAAATTGTTTGAATTTCTGGCCAAGTCAAGTGGACAAAACAAAAAACAAGCAGGAGAACTATGAAAAGTCCATTATATTTTTAAATCATCACAGTGTTTTGAAGGCTGTCATTTTTAAACTATGACTTCAGGCAAGTGATATGATCGGAGGTCTCACCAGCTCTCCTAATGCTGAGGCTGAAGAACAGCTCACCCAGGAAAGACAGAGAAGGTGATGTTGGTAAGTGACAGCACATCAACCCCATGTCTTGAGTCAGCTCCATGCAGTCTCTTTAAGACAAAGTGTCAGTACACAAGTGATTCAAGTGCCTGTGGAGCTACTGGGCATGATTTGAATTTGGTGTCATTTCATCCATTCAATGGGACAGAGAGTGTAGACTTTTAATTTGTTAGAGAAATTAGGCATTAACCTTGTTAAAATTGCATGCTGAAACATGCAGTCTGCACTTAGTCTCACCTCTCACTGCTCCTTTATTTTAGCCAGGGTTTCCTACATCTGGAGCAGGTAAGTCTTTCTTCCATTGCTGACAAATACTGCCAGGTAAGAGACTGCCCTTACATAGACCATGCCCACTAGGACACTTGGGTTTCCAGCACTAACTTGGGCTTCTTATACCTGGATCTGAATATTCTGGGGTTCACATTTATAATTCTCAGGCCTATTTAACATCACTTTTATACAGAATAGGATCACTTTGTAGTTGTACAGCACTTTGCCTAGGGTTCTCCTGACAATTTAATCTTTCCAAACGTCACATGAATCTATAAAGAAACTCCACTAAATTAATATGCCTGCAGGCAGAATGAAATCCTGCTGAGTTTGGTGACAAGTTATAGAAGAGTTAAAGTAATGAACAGCTACAGCACCTTACTTTTGTCAGAATTAATGGATATATTAAAAAGGTTTCCTTCTACTTGTGAAATTTCCATGTTTTTAAGAAGCATGTCAAACTATAGCAAACAAGTTGGGTGCTGCTGTATCTTGTAATTAATGGAACATTATTACTCTCTGTAGTTAAGTGCAAAAGTCATTAAAATGGGCCTCATACATAAATAAAAAGTACAGAGAGAAACATTTTCAAGACTGACTATAGCACCTGCCTTTGGTCATCCAAAGTAAAGAGGTACAGATACTCCCACTGCCAGAGTTAACTTCTGAGAGCTAAGCATTTGTATTCCTTCTGGAGACAGAGGCTTCAGAATATTTTACCTCCTAAGATGCTGAGATTCATGTTAGTGACAATTATAGTTACTACTGTCCAAAGCTTATAAAGTCTAAATCTCAAGGATCCAAACAGGAAGTCAAGCAGAATCAGAGAGTGTTGGGACTTTATGACTACGTGATCCACCCAGAGATATAAACTATGGCAAGGATGGGGAACCAACGGGGCTGATATCATTGAGATTATTTCTTCTTGTCACCCTTCTTTTTCTCCATTATTTCTGTCAATGCTACAATACACTCCTGTGTAGCCCTCCAAATATTTTGAAGGCCATGTATCCCTCAGCAGAGCAAGAATGAAACTCAAGAAAATATTTAAAYCTACAGAAACCAAGGCATAAACATGTACAGGTTTCTGTGACTTCTGAATCAAACCCTGAGTAGTGAAAAAATGAGCAGCAGGGCCTTTGCTTGTCCTCTGATAGCAGAATGGTAGAGTTCTACCATCCCAGCCCATCTACTCTACTAAAAATATACAAAATGAACACTCAAACCATAATTATTTTTAAGTTGTGGTAGCAGCACTTGTTTGCCAGAGATGAACAATACATCTGACTGCACAATTATTCATCTCTACATATTTCATTCCAAGGAATGTAAGGAAAGATATGTACTATTCAACACACGTTTAGACTATTGTACAGAACACAACCAACATATCATAAAAGAGGATGAAGATGCTGCTTCTTTCCAGCAAGTGCAATTCACTACATAAGGAAGTATATTTTTGATGATCCTAAATCAAGCTTCCAGTAGATGAGATTTTAAAATATTCTTGTATTGTAACAAAATGTTCCCAATGGTGTTGCCATGAAAGAAAGAGGGGAAAAAAAAATCTCCTGGCAGGAAATTAATTATTGAGCATTCCCTTGCCTGACGATGCACTCCTACATTCTGTGCAGGCTTTCCATTTTTCTCTCTCAGTATGTGGAAAAATTCACTATGGAGAATATGGAGAATATATAAACAGAACAAAGAGCATGAGTGTATCAGTTTATTAAATGCATTTAGAAACCAAACAGACCAGGAGGGAGAAACTTGGTTTGTGCATCACCACACCTTGTGTTTATTCCTTCTTTGTATTCCTCTCTCCTCCATTAGATTGTCACTTCTGCTTCTGTTCTCTGAAATCATCTCTGAGGAGAATGGAAGAATTGTGCCTGGCTCTTAACATCACTTAGCTGACACAGTTTTGAAATGTCACTTCCTACCTTTAAAAAATAAAATTGAAAATCTCTTGATGGAAAGGGAAAAGAGAAGCCCATCATTAGATGCCTAAATATCAAGATGCAATTCCATTTTTAAAATCATTCTTTTTTCCACCCCAAGTCCAGCCCATTTAGTAGATTTCACCCCTTGCTGTCAGTTTTAGTCTCCCTATAAAAAAGCTGAAAAAAACACAGAGGCCATATTTCACCCATTAGTTACATGACAGAACATACAGTTCCTGAAGCTACTTCTGCAGCCAGCACATGCAACTACATCATCTTCTCATTTTCGTGGGATCATACCACTGTAAAAGCATCTTCATGAGAGCAGACACTTTCCAGTAACTGGCATCTTGGATTCTTCCTGGATGTGGAACAACCAAACTAGAGAGGGAAGATGCAACAGACTGAAACGACATATGCTATCTTCAAACAGAAGTCTATGTCAGCAATGCTCTGTAGCTTAGCTGAGACATAATTAAGAAATTTTCATGAGAAATAAACAATTTTCACTTTTAAAACGGAGGCAGAAAGGGTATGAAAAACTACTACAGCAGATGCCTGTATGATTCCTGCAGAAATCTTAACACCAGCTAGGCTGCTTGGGACCCTTTCTCAGAGTCATCAGCACTTGGGCTCTTCCAGCTCTTCCAAGCTGGCAGGATGGCCTGGACACAGCATGGCTGTACTGCCTGGCTCTATCTGCCTTGCACACCTCACATCTCTCTGGCTCTGTGCATCAGCCCAGAAGTCTCCACCTCCTCATGCAGATGTGCCATGTGTTGTTCATACCTGCAAATATTTAGCTGCTGCCTCCCATCCTCTCCTTACTCCTTATGAGTCTAAATTAACATGATGGGTTCCCCAGAGACCAGGAGGCACCTCCTCATATGGAAAATGCCCCACTGAACGGGAGCATTCTGGAATAAGACAAACCATCCACTTCATACTCTAAACACAGCTGGTGTTACTAGAGGGCACTGCAGGAGCTGGAGATGTGGCAGCAGATGGGGACCTTCACTGCATGAGGTCCTTCATGTGGCTCTGATGGTAATGCTGTGTTGTCCTCATCCAGCTTTTCACCCTAAATTCTTGACTTTCTAGTACATCAAAGCTGTTATTGATTCTGCAACTGATAGACAATGATACTAGCAACGATTCAGATTGCATTGTTTTGAGAGGACAGGATGAATTTTGAATTATAAAGCAGAAGCAAGTTTAATTACTACATATGAGCATAGAGCATATGCTGCCATTTTACAAGAAAGTGTTCTGAAGAGACGCACCATGCTCCCAAGCAACAAAAATCACACTCTCACAAGTATCAGACTCGCCATCTGTAAAATGTTTTTCATCTCTAGAAGATAATGTGAGAATTATGTGTTACAAATCATATCTTTTGTGACAGCTATTGTCACTTGCTTTGGAACAGCACCGCAGAACAAATGTTTTTTTCTGCCCTATAAGAGCTCAGGTGAGGCATGAAACTTCTTAAAAACCTATTAAGTAGTGCAAGTGCAAGGTGATAATCAATATATGTTTCAACATTTCTCTTGGATGATAAGAAGAGAACAGGAGGTTTTTTTCATTAACATAATGTCATTCAAAGGAATTTGCTCTGTAGGATGACATTCTCCTACACAACTACAGGAATTTTAGATAAGGCTGTGTGCATCTGTACACATGCATTTTAAGTTCCAGAAAGGGAAATGAACCATTCTCTCACAAATGACTGAGAGGCAAAGCCAAAAACACATTCATTACTCTTTCTAAGAACAGATTTTTGTATTCCTTCTCAGAAATGTCCATGACTTAAGGATTAAACTTGGTTTAATGACTATAGTTTTGAGCAACAGAGATCAGAAGCAGGCCAGTCATGTCAACACAGAATCAAAAGGGACTGAGACAGAAGCCAGAAACACAACTATGATGTAATGAGAGACAGTCAAAACCCAAGGGGAATACAACCTGGAATCAGCAGTCCTGACCATACTCAAAATCTGAATTTCAGAGGTTAGGATGATGCAGGTCAAAATTATGTGGAGTGACCTCACCAGCAGCTAACTGCATTAATTCACCAGAACTGAAAGAATTACTAATTTGACTCTCCTTTCTGATAAATTATATATCCTCTATAATCAATCTAAACCGAAACTAATTTCCAGCAATTGCACTGCTCTGCCGGTAGACAGTGCCTTAATATAATTATGCATAGACAGGAAGAGATAATGACCTCTGATTCGAGTCTATTATTTTTATGGAACATGAAGATACATCGCAGTATTATGTGAGCTATTAAGATCAGTATGTTACTTTTAACAAGTTGTTCTCTCATAAACAACTGCTTTTTTTTCCTCTTCCATCGGATCTTGTTATCCTTTCCAATCACGAGGAGTTACCTGGTGAGGGGCAAACGTAACTTTGGAGGAACTACTACTACCACGTTGATACCGATCTACACGCAGGTATTCGCATCCCTTCCGCCTGTGGCAAAATAGGAGAGCATCTCGTAGATGATTTATCCGAAAGCCCTGTCCGTGTTTATTCAACAGTAGTCTATTAAAGATACATTTAAACGAGTCCTGCGATAGTCACGGCTGCGCTCCGAGCCGCGGTGTCGCGGGGCCGGGGCCGTGCCCTGACCGCGCCGGGTGACCCCGGTGTCACCGGGGAGCGCCGGGCGGGCTCTGCCCGGACCCGGGACCCCGCGGCAGGGCGAGCCCCGCCACCGCCCGGCCACACACATGTCCCCGGAGCCCGGCCGGAGCCCGCAGCCCCGCCCCGACGGTGCTCGGGGGAGGCCGTGGGCGGCAGCGGCCCCGGGGGGACCCGGCAGTGCCACCCCCGCAGCATCCCCAGCGCCGCGGGCCCTGCGCCCCGGCCCTGCCCCGGGGCTCTCCGCCGCCGGACGGGCAGGCGCCGCGCTCGGGGGTAACTTTGGCCCCACCGACCTCGACCTCCTCCTCGTCGCCCTCCGGCCCCGCAGCCGCCCCCGCCCCGCGGAGCTGCGGGAGCCGGGCCGGGCCGGGCCGGGCAGCGGGGCAGCAGCGGCGGGGCGCTGAGGGGCAGGGGAGCGGGGCGGCGCGGGGGCGGAGGGAGCGCTCTCTGCGGGGGTGTTGCTTTACCTTGGAGGTTCTGCACTCGGATGTCGCTGATGTGCCCGATGAGCTCCTCGCGCTGGAACCAGTCCCACTCCTGCCCGGCCATAGGGACGCGGGGCCGGGGGGCGGCGGGAGCCGGCGGCACCGCCACCGCCGCCTTCACCGGCACCGCCACCGCCGCCTTCACCGGCACCGACGGCGGGCGCGGAGCGGAGCTGAGCGGGCGGGGGCCGGCCCCTCTCCGCGCCGGCTGCGCCCCGCCCCGCGTCCCTCCCTCCCTCCGCTCCGCTCCGCTCCGCTCCGCTCGCCGCCTCCTTCCCTCCTTCCCTCCCTCCCTCCGCCCGCCCGGCCGGGTGCGGGGCGCTGGCGCGGTCCGGCCGTGTCCCCCGCCGTGTCCCCGCCGTGTCCCCCCGGCCCCAGTGCCCCCCCTCCAGTGCCGCTCCCTTGCCCCGTCCCGCTCTCAGCCGCTCCGGCCGCCCCCTCGGGCGCAGCGAGTGCCCGCACCCTCCTGCCGTTCCTGGGCACCGGAGGAGGGTCACCCCTACAAGTGTCATGGAGGAATAAAAGTATGAGCAGCGGAGCTCATGGGGATCAAATCAGTGCCACTATACATTAAAAACACTAACAGTTGCGTACTAATTTAGCTTGCTCTTGGTAGTCTGTTCAGGCTCTCAAATTTCCTTTGAGGTGAATTCTCACATGGACTGTGTTCACGTACACCGTTTTTCATGCAGCTCGGACTGTAATTGTTACCAAGGCTCTTGGGTGTCACCGAGATGTGTTCTCTACAAACCTGATGAACAGCGTGAGCATTTCATTTGCATGTGAGGTGTTTCATTGCAATATACCACTATTTGTACCTTCATGCCAGTAAACAGCAAATTTTGACATGATCCTGTCAGACCAGTATAGCATCAAGAGTTAGACTAGCAAAACATGTAAGCAAAATCTACAAAGTTAAATATAAACAAACTGGGATCTAGAAATTGTGGCTCTTTCAAGTCTGAAGTGTTTATGTGATCCCAAGCAAACACTCCACACAACCAGTTGTTTCACCCATCTCAGGAATGCAGTGCTCTTCCCACAGCCTGCTCTGGTGATTTTGCCTTTACAACTCAAAATCAGATGGAGATGGTAAGAAGGCAAAGTCATCCCTTAAGCATCTAATAAGGATTCGTCACCCTTATAGCATGCAGCAGTCAGCTATCCCAAAATGCAGTCTCCTAGAGTCTGAGGCAGTCTACAGCTGTTTACAAATCAAGGCTGGAAAGTTTTGCACAGGTGTAAGGACACATGAATGCCATGACAAAGAGTTTATAAACGTGAATGTAAGGAGCAGAAAAAAACAGCCCGTGGAAAAGAAAAAGCATCCGAACTCAGATAGATTTGCATAAATCACAATACCTGGCTTTGCCTTCATTTTACACTGGGAGGACCTGTTTTTTTCCATTATCCATTTGGGCTGAATGCATCAGTACCACATTTAGAGGTAGAGCTGGAAAGTGAGCAAGTGTGGCTGTGTGAAAAACAGGTGAACGACTTCACAGCATCAGTTGAAATACTGTCTGCCAGAGGTGGAGATCCCTAATCCATGCTGCAGCTCAAAGCAGGACTAGTCCCAGTACTGGATGGGAACAGCTGAGGCTTTGTCCTATTGTGTGTGACTATCCTCCAGGAGCTGGGGTGTCATGAGCTCCCTAAATAGCCTTTTCCATTCTACACTGCTTGTGAGACCTCCGAGTGCCCATTTTCTGTGGTCAGCACACCAGCTGGACAAAGGGAGGCAGTATGAGATGACAGCAAACGAATGAGGAGAAGCAAACCAACCTGCAACCTTCAGCTGCAGAATCGTGGACTCACAGATTTGGAATTGTTTGGGATGGAAAAGACCTCTAACATCATCAAGCTCAGCCATCAAACTAACACCATCAGGGCCACCACTAAGACACATCCCTAAGTAGCACATCTACAAGTCTGTTAAATACCTCCAGGGATGGCGATTCCACCACTTCCCTGCACAGTCTTTTCCAGTGCTTGACAACTCTTTCAGTACAAAAATTTTCTTAATATCCAATCTAAACAGCTCCTGGCACAACCTGGGACTATTTCCTGTTGCCTTTCACTGTTACTTGTGGGAAGAGAATGACCTTCATCTAGCTACAATCTCCTTTCAAGTGGTTGTAGAGAGCAATAAGATCCTTCCTGAGCCTCCTTTTCTCTTGACTAACTCTCCCAGCTCCCTCAGCAGCTCCTCACAAGACTTGTGCTTCAGACCTATCACCATCTTCTTTGCCCTTGTCTGGATGTGCTCCAGCTCCACAATCACCTCAATGTCTTCCTTGCAATGAAGGTCCCCAAACTGGAAAGGATTCAAGGTGCAGCTGCCCAGTGCCAAGTACAGGAGGGCAGTCAGTGCCCTGGTCCTGCTGGCCACACTCTTTCTGCTGTAACTCCTCACTGGCAGCCCCACCTGACCTGTGATGTTAGAGCTGTGATTCATTGTTCCTGCAGATTTCCCTGCAGCTAATTACTGCCTTCAGCCTCCTCTTTATCCTCCTGCAAGAGCTGCCCAGCTCCCCTCTGATGGTGGTTGAGGGTGCAGCCCTCATCACTGACATCTCCAGGCCTGCCAGGTAGCTGCACAGTCTGGGTCTCAGAGTCAGGCTGGGTTTAAGATGTAAATGATTAACACTGTGGGTACAGGGAAGTTAAAACTTCCGCTTAGAGAGAGAGGGGAAAGGCATTATACCATTCTTACCAGGGAAAACACCTGCTCTGTGTTGCCCTGTACTCTCAAGGCGCAATAGCAGAGGCTGGTGGGGTCAAGCAGCAGCACAGGCTGGGGCTGCCAGTTCTTCCTGTGCCAATGGAGGCAAAACCATCAGCAGAGCAGCCTGCCCTTCTCTTGCCAGTGAGCCAGGCAGGACTTCAGCCTGCCGTTCAGCCTGTCTGCCACGTCTGATCACTGCAGTTTCTAGCCCAGCATATCAATACAAGTTGCATCAACCTCATCTTACATCATGGGCCATGAGGTGCTGTGAATGAAAACCCTGATCCAGTTTCACTTAGCAGGTGTGCAGCTGTGTGTGGGGAGGCAGCAGCCATGTCCCCTGCATTTGTCCATACAAGACTTTCAGATGGCTCTCCAGCACCTTCCCCAAATCAGCTTTGTGGTTAGCAGAAGCCCTAGTATGTAGAACCTCCCTTGAAATAATTGTAAAAAAACCAAACAACCTGGGGTCTGTGAATCAGCTCAGCAAGAAAGTATGAAATTTGAGATTCTCATATAAAGCTAGAATGCCAAATGTTATGTTAGTTGTTGTGAGCTCTGTAAAGGCTTGTGGAAATTGTCTGTGAAAATACTGTATGCCTTCTAAGAAGTAACTGATTGTATGCAGTGAGGAATAAAGAACTTCTCTTAAACAAAAAGTGATTTCAGATTTTATTAACAAAGTCCACTTGCCTTTTGATCTTAAAGGACTATTCTATAACTGAAAAAGCAGGTTAGATTTAATTAAGTCCCTTAGCTCAGACTTGTTACTTAGGGCAATGCTGTAAACACTTGGCAGAGACTCTGAACTATAATAGTGGGTTTATTAAAAAGAGTTTGGTCACATATGAGAAAGTAGGGAGTCTGATAGGAAGTTCATGGGGAAACTACCACTCTTCTGCATAGCCTTTATCTTTTTTTTTTTTTAAGTGTATGCAGAATAAAGATGTTAAAGTGCTTTTTATTTCCCATCCTTTGCCTATCTTACCAGTGAGTGATTTAATGAGTTGAATTCTCAGTTTGAGAAGAAAATTTACACTTGAGGGTTGTGTAATAGTAGGGACAAAGCAATCAAATTCTACAGATCAGCTTTGTGCCTATCCAGATGGAGGGTCCCTTGTGATTCCTGCTAAAATAGCAGGGGAAAGTATCTGACACAAAGGAAGGTATTTCTGAAATTAAGGAAAATATTTATGCCATTGTAGCTAATTTGCTTTGCCTTTATTAATAGAGTTCTCCATATTTTAGGAATGGGTTTTTTTCCTGCTTTTGTTTAAAACGGTTCCAGACCAATGGTGACCAGAAAAAAGTGTTGTCTATCTTGCAACAGGTGAAAATATCTTACACTTCTCTGAGGTTTGGGTTGAAATATAACTTCCTATCCAACCAAGCTTCAGCCATCCATGACTGCTCTGACCAAAGGGCTACAAAAACAACTTTCCACTGATCCTTCCTAGACCTCGCTCTACCAACATCCCCAAAACATCCTTGTTGAATGCCTCAGGTCAGCAAGGTTTTTCTCTACCCATGACAAATTGTTTCAGGAGATATGGTGGGCATTTGGGTCCTGCCCCTGCACTACTGGCACAGTCCTTGAGTCTTTGCACCTGCTTCTGGCTTGCTAAAGGGGCTGCACACTATGTGAGATCTCACTCATTTTTTAACCCTTTTTCTGAAGTCTTATAGGAAGAGGATTGAAAATGGATGCTGTCTTACCCTATAGCTGAATCAGGAAATAAAGAAGAAAAGTTAAAGTCTGTAACATGGGAAAGTAATCCACATTCTTATGTTTTGTGTTTTACAAATACATTACAACCTGACTTGAGTGGTCACTCCATTTTAAGGCAGTAATCATGCCATGTATGTCTCACCAACATTTTATTTTCCTTGCTTGGCCATATCCAAAACACTGAGGAAGGCCAGCCCAGAGAAGGACTCATTAGCTCTCCCAGATGAATAGGTAAGTGAAGATTTATTTTCTGTCTGACAGCAGCCACCCCATAGTCTGGCTCTTCTGCCCACACACATGTAAACAATGGGAGGGGTACCATCCATGTAAAACAGACTTTCAAAGCAAAACACAAAAAAAGGAGAGAAAAAGACGGTCTAATTCAACAAAGCCAAGAGGAGACACTGAGAAAAATGTAATAACTGGAGGAAGTAAGGTCATGTGCAAAAAAAACAAGATATGAAATACAAGTGCTTTATGACTTCTTTAAAGGAAAGGGAGTGTACACTAAAATGTGTGGTCTACTTGTCCAACCAGTGTGATAACTAGGAATGAATTAATTTATAAAATGTATATAATCAATAAAATTAATACCAGCTTAGCAATAGGAGTGTTGTGCCCCACTGGACCCATCTTCCTCTTAGTCCCTTTCAGATGGTGAGAGGAGAAGAGGGGTGATGACTCTTGGCCCTGCCTCTGAGTACCACTGAGCATATTTACAAACTGTGGATGTTGAGCAGCCTCTTTCTGCTCCTCCTTCCTTGACTCCCAGAAGTCCATCACTGATGAACCACAGTGATTCACAACAACTGTTGCCACATCCTGGCAATAGACTGGAAATTGCTGGAAGGTCTTTATGTGCTATGTCTAAGTTTCATCACACAGTCTATTAATAATGCCAGAAGTTACAGTGGCTTCTAACTTGGAGGGTAAAATTGTTTCAGTTGCTTGCTACCAAGGTAAAGTTTGTTTGGACCAACTTAGTAACCAAATGCACTTGGGAACTTTCAAGTTTGGGTCTTTTGGGGCGATGGGGTGGGATCACAGGGACAGCTTCCATGTGCTGGAGCTGTGGAGGTGAGTTGCTTCTGATTCTTCATCAGGACAGCTGGTGTGGTGGGAGCAGGGTTGTGTGGGTCACTCGCAGTCCTCCCTCTGTTGGTTTTTCATTTTCTTCGGTAAGTGTGATTTTAAGGTGTGATTTATTGAGAGCATGTGTGCTTTATTTGACAAAAGAAGTAGGAAAGGCTGTTCTCTGGCCTTCAGGCTGGTTTTCTTATATTCAGTTTGGTTTTCTGCCGTTCTTTCATGCAGATGAAAGTTGGAAGAAAAGGAGAGTAGTTATGTAAAACTCATTTGAATATTATGTACTTGTGGAGCTGATTTCTCTCTGTTGCCATGAGCCTGTCATTTAAAATCTCCCCATACTAGGGCAAAACCCTTCCTTGATTCAGAGAGGACTTGACACAGAAAAAGTTCCATCCAGTTTTGGAAACTTATTTGTTATTTTTTCCCTTTATTCTGCTTCTGCTTTCCTTCTGTTTCTGATGGATACGGGATGCAGTTGTCTCATCCATGTGACAGTATTGTGTAATTCTGCCCCTTTGAGCCTGATTTGCTCTCACTCATCTGTGACCAGCTGAATTCAGGACCTTCAGATTCCCTTCTGTGTGCTCCAGCACACTATGAAGGTTTGTTTCCCCAGTAGATACTGAACAAAGGTTGCAATGTTTACCAGTAAATGGATCATTTTTCCAGCTCTAGATGTTGTGTAGCACCCTAAAGGCCAGGAAAAAGACCAAAGAAGCAAAGCTTTCACCTTGAGAGCATCTGAGCATCTCCTAGGAGTTTCCATCTCTTTAGAATCCACTCCCTTAACCTAAGTTTCATGGTTTCATTCTGTCTGGTCTCCATGCAAAGATAGAAATGCCAGTCTGATGCAAACAGTGCCTTAAACAGTAACCCAGAAAACAGGGGGGCAAATCCTGTGTCAGGGCTTCCTGCACGGAAGGAGAGAGGAACAGCAAGCAGTGGCTTGGGGATGACTCTGCAGAGGATGATGGTGGCTACAGGGTCCTGCAGAGGGGTGTAAGCTGGTGAAGTTGTGCAGGAAGCCACAATCCAGCTGAACACTGCTCAGAGCTGGCCATCCCTGCACAGTGCTCAGCTTCAAGGCACCCTGGCTGGCCTGGCTTCCTCCTTCTGCCTGAATTATCTCGATTAGAGAAACTTGTGGTGCATTCATTGTATAATCCAGAGATACAAATCAAGGCCTCTGCAATAGTCCTTCCTGGCAAAGACTCTTTCTGGACATAACTACAAATATTTAATATGGGGTAAATTATAAATCAGCCTTCTCCAACACCAACCAGAAATGAAAGCTTCAAGTGAAAATGGAGATTGCCTGGTCTTTTTTTTACCCCATGAATATTAGGATTGGAAGCAGGGCAGCAGGTAATTATTAGTGTTCAAGCACTGCAGTTGCATTTTCTGTATAAACAATGCTAGCACTGCTGACTTTTATACACAGCTTTCCTTCTGCAGATTTCAAATCTCTTGTATATTACAATTTTCTGTAATTTCCTGGCATAACCTGTCTGAAACAAAATCTACAAGCCCTGAAATAATATTTGATATTACAAAAAAGCAACCAGTATATTTTTGCAATAAAATGTTTGTGGAAGAATGAATTATGTGGGATCTACTCTGCGTACTTCACCATAGTAACAAAATGAATTGGTTTCTTAGGAGCCAGCAAGCAAGAAGTCTTCTTTTGAACTGCCTGACCTCTTTCACAACACTGGAGATGTCAAATATTCTTCAAATGCAACTTTCAGCTAAACTGCCTGTCAATGCAGCACCCTTCCAAAGCAATTCAACCTTTTCCTATTTGTTTCTTTCTGTTTGAAGAAGGGGTTTCAGGTTTACATCCAATGTCAAGCCAGTTTGATTGTGAAAGAAATGTGAGACAAGCTTCCTTCCCTGACCTTCCCAAACAATATTAGCTTGGAAAGTAACAGAAATATATAAATGCTTCAAGTTGAGGGGCTGTACCCTCTAGCTGATAAATAAATTGATAATTTTTTGAGGTAAGAAAGGGATAACTCTGCTGCATAACCTGCCAGATGGAGGCTTTTGCAGTATGAGATGCACTCACTAATGATTCCAAGCTCTTTCAGAGCAGGCATTTTCAAACCTTACTTATATTTCACTGAATATTTAATGCCACAGTTCTGCCAGAAGCCTCTGAAAATGAGGAGAATTAAAACCCATCAGTCATTCCTTAGCAGAAGGAAGTTGATGATTTAGAAAGTTTCTTTTTATCATGTTTCAAAGTGTGACCTTGAGGAGTGCGAGGAATGTCCTTGTGGATCCTGTAGAGGCAGTTTAGAAGTCATGGTTGCTGGAATTTCACCTGAGCACAGTTAACTGCAAGCATCTCTCAGGGTTCGTCATCCTCTAACCAATATGCCCTTAAAGACTTACCACCTTAAAAGACATGTTAGAGATCACAACACAGTGGAGCCTTTACTTCAGCAGGTTTTGATGTCCTTGCTTTGCTGTGGTCAGCAGGGCTGGTTTGGAGAGCAGCACCCCAGCCAGGAAGTGTTTCTAGTGAGGTGGCTGCTGCTTCCATCTGATCAATTCTTGACCTCTTTTCCAAAAGTGTTTTCCAAATCAAGCTCTGGATTTCAAACCCATCCTTTAAACAGAGAAAACAGCAGCAATATTTTGTGGGTGTGGAATACCAAAAAGGACTTTCTGTGCTCAGTTTGTAGGTGTTGGTGTGTGCATGACCATAGAAATGCAGGCTGAAATGACAACTTGCCTGTGGTTCAGTATAGGGATTTCATTAATGTTGCTTTTCCCCATGTCCAGCCTCCCTCTGCACCACCCAGTCCCTCCTGTATCACACAGCTGGGTTGAGGGGATAAAAAAGGAATGGATTTGTATGTATTTATACATTGTTTTCCCTGTTATAATAACTTTGCAAAAATGAACAACAGTTATAGAGGAGGGCAAAAGTATGAGACATCCTCACTTAAGTCAGCTTTGATGGAAATGTTTTTACTTTGCTTCTAGAAGAGGCTTAGGAATGCATCTATTTGTGTTGCAGCTCCCTTGACTTGAACTGGCAGATGATCATAGATACCACAGCACAAAATTCAGCTGGTCTAATTTGAGAAGAAATTTTGGAGATTGAAAATACCCTTTAATTCTTCCCTTCAAAGAGCCCAGAAAAGGCATTTGGTGCTATCTCCTTCGTCTCAAAACCAACACAGTTGCAAGTAATGGGTTTGAATGGAAGTCCCAACAGCAATATTTATCTCCGGTACTGCAGAACTGCTGAGATGAAAATCTTACAAATTTCCCAGTTTTGTTATGTTCTAGTAAGACTGTCAAAAGGTGCAAAACTTGAAAATCAAAGATTTTTTTTCTTGTGTTTTTATGTAAGTCAATGGCTTATTCCACTTGATCCAAAACAACTTTTATGGGAGCATTTTGAGACTCCAGAATAAGGTGAAAGTGTGACCACATATAGGCATGCTGGAGAGCTCTGCCTTTTGTACTCAGTGATTTTTACCAGCATTTACAAATCTTATTGCATTTTAAATTGCACAACTGATTTTAAAATACGTATATGTCCAGGAGCTCTTTCTTATGATCATTGGTGAGAAAGATCCCTGAAGTGTTTGATGAAGAGGCAAACTCTTCAGGGCTCTTCACACACACAGTTAATTTCCTTCTTAAGAAGAAAACACCAGGCCTTAAGGGGTTTTAAAATGCTCTGGGGACAGAAAGACAAAAACCAATGGCCAGAAGCTGAAGCCAAGATGAATCCAAATGAGGAGATTTTAATAGTGAGTCAGTCATCCAGAGAAATTATGATTTTCCAACCCTTAATGACTTGAGAGAGTGTGCCTGTCTAGAAGATGTGCCATACTAACAGTACAGTTTATTCAAAAGTGGGTTAATTGTGTGAAGTATAATGACTTGTAAAATAAAAGCTGTATCAGAGGATCTGCCTAATGGTCCTTTACCTTTAGTTTTTTGAGGTTTATCTTAAAAGAGTATTGCTTTTCTTTTTGTTTTTCCAGTTCTTTCACAGATTAGGTCGAAGTATTTTAATTCCATTCCTTACAGATTTCTACCTTGGAAAATGAAGCCATTAAGCAAAGCAAAAGTCATAACAGCAACTGTGAAGTGATAACAGTTTGCAGTTAGTGCTTAGCCAGTGGGAACTAATTCACTCATTCACAAAGCTACAAAGCTGCCGTCAGACGGCATTTTTTTTTGTCGCTATCAAACAGATTGCGATTAGATCCACCGACAAAGGTGAATGGTTTGATAATCATAATTTAATCCTCTTCTATCAATTCAGCAAGACAGTCACTAAATCACACAGCCCATTTTTGCAAGGTTACCCTGAATTGCCACAACATTTGAAAATACATTTTGTTAAATGGTTGTTATAGCACAGCTCATACCCGTGTGTAACCTGAATGGCCCCTCTGCCAAAGG
Organism: Turdus rufiventris; assembly: GCA_013186435.1. Lineage (NCBI taxonomy): Eukaryota > Metazoa > Chordata > Aves > Passeriformes > Turdidae > Turdus > Turdus rufiventris. The sequence continues at coordinate 4,677,396 of PYHW01009717.1, read as the reverse complement.
TGTGTATAAAATTATGGTGTGTGTACCTGTATATGCACATGTATATGGAATTAATAAATATGGGAGTAAGCAGAAGATTGTTGTTGGTGGAACATGAGCATGTGAATGTCTGGTTTATTCAGCACTATTTCTGTGAGTTGTACACATCTGTGCACGAGAAGCTACTGCCTCCTGCTCTTATGTAACTTCATACACTCCTAACCTTGACGTGTATCTGCAAAGAGAGGCTCGGCGAGTCAGTGGGTGCCCTGCTACCAGGTGATACTTCTCAAGAGCTCATCTTCCCCATTCAGATATGTTCTGAGAGTTAAAACACAAATAGTGGCACACCTACAGAATATTATCAGCATCATTCGCTCAATTCAGAGCAGCTGGTTCTGAAAAGTCTGGATATTAGTTTGGATTTGGCTGTGGCTTAGGGCATATGTAAATCACTTAAGATCATATGCAAATCACTTATTTTCTCTGAATTCATATTATCTTATTTATAGGACTTGATGTTCTTGGTTTACTATGCCCTACTTCTCCCAGCTCTTGTGAACAGCTACACTCGTGTGTCTTCATGTGGAGGTAGTTTCAGGAAAGCTATGCGGTTTCATTATTGCCTGTATAAACAGAAAGCAGTGCCTGCATTTTGGCTGGTAAAAGTGAAGCAACAGTGATCAGAGCTTTTATTTGTGCATGTTTTAAGGTAGGGTATCAGATACACCCATGTTCAGTTCTCTTTTATGTCTTCTTTTCAAGTATATCAGTGGGTACTGCATGTGCTTAACCCCTCTTTGATCACCAGGAATGGTTCCAAAGTTCTTAACCTAAGGCTGTCAGTGCAGGGAAATGGTGTAATCTCCCCAGATTATGGAAAGGGTTACAAAACCAGTACCAGAAATTCTCAGATTTCTTCTCACTGCTGTTGCAAAAGCTTGAAAGTCCCTTTCCCTGCCAGGAAGAAAATGTGGGGAAGAGATAAAGTATGGTTTTGCTCCAGCAGCACTGCAAGAAACCTAGGAAAACATGCTCCAGTTGTATCCTAGAGGTGCAAGGGCCAATAAATCAATCAAACAAACAAAAAAAAAACCCAAAATAAATAAGTAGTGCTTATTGCTTTGAGACATCTCATAATTTCTGAGCTGATTTCAATTATTTTTGAACAGCTGCAGGCACAGGGTGCTCTGCTTTTCCTGAACAGCTGAACAGATGATATATCAGTTTTAAATCAGTTCCCAGCTGATACGGAAAGGATTGCAATCTGCTTAATAGTGCCATTTCTGCATACAAGTAGAAGTCATTTCTAAAGGAAAAATATTGGAAGCACTGCTGTTTGCTGAGACCAAAGGAGACAGACCTGAAGCCATCGGTTGTATCTGGGAGCAGCATGTGCATGCAGATTTAACCCCACAAGAGCAGCCTTGAGTGCACAACCACAGCCAGTCAGCTCTCACCTCATGCATTTCATGTGCTGTAAAAGCCACGGCTTTATTCCCACCCTGCTCCTCAACTGCTGCCTCTTTCTCGGAAAGCTGGAGCAGCAGCACACAATGCACAATTTAACACCTCTCTCCCTGCTTCTTCCCACAGACCAGCCATTGAGCATGGTCAGGAGCCATTAGCACCCAGTTCAAACAATGTAAATTCTATGAGAGCTCATTGTTTTTTAAAGATCGCATGCAATCTGTTGCCAAGCAGCCTACACAAATATTTAAAGCCTGCCTCTTTCTTCACACAGTTAAAAAAAAACAAACCAAACCAAAACAAAAATAACAAGAGCTTTTACTCTGTAAAGGCTGAGGCGGAATTAACCTCTTCCTGCACAAGCACCAGACACTGACATAATGGAATTATTGACATGTGCATGCATTCCATGGGGATGATGCCTGAGAGGACTTGACTTGAAGGCTGGCTATGTATTTATATGTGTATTGTTATATATTTTGCCAGTACGAGATAAGTCTTTCCAATTCCCTCTTTTCTTGAGAGGTAACGCTCATCTGGCTAACCCTATTGTAACTACCTGATTTCTAAGGATCACCTCCTCATCCCAAATGTCCCCAGGGTCCAGACCCACCGAAGAAGAATAGCCACATTTGATCATGTTTTTCTGTCGCCCTCCATTCCCACCGTCATTCATATCTCACACATGCTCAGCTGCTTTGCTGAAATCATCAGACAGGAACAATGTCCATTCTGTAAAAATGTTATAGGAGTGCCAGCTCTAGATTTCTGTGTAGAAACTTGGTAGTAGACATGTGTTTAAAAATACTTGTTATTATTTTTACTCCTATCACACTTCAGTCTCACCAATACGAATTATCGGGCTAGGTTTTACAGTCTCTGGGAACAGTGTCCAGGCACAGAGCTGTCTAGTAAGGCAAGAATTATCATCAGTATCACTGGATAGACTTCATGAAAAAATAGACCAAGTACAAATATAAGCAATGGCTCGAATCCCAGAAGCACTTTTCCATAGGAACAGGCCGTCATACACTATGTACCTTTGTGTGTGCAACTGCAACACTCAGGAGTCATTTCCCAGCCAAATGAAGCTTTTATCAGTGACTCCAGGGCCTGATTGCCAAGGAGACATCGATGATGTGTGAGGAGTCAGGATTATGAAAGTAATTACCATGCTCCCAAGATCTGCCTCGGAAGTTTGCCATTTGTTCATGCCATACATACCTATCCCATAAGGAAAAGACGGATGTTTCCAGGACGTTCTCTGACCACCCCTTTCTTGCATTTGATTTCTGAGGTTCATTTATTATTCTGCTTTTTGAAATCAAAGTTTCATGTTCAGGGCAGAATCACATAAATGTGGTCTGAAGTTGTAAAATTTCATGATACATCTCACGTAAGTTCTAAATCAATTCCTCCAAACTGTTTTCAGAACTGCCTGAAACACCATTTAGTGTGGCCTGACCTATTTTCGCTAGACAAACTTTAAAACTGGGTGGAAAGTATCCCATTTTAGCAATGACCTTGTTATTTATAACCAGGTCATGATCCTATAATATCTATTATTTATAATAATTTTCCTCAAAATGTCATTTATCCACGTGTTCATAAGGACATAAAATCCTGCAGCTTGCCTAACTGAGGTAGAACTGAAAGACCTTTCTGTGGCTTCTTATTGTGACTTTCTATAAAAAAGCAAATACCTACAGCTAATGTGCCACAATGGGATTATCAGGATGGTAACATCAATTATATGCATAACTGTTTTCTGTACTGAGACATTAATATGTAAAAGCACAAACAATTTTCAAGATTTATCTTACTTTGAAATGTATTTACTGACTGTGATTTACTATATTCCTTCTGTGATAACCATAGACCAGTAGACAAGCTTTTCTTTTGTTGCCAGTTTGCTTCACCTGTGGTTCTCATGCATTGCCAGTGAGATCTGCAGTACACACAAATGAAAAGGATCATTTCAACTCAGTATAAGCAACTGAAAGTAACCAAGTAAGAGTTATTTAGAATAATTTGGGTTGAAAGTGACCTTTAAAGGTCATCTAGTCCAAACTCTCTGCAAAAAGCAAAGACAGCTTCAACTGGATCAGGTTGCTCAGAGTCTAGTCCAATTTAGCCTTGAATGTTTCCAGGAATAGGGCATCCACCCACCTCTCTGGATAACATGTGCCAGGTTTTCATCATGCGCTTTGCAAAAAATTTCTTCCTTATAACTAGTCTAAATCTAACTTCTTTCAGTGTGAAACCATTATTCCCTGTCCTACTGCAACAGGCCCCACTAAAAATTTTTTTTGCCTCACCATAAAGGTCCTTTCTGGCTTTAAAACCTGTATCCCTTTAAGAAATGGCTTGCACTGCAGTCGGGGGGTAGAAGATGAGTGTCCGTGTGTCTGGCGGCTCATGTGCTGTCTGATCGTCACGGGCAGCACGAACCGCAGCAAAGCAGCACACCTGAGCCCCGATGTATGCTACAGAAAATCTCCTTGGATTTCGGTCCGGGGGCTCCGCGGAGCTGCCTGCGGAGAGCGCCGGGCGGGCAGCACTGAGCCCTGGGTACCGCCGAGCTCTGGGCATCACTGAGCCCTGGGTACAACCGAGCCCTGGGTACCGCTGAGCCCTGGGCATCACTGAGACCTGGGTACCGCTGAGCCCTGGGTACAACCGAGCCCTGGGTACCGCTGAGCCCTGGGCATCACGGAGCCCTGGGTACCGCTGAGCCCTGGGTACAACCGAGCCTTGGGTACCACTGAGCCCTGGGCATCACTTATCCCTGGGTACAGCCGAGCCCTGGGTTATGCTGATCCCTGGGTACAGCCGAGCCCTGGGTTATGCTGATCCCTGGGTACAGCCGAGCCCTGGGTTATGCTGATCCCTGGGTACCGCCGAGCCCTGGGCACCGCTGCCCTCTCCTGGCGCCCGCCCGCATCTCGGGATGGGAGCGAGCCTGCCCGCCGCACCGCAGGTGCAGAACAGAATGAGGTTTTCTGGACATAACCCAATTTACCGGTAACTACAAGGGTGTGCGTGTGTGTGTGTGAAAGACTGTGGCAATAAAGATGGTTTCAGTGCTTCCCTGCCTTAGGGGAGCAGTCCCACCCCTGCTCCCCTCCCCACCTTCCTTCTTGCACTCCCCAGCACGGCATGCCGGGGTGCCTGCAGCCTGCTGTCCTGCACTGAGGAAGGCAGTAAATGGGAGAGCTTTTCATTAGTTAGAGCCCCTAATTTGGGGATTGTGCAAAGCTTATTCCCATTCCTGTAGTTAACCTTAAACCTCTAACACGTGCACTGCCTGTCTCAGTGGAAAACAAATCAAATGTTGAGTGTTGCAATGCTCCACAGAGACACGGGGGAGAATTTGTCAGCCCTGGACCCTAGAGATACACAGGGCTTTTTTATTATTTCAACTTTGAGCAGTCATTTGTGACTGAGTCAAGAGAGCATTAAACTGCCGCATTTTCCAGGCACTTTGTGTAGGCACCTTTGCCTGTAAGAGATGCAGGGAGCTCAGAGCAGGGTGCAGCAGATCAGTCCCTGCTGTTCGTCCTCTGAAGGATGGACTTCAATTTTTACCACATCTTTTTTTACCACATCTCTCCCTTTTCTCATCTGTCTCCATTCCTGGGGTTCTCCTGAGGGTACAAGAATGCTTCACACCTGCAAAACACTCACTGACTTTCTAACCAAGGCCTTGTTCAAGGTTCCTGCACTGGCTGGGGCAACTTTCCCTTGCAATACAGGGAATAAAACAAAGAGAGAGAGAGGAAAGTCCTTAAAGCCTTTCTCTGGCTGGGGGGGAACCACAGGAGAAAGAGCGGCTTGAGCACTCAAGAAAGATCAGAGGAGAAAGGGAGAAAAATTCCAAATGTGGTACATGGCTTTTGTGAGCACCTTGCAGCCCTGACCTGCTGAGAGGTAAAAGAAATGTTCTCCATTCTCTCTGTTTTTATTTTCCTTCTCAGGGACCTTTGCATAACTGGAGGAGGAAAAGAGAAATAACTGTCTTAGATATTTTTTCAGTACTTTAATTTCTGTTTCAAAGAATCCAATTTATTAGCAGCAGTACCTGAGATTATACTCACCAAAGAAATTCTCAAAGGAAGCCTCACCATCTAGGTGTATTTTTCATTATACAATAAACTCTGAACTCCACCAAAGGTGTTTTCTCGTAATGTTAAACTCAGTGCCTGACAATTATTGTCCAGCTTCATTTGGTGCCAGAAGTGCATTCAGTGGAGAAGTAATAAATCCTTTCATGCTGTTTAATAAAATGAGAAAATGTGTTGCTCACACTTGGATGCTAGACTTTATTACACAAACACAGCTAAAAAAATAAATGGAGTATTTCCTGTTTAGAAGTGCCTACAAGTCACATGATGTTGATTTTCTCCAGGTGTTGCAACTCTAAATGAAATTTTCACTTAAGTTATTCTTAAAGAAGTGAGTTATTTCAAAATGCAATAATCAACATGTTGTTAAAGGTGCAAAAACCATTGTAAAAAATCCCAAAACATTCAATGTGCTGTAATGAAATTAGATGTGGAACATTGCGGTTGCCAAATTATTCAAGATATTTGTGAGACACTTTGCCAGTCTCTTGAGTGCTTTCTGAGTTTCTACTGAGAGAAAAAAAGAAAAAAAAAAGAAAAAAAGCAAGGAAAAATCCTATGAGGTCTGAGAAACCCTTTCAGCTCCTCCTGATTTTGTCTCTTTGAAGGGAGGTGGGGTTACTCTCTGCTCTGGTGGCCTGGTCTTGGTTAGAGGTGCTACTGCCATTGTAAAGTAAATGCCTGATATAAATAAATATCTTCATCAAGGTGAAAGTGCTAAGTGAAAATCATTCCTTAAACAGGATTGTCTGTTCCTTCATTCCCACTAATTTAAATGAAAGAAAAAGCTGCACATTGTATTTTAATAGATGAATCCTTTGGTTTTGGATGTGTTCCATACTGCTCATACTTGCACAACCCATGTGAACCTCATCCAGCGATGCTTTGATGAATATCTGTCAGGCATGCCTTATTCCTCCTCTCTCTTGCCTTCCATTTACAGGCTTGTGTGGGTGAGTCTCTCCCCTTTGGGGACTTGGTGGGGGGCAATTAGAGGTGCTCAATACTCTATTTCTGTGGGAGATGTGGAGCAAGAAGCACTGAGCATTAGGATCTAACATCTTGCTGAAGTTCCACCCACAGCTTCTGAACAACCACCAGAGTGGAGAGCCCTGCCCAGAATAGCTTCATGCACAGTGTAAATTCCCTGCACACCTGAGAAGGACGGATCTCACAGCAAAACTTCAGAGACATCTAGACAAATTCTGAGCCCCAACCATCTGTTATTCCTATCCATGATAATTTTTCAATATTCCATTATATGAACTTTTGTATTTAATAGCTGAAGTTGTATCTCCTTTCTGTTAATCTCTTGCTCAAATCTGTCCCAGTTTAAAATGGCTGAGCACACTTACACCGCTGGGGTTAATTATTCCTGTTGGTGTTTCTTACAGAAAAAAGCAGATCTCTATCATTGGGTGGTTCACACCTTTTCTGTAGACTAACATTAACCTGAATATCCATAACAGGCACTGACACTGCACCTCTACAAATGTCAAAGAACAACATCTCCTCGGATATGATCCAAAAAGCTCTTGTACCTGAAGGAATGGCTCCAGCTCAAATCAAGCCATGGTTTCATGCACAATAAGACAGGTCAGAAATGACTGCAGATACTTCCCAAATGACAGGAATTTTGTAACAGGCCCTCAGAGCACACCGAGTTTCCTTACCAGCTTGACCAGCCAATGGCTCTGCAGCCACTAAAAGAGGGGGTTCACCCTGTCCTCCCACCCCTCCATTTCGTGGGACTGCACCTGCAGTCATATGAGTCAAAGAACACACCCCTCTGAAAATTGCTGGGCTTTTTGAAGGACTGTTTTTTGTCTAGATCAGTCTGCTGATGCAGTTGGCCAAACAATGTGGTTGGTTGCTGTGCTGGGGAAGCATGGCAGGGAGAAGAGGTGGGACATGCCCTTTTAATAAAAACACAGTCATTAGAGGCTGGAAGGGCTTGTGAAACCATCTCACAGGGTTTTGCAAGCCTAGTGTGGTGTGCATCTCCCTGGGGTCCTTTTCTCCCAGAGGCCACAGTTCAACATTGCAGTTAAATTACTGAATTTCAAGCTCATGAGTAGTTCCCAAGGTATTTCATATTTAATTTCAATTTAATTGTATTCTTAAGTTAGATTTAATGATAAGCATAGATTTACTGGTATGTGCAGAGCAAGGAATGTGTTCATGCCCTTCTCAGGAGGAATATCACAATTGCATGTATGGAAAGTAATTGATTTTTCCTAATGGGTGATTCCAGTTATGAATTTATTTGGCTCATTAGTTGAGAGCTGATTTATTCACTCCTTTTCTTTACTGACAGCAGCAAGTTTCCTTCCACCTGGGTGTAACTCCAGGACTCAGAACTTTCCACTTAATTCCCTCTGCAGACTCTTATCAGAGTTGGTCTTACAAGAAGGTTTTTGTTGCTTAAAAATTTCCAAACTCAGCAGGATCAAATGTAGGTTTTTAAATCTGCATTTGAGCTTCTCCATACACTTTGGGGGCTGTGAGCTTCCCACATCATCTCCAATGAGAGATAAAAAAGAAAACCTCTGAGTCTCTCCCTGTGACTGTGGGAACCAGAAGGACCTCTTTGCAGCAGCCCTTTTTCCTGTTGGGCACAAAGCAGAGAGCATCTCTGTAACCTTGTGAGGTCAGATGAGCACAAGTGACGTGGGGAACAGTGATAGTAATAGAAAAAGAAAGGTGAAAATAGTTGGGATTTAAAAGAGATTTCAAAGACACTCCAGGAATACTAAATATTGGTATTACACAATTAAGTGAAACCTTCTGCTGGTCTAAAATATATATTAAAAAAGTCGTTCTGTCTGACTTGAAGTGTGATGCCATGCTGCTTACATTATATATGAATAGTAATTGGAAACAGGACATCTGCAGAAATTAACCATTAGCTGTTGAGCACTAAAATCTCTAATTGAGTTTGTAAGCCCTTAATGGCACAGTTAACCCTGAACATAGCTCAGTGCACGCACTACCTGGTTAACACTGGTTAATAACTCTAACAGCTGATAATATTTCACACCCATGAGAGCGCCAGATTAGCAAGAGACTTGGTGGAATGAGCTCAGCTCTCTGCTCTTTTGGACCACAGACATAACAGTTTAACCTTTCTGAGCTTAACCTTTCTGCTGTAGCTGGTCTTTTTGGGCTTTCTCCCTTCCAGACCTGTGCGTGATGAGAGCACCCCTGCACGTGTGGCTTGGTGAACTGCAGACACTGCCGTGTCCTTGGAGCACTTTGGGGTATAGCAGCACATGGAAGCTGCACGGATATGATGGATAAATCCATCTCAGGTGGGCTGGAAGGGATGTCTACAACTTGAAGTGCCCTTTAAAGGGAGCCACACTGTAAATTACACAAGAAGGGTGAATTCGATGGGAACTGGAGAGATCAAAGCTGTGAGGAGCAGCTCACTACATGCTTGGCTGGGGATTCGTTCATAAATCTTAATCCCACATGCCTCACCATTAAACCCTGTGCCCAAGAAACCTGAGGACTGTGCAGCCCAGGCAGACCAGCTCAAGAAGGACAATTTCAAAAGTATGGGTAGTTTAAAGTGATTGGTTGAAAAAGCGCATAATTCTTTATCAGCAATGAAAAGTAAACTTGACAAGCTTTTAATATCCTAATTCAGAGACTTGTAAAAAAATACTTTGTTACTGCCAACTTCCAGCACATATCTAAGCAAATTAATTCTGCAGCTGTTCCAGAAGAAGCATGTGCATGTATGTACATAAATGTGTGTTCATATATATGTATAGATATATATATTTTTTTTTTTTTTAAGAAACAAAACCCCTAAATGTGGACTGAATAAATTTTTGAAGAGACACACAAATCTCCACTGCAGACCTGTAATTATGTGTGCCACAGCTCCTCTGAAGCTGGAGAAAACCAGGTGAAGTCTGTACTTTGTGTTGTCCTGAGGGCATCCCTGCAGAGCCCAGGCAGAAGTGTCAAATGCTGCCCTCGCCCACTGATGGCAGAAGGAAGGGCAGTGCAGAAAAGCGCAGAAAAGAGAATGTGCAGACCTGTCCCATTGCAGCGGGATTGTCAGCAGCTGAGCGGGCAGCCGGGCTGTGTCCTGTGCTGTCCTGTCCCATCCTGTCCTGTCCCATCCTGTCCTGTCCTGTCCTGTCCTGTCCCTTGTACTCCCAAGATCTCAGCTCTTCCTTCACCTTTTCACAGCCACTGCTCTTTTATGGCTGTGACCTGCAGTGTGTGGCTGAAGCCAGGAAATGAAAATCACCTTTCCTCAATTTACTCACTTGCCTTTAAAAATCGTGCTTACTCTTGTGAACCCCTCTTTTATATAATTTTCATTAACAGTACTTAACATGACAATGACTTTGACGATAATTGCCCGTTTTTCTGGCTGCTTTTGTGATACATGAAAATTCTCAATAAGCGGGTACAGATTGAACCTTTGAGCTAGCAGATGTCTCTGAAAACAATTTTTCATGTGCACTTATAATAGAAATTCTCCAGCATTTTTTGTACTTTCCAAAAAGTTTTGCTGACCAAGGTAAATAAAGCAAAACCCCCCAGCTCCATGCAGTGCGGGGTTTGGATTTAAAGTAAATCCTTCTCCCATGCAGAGATTTAGCCCCTCCGAGGCTGCTGTTTTGTCACCTTTTACAGCCTTGTCTCCTAGGCACCCTCAGAGTTTACTGCAGCTGACACAGCTTCCTGTGCACTTTCGCCTACACACTGCCCTGAGGTACCTGCAGGACTTGATCACTTTGCAACCATTACCCTTTTCCTATTTCCCCATGTGTTTTTACGGCAACTTGTGGTGATTTTCTAGACTAGCTGGGGTATCTGGGGCTTCTTTGTGCCTTTGTTAGATGTTTTGTTTTTCTTTCTTTTTCCCCAATGGCAGTTATTTTATTACATCCCAGCCTGTGTCTCCAGGCCTCATGCTCTGGGATTCTTGTTTGGTTTTCTCATGGAGCAGCCCTTTTCCCTTACCATTTCCCTGATGCCTTGTATTGCATTTTTATTACAGCAGAGGCTGTGTCTACAGGTCCTTCAGGCTATTTGTTCTGAGACTTTTATTGGATTCTCAATAAATATGTTTGCCATTGGGGGTCCTTAGCTGGTTTCCTTACCTATTTTTATTGAAGCTGTGCTTCCAGACAAAATGTTAACCAGCTATTTCAACAGCAATCTGGTTTCTCTTCTGAGCCCTTGCAGANTTTTTTTTTTTTTTTTTTTTTTTTGATGTTTCCCTCATGTTTAAGACCTTTCGTTGATGAAGTCTGGGTGCTTTTCTGTGTCTGTCTCCATTTTACCTGGCAGTACAACTACACCTTTGTGGCAGGCAGCAGGTGGAATGTAAATGGTTCTCTCTGCACAGCTGAGAAATGCTAGGATTTGGGTAAACAAAGACAAGCAGGTCACATTCCTGCAAAAAGGATCCAAATCTTCACAAAAATTCTGATCTGAATCTTGGGTTAGTCCCATTGCCATGGTTATTTATGACACCAATATATATAAGTTGGGGGGTAGTGGCATTCCCTGGAGACAGTCCGTGGAAAGGATGATGTGGCAGCCTCGATACAAGGGCAGGACTGGCAGCTTTTCCTCCCCAGAGGCACCAGTTGGACCCCTGTCCTATTCCTCTTGGGAATGGGGTTGTGGTACAACTGCCTGGTGCTCACATCAGAGAAACTGCTGCCAGGGCAGGTGGGTTATCCTGCACTCCATCAGCATGCTGAGCCCAGACAGCAAAACTCTGATGGGTAATACTGGAGAGGGGAAAAAAAGCCTCTATCCAGCCAAGGCTTCATCTCCTAAAGTAGTTATTGTGTATTTAATTGGTTTTGTATTTTTAACTTGGGTGAAAAGGCCTATGGGGTCAATGTGTATGTCTGTGTTTGTGCACCTCTAACTGCTCTTCTCACAGTAACCTTTGAACTCATGGACCAGTTTCAACCAGATTTGACTGAGAAGGAGAAATCACAGAGAAAGGATGCTCCTGCAATTTCTGTCTAAAATAAACAGCCAGGAAGAGGAGAGAGTATCAGAGAATCCACACAGGAAAGAGTCATTTTAAATACTTTAACTGCAGGAAAAGTTTAGATCACAGTTAATGCTTTATTAGACATAAAAATCCAGCAATCATTCAAGTTGTCTTTGCTGGATGAAGACCATATCCTGTGTGCAGTAAAAGATTCAATTCTGATTGAGCTTTTTCTGGTGCTATGGACATTTGTAAAGTCTTCTCTCACAAACACATGCTGTGGATTTAGCCTTATGCAGTTTTTAAAAAAGAATCAAGTACAAGATGCAAATTCATTTGAAACTAGGATCTACTCCTTATGATACAGATAGACATAGGTATTTGCTTAGAGGTATTTGTAAAGCTGTGGCATTAATTTTACCAGTGCTCTAGAAAATATCAATAGATATTTTTCATTTAATGTAACATATTAATAGCCCTGTTTTTGAGAGGGAGAAATTGTATTTTGGGACCAGAGGATTTGTCTCAGAACAAGAAGACACTGATGGCAAAGAAATTAAGACAGTCCATATCAAACAAGTCCAGTGTCTTGCCTTGGAAGACTATTTCTCCTTCAGCATGAAGCTGTTTTCCAGGCACAGAGAAAGGTGGAACTGTCTGATGCTACACTATATTTTACCTTAGAAAAGGAAAACTGGGACACAGTGAGACTGATACCCTTGACTTGTCTGGAGTCTACAGGTGATCTGACTGAACCATTCCCAGGTCAGCAGCGAGACTGGAAAGAGCCTGGGAGTCACATCCATGCAGACAAAGCTACTGGGACATTACTAGTCAGAAAGAAGCTCATTAAAAACTCCATTTATTTGCCTATTTTAGACACAAGAAGTAAAACTTGAACTGAACTAAATAAATGAAAACAGAAGCTGTAAATTCTTGATTTTTATCCACTGTATTCAGATCAATGGTGAGAATTTTGAGATGAGCTGTTGGAGACTTGCTTAGCCCCATAAATCAGTGGTTCTTCAGCATTTTGCCAGAAACCCTGCTCCTGCAAAAGCCATGGGGATTGCCTTTTAATTCCTTGAAGAGAGTCAGAAACCAGGTTTGTTTTGCCCATGGCTGAGGGAGACACAGGCTGCAGTGCAGCACAGGGGCAGGAGGATTTGGCATGCAGGTGCCATATCAGGCATCTCTCCATCACGAAATGCCCATCTCCCTGGGGCAGCAAAGGGATGCTGGGCTCAGGAACAGCTCTCCCATGCCAAAAACTGGATTTCTTGTGGAGGAGTGAAGGACCCATCCCACCTGCTTGGCCCTTGAACTGCCAGGTAAACCCCTGAAAGGCAGCCCATGGCTTCTCCTTGTCCTCTCTAAGTGGAAACAGTGACACAATCCTTGACGGGGATCTTCTCTCATGAGTATTTCCAGGAACATAAGGAGCTAGGTTTGGGTCACTCCAGGTTCTGCAAAAGAACTTTCTGGCCCCATCTGCAGTGAGAAGTTAAGATCAGCCTTAGTCGTGCCAAAGCCAAATTATTTGCTGCTGAAGTGGGCTGTTTGTCCACATCCAGCTTCATTTGGCCAGCATGTTGAGCAACAGCCTTGTCTTGTATTAAACCATGCTCAGATTTTGCTCTCTTTCCATGTGTCAAAAGGATGGGTGGGAGCTGAGGCTGGAGCTGGGAAGAGTCACAAACTTCAGCCTGGTGATGACACTGGACTTGTTAGGTCAACAAATCCTGAAACATCTAATGTGAGTATGTGCAAAAGTTCAGCTTGCTTTATGTCGGAATCTGGGGAAACCACAAGAAGACAGCGATAACATGGTGCTTGTGGGACAGCCATTAATGACCCTGGTGTGAATGTGGGGCACTCAGTATTTCACCACGCTGAAGAGGTGATTGTAACTCAGAGTTCCCAGCAAGAAACATCTCTTCAAAAAGTCAGAACATTTTTCTGCATTTCTTGGACTCTTTTATTGCAAACTCTGTTTCTTTTTTTTTTTAAATTTTCTTTTGTCTGATAGAAAATGCACCACACGTGGATGGTTGGTGTTCCATTCACGGGACTGAAATGCCTGAATGTTTTACAGCAACAATAAAAACCTGAGTACCATTATGACTGAATAAAATTTGGGACACAATAACAGTACCAATTTTAATTTTTTCTTAAATGAAAGCAAGTAGCTGTATTATTAAGGGCACAACTCCAATTTATGAGTTATTTTGAGCAAACAAAAGGCTCACTCTCCTAGCCAAAACAGTGGATACTTGCTCACTCTTAACAAAACCATAATCTTCTATTATTGTATCACTAAATGTATCATGAAGCAAAGCCTCAAATCCAGGCTTTGACACCAGAGGCCAACATACTTACCTGAATTTGGGATTCTGAGATGCATTTATAGTATACTTTTTGCAGTGACCATTCCCACTGCATGCTCATGTGCATGGATCACCTGCTGGAATTGTCCATAGCCTGGCTGTAGTTGATGCCAACCAGAATCTTGTAGCTGGGCTAGAGGGAGGACTGGGCACAACTGTCCCCAAAGGCACTGGGGATTTCAGATTTCATTCATTTCAGATTACTTCTAGCATTTGAGGTTACTGTTTATCAGGAAATATTCCAGCCTGAAGTTTTTCCCAATCAAAGACCCAGGTTTCATGGTCTACAATACATCTGGCCAGGAGGACTTGAGCTATGATGAACTCTTAAATTAGTTTCTACCTTTTTGAAATGCTTGTCCCAAAAGTTTATTTTATTCTCACTGTTGATTACTTTAAAAAGTCACTTCAGATAGTGTGAATTAGAATGCTCTGGAGAGACTTAGCTCAAAAATTATTGTCTCATGCCTTCATGGCCTCCATGAAATCAACAGCAAAGCTCAAATATATTTTAGTGAGAGAATGAGCAAGGCTAACACTTCCCTCACTGGGGAACAGAAAAGCAATTCTGAAAGAACTCTAAGTTTTGCTTACTGGAGTAAATTTGACATGAACTACTGAATAAGGAGAGTCCTATGACTAAAGGCATCCTGAAATGTGATAAGGGAGACAGAAGAGAACTTACTGCTTTTCAAAAGAGCACACTGGAACTACACAAGCAGAAAATGTATTACTTGATAATGGACACGCTTTTTGGCAGGAATATCTCATGAGTCTACAAGGTCATTTATGTTCTGCAATAGCTGCTTTATAACGAAGAGAGGGAAGAAAAGAGTAATTAGATCCCCATGCTTCAGGAAGGCAACAGATCCCTCTTTACTGGCAGATTTCAGATTCTTTTATCCTCTTGTGAGTGCCTAATATCCTCACATTTCTTTTATATTAAGATTCTTCTCCTCATCCCTTCCACCTTTTTTCTTACTGGGCAATGCACGCAGAACTTTTATCTGTTTTTGTCTGAGCTAAGCAATTTGATTTCATTTTTTTGTACTACTGACAGCTGTGCGTGACACTCCATGGTTTTGGAGTGCATGGAAAATGAGGACTCCATCCCACAGATTATCTGTGACACTCTCAAGAATTAAAGTAAACACTGTTTTGCTTTGCTATTTCAAACAAAGGAAGAAATAGCAGCTGGTTTTGGCTGGTTGAAACAGAAGAGGTTTTTCACGATGTAATGGAATTTAAACACAAATGTTTCAGGCTGTGGTATAAAAGGGGCAGAGGAAATGGAGTCTGCCACCCTCCCTTGGGAAGCATGCACAGCCTCGTGTGCATGCACACACATGTGCCCCAAAAGAGTTTCCCATAGCAACAGTGCAAATTAGAGATATAAACTAGGAGCTCAATTGTGTCCAAGGTCAGCACATGGGGTCTTCAAGGAGGGCCCTATAGTGCTCCAAACAAAAATCCTCAAAAAAACAGATCATCTCTTATTCTGCAGATCATAGTCCATTCCAGCTGCTCTCATTTGGCAGCCTTTGACTGAGAGAATGCCCAGCACTCTGGGATTACACCTCTCTGGAGGGGATATGGGCTCCCAGGCAGGGAGGATCTGGGCTCCCAGCACACCCAGACCTCAGGGACTTCTCTGCTTGTGAAACTGCCTGGCTTTTCTCACTGCTGCCTGCCCACCAGGCTCCTCATGTGTGAGATGTGACACAAATGGTTTAAAACCAGAAGTGATCCTTTTTCTGCCAGCTGCTGGCACTCCTAGCTGCTGCACTCATCTGAGCAGGGAGCAAGCAGCATGGCATGCATGTCTGGCTGTGATTTTTGTTAGATTTTAGAGATGTTCTATGTGCCAGTAGGTAAGATCTGGCTTTCTTCTCTCTCCAATATCAATAAATTTGCACAAATGCAAGAGCTGTCTGTGCTCTAACACAGCTAGTGTCTGTTTTTATGGAACCCAAATTTTTCCTCAATATAGGTAAAGAAACCCAGGGCAATGTGATATCCAGACAGCAATAACACGACACCTATATTCATGGTAGCTACCCTGAGTTACCAGCTCGATCCAACACAGCTCTCCAGGATGCTGACTTCCATTTTCCAAGGCTAGAAAGAAAGTGGTACCAAAGAAAATGCTTACATTTCTCCTCCTGCTCATCACAAATCCTTTTCCTCTCGACCCTGTTTCTGTCATAATAAATTAAACCCTTTTTGCTGTCCTGGAGGGCTCACCCAGCAGTGCAGACATCAGCCATTCCCCTCCTGCATGACCCATCTGCAGCTCACAGGGTCATGCACTCTGCCATGAGAGGTGAGTAAGGGGCAGCACTACCCAACACATCACTAAATATTGTTGCACTGTGTCTGGTTCCTTCTAATTGCTGCATTTAGCTCTTCCCACAGCAAAACCAAGGTGATTGACTAGTGGTTAAAATGCTGTAAAAATAACTCAGACAAGGCGTGGTTTTTATCAAGGACAAATACAAACCATTTGTCACTGTCTGAAAGGGCACTGCACACAAGAGCAGGAATAGCTCTTCCCAAAATCTGGCCCCAGGAAGAGAGCTGAGGCCAAGATTGCTCATTCTGGGATGAAACCTTGGGTTTTGAGACTTATCTGAAGCAAAAGGAGGTACCCAGATCCCCCAGCTGCCCTTCCAGCACAGCAGGCAGGCACTAGCAGTGGTTAATTACATTTATACAGAAATTTACCCTTACTTTTCATCAAACCTTTCCCTCTAGCTTTCCCGAAGCCTTGCCAGGTGCCCTCTGGAGAGGACTATCTTAGTTCTCCACTTGAAAAATTAATTGTTGAAAAGATACAGTTCTGCTGGTGAGTACCAAGTCCTGGCAACGAATGTGTTGTCAGTATTGTATAAAAAAAATTACACTCAGCATTGTGGGCATTCTGCAAAGTATTTTATCTGCCATAGATGAGAAGGTGTGAGCAAAAAATAACTAGAATTGTAATTTACTTCATTCCTAGTGAGCTGTGATGGTCAATTTGAAAGCAGTAATGGAGCTGTATTAGCAGTGTCTGGCTCACTCAATCCCCAGGCAAGCACACTTGGCATGCTTGGCACAGAGGAGCTGTGACTCCTCCAGAGGTGGAAGCTGCTCTGTTAATGCTCAGCTCTCCCCCAGCCCTTGCTCTCTTCAGGCTCCACAGTGACCACAGGAGTCAGGCAAGGTGGATGCATCTTTTGAAGATGCATCCTTTGAAGAAGAAGGAAAAGAAAGTGGTTGTGTGTATCTTCTTCACTTCTGCACTGGCTCAGAAGAAAGATATTTGAGGGCCTGATGCATTAGGAAAAAAAGTTGCTGCTGGTTCCTACAAGTGCCAGGGGCTGCAGGTGAAGGGCGTGGTGCAGCATTGATTTCAGACTTCTGGCAAGGAAAGCTTCTCCTCCAGAGCCTTGCTCCTTCTCTTGCCTTCTTTTCACTTCTCTCTGCTC
The DNA here is from genome assembly GCA_013186435.1 of Turdus rufiventris. NCBI lineage: Eukaryota > Metazoa > Chordata > Aves > Passeriformes > Turdidae > Turdus > Turdus rufiventris. Next base: position 4,659,986 of record PYHW01009717.1, on the reverse strand, counting down.
CAACAGAGCCCCCTAATTACTGCATGGAGGAGAACATTTTCCTCCCACTGCCAGAACTCTTGATCAGATGTCTGCAGAAAATAATTTTTAGAAGTTTGCAGCATTTCCCTCTTCTGCACAGCATCACTTTATGAACACACAACCTGGTGTAGAATGAAAACCCTTCAGAGTGTACCAGCATGAACTTCAGAGTAAACACGAGCCCTGCCAGCTGCCGTGGACCAAATTAATTCCTGCTGCAGCTTCAGTGCCATCCTTGGAATTACTCAGGGAGGAAATCTTGCTTACAGCCACATAACCAAATGGCTGTTCATGAGGATGTGTTACTAATTGCAATTACTGAATGTTAACAGCACTACAGAAATATTGAGAGTGCCCTATATATAAAAATATTTTTGTAGCAGCTAAAGTCGTAAATGAATGTACTAATTTCAATTTAAAAGCAGAAGCCAAGGTCTGTAAGTTTGCAGAGAGGCCTCTTGTGGTCTAACACAAATGAAGTAGGGGCTGCTGGCACTTGGAAAATAACAGATGAAGAAGAAAGGTAATTGCTAGTCCTGACCTGTCAGAGCTGCTCCTTTGTGCACCAAGTCCAACTTCCCCTTACACTTCCAAGTTATCTACAGCAAATTTTCTTCCAAACTAAACAAAATCAGAGGCTTTTAGGAACTTAGAAATGTCTGCTTAATTTCAGTGTCGATAAGCCCCTGCTCCAACTCATTCTTAATGTATCAAAATTAAATGTTTTGAACATATTTATCTAGTTGCTATGGCTTTGCCTGCTGTGTCAGACACTTTATCCATCAAATATGACAACTGAATAATATTTTTACTTTTAGATATGGATCACAGATCCTTCTCATCATACTATTCCCTTCCCCCCTTTCCCGAGTTTTGAACTCACTGGAAAATCTGTTCCATAATACAGTGGGTAAATGAATTACAGTCACAGATGGCCTCTGGAGATTTCATACATGCTGCAATTCATTTATTCAGGAATGGAGAAAAAAAAAGAGACCCTTGTCTTATGAGGGTATTATCAGAGACAGCAGATCAGACACTGTAATGCTGCCTTGCACTCTGGATTTGACCCATTTCCTAAGCTTTTATGACTCGGCATTTACTATTCCTGGATTTGAAAATTTTTAAGACAAATGTCAAAATCCTCAATGAAAATGATAAAACGCAAGGCACTGAGGCCTTTACAATTTATTTGTAGAGGTCTGAGTGTAACTATTGTATGCTGCTGCAGAGAGATGCTCGAGAACAGTGATCTTCAACCCTAGAAAGAGTATTTCAGCAAAAAGAACTTAATGCACAGATGACTCTTGAGAATTAGTCAAACCTTGCAGTGAGCCTTGAGATCCTCATAAGAAAAATGCTGGAAGAGTAAGAAATACAATATGGAGACCAGTATATAATGTTACTGCTTGGGTGTCTTGTTCAGCATAAGTCATAAAGCCTATTTGCAGGCAAGCATTAGGGTCAGGCCCCAAGACTCCCTCCTGCCTCTGAATTCAGGCCAGCGATTATAGGAGAAAGGGATGGAGCGGTTGATGCATCAGCCATTGGGGAAAAATTAATCCTGCAATAAATGCAAAGAATTTGCCTCAAGAGTGGATCAGAAAACTCATTTCTGTTTGTGCAATGATACAAAAGTACTACTATGTGGTCAGATGTGGCATGGTGATTTAACCATCTGCACTGACACACTGCCACTCCATTGCAGGGTCAGGCTGAAAGAAGGGACGATTCATCTTTTCTTGATATTTGCTGTGCTCTTGTGAGACCCCACTGGGAGTCCTGTGCCCAGCTCTGGAGCATGCAGAACTTCAGGAGTGAGTCCAGAGCAGGGACACAAAGATGATCTGAGGGCTGGAGCTCTCATGAAGACATGCTGGCAGAGCTGGGATTGTTCAGCCCGGGAAGAGAAGGCTCCAAGGAAGCCTTTTGGCACTTTCCAGTACCTAAACAGGCTTAAAAAAAGAGGGAAAAGGACTTTTATATGGACAGATAGCAGTAGAATAAAAGGTAATGTTTTTAAACTGAATGAGGGTAGATTAGATATTAGGAAAATTCTTTACTCTGAGGGTGGTGAGGCACAGGAACAGGTTTCCCAGAAAGTCTTCAAGGCCAGGCCAGATGGGGTTTTGTGCAGCTTGGTCTAGTGGAAGATGTGCCTGCTCATGGCAGGAGCAGGGGTTGTATTGAGATGATCTTTAAAAGTCCCTTCCAACCCAAACCATCCTATGATCCTATGAGTATTTAGCTCTTTCTGAGGGACATTTCACACTTTCATCTCACCCTGTAATTAGGTCTCACAGCTGACACAGGTCACTAGCTGCTCTAATAAAGATAATTGTCCAAATCCAGATAAAGCAGCCAAAACTGGCACTTGAGTGGAACAGCCTGGTGATGCTTTGGGTTGGAATGAAACCACTCAAAACCTTCTTCCAGCATGGTCACAGGCCTGAGGGGAGACTGCACATCCCAGGGGAACTCCTGAGCCCACCTCTGTCCTGGGGATGAAGGTCCCTGTGTGGAGCTGGGTCACTACACCCATCCCACTAGGGCAGAGGCAGCACCTGCAGCTGGAGATGCAGAGTGCCCACAGGAATGCCTTCACCCACCCACTTCAGTGGAGTTTGGGGAACCAGGGGGTTAAAATGTCGGCTGAATCCTCCCAGCGCTGCCATCCCCCTCCTTGTAAAGAAGCAGCAATTTACCAGCACTGAGGTTTAATGGATGGCTCTGGCTGCAGTGCTTGGGGACTCTCTGACAGGGCGCTGTGAAAGGGCAAAGGGGGACTAATAGCTGCTGTGTTTTCCAGCAGCCCCAGCCAGAGATAGCTCTGTATATAGCTGACAAGCAGTCAACGTCTGCTCCCTGTCTCTGTTTGCACTTCATCGAGTTATCTCCTTGCAAGCAAAGAAATCCCAGCTGATTGAACAGCACATTCATCATCTGGATTTCCCCCATATCTTTTCCTGTATCAATGGTGCCATAAAAAGCCCACCAGAAAATTCAACGGAAATCTGCTCTATCTTCCATTAAAAGCTTTTGCAGAGATCTGAAGTAAAAGAAAAAATCAAAACAAACCCAAAACTTTTTTTTCCTCCCTGAAATGTCAATCAATGAACATTAAACAAAAAGATTAGTTCTGCTCTTATTTGTTTGTGAAACAAAAAGCATGAACTATTTAGCAGCATTGTAATGAAAAGCAGATGGGAATAATGCTGGCTTTCAAGGCCGCTGGTAACCACCTCCTTTTCATGCCGCGGCAGCAGCAGGACGAGGCAGGCAGCCCATTAGGACAATTTATGAACCGGACTTCCACAGAGGGAGTTCTAGCAAGAGGTCCACAGCTCGTACAGAGCAACCCTGATAACATCTGTTAGGGTTATTCATTGAAGAGGATTATATTACAATCCCTCTTAATACTACGAGTGCTACAGTAAAACCGGATGAGCCTTCAGTTTCATTTGCTCCAGCAATATGTGTTTATCAGAGCATTTTTCTGAAGTTGGAAACCTGGGCTGCATTCATGGTATGTCACAGAATGAAGTTTAGAAAGCTTGAAATATTAGCCTAGGAAAAAACCTCAGTCCCTGCTTTTAATCTCTCATGGCCGTAGTGCTCGGCTTCGATGTGCAGCATCAACACACCATCAGCCTTTTTCCATGGAAAGCCACTCCCCATTAACTCTCCAGGGCTGAGATTGATTTTATTTAAATAGTTCTCACTCGCTAACCTTGCTCCATCCTTTATTTAAGACTTTGCTAATGATGTATTTTTTTCCCCTTAATTTACCTAAGCATATAATGAACGCTCACATCCGAAATGACCTCATTATACCAGCAAGGACTTTGTGTGGATACGATTTAGTGCACAGACATAAGGCAGAGAACTCTCTAGAAGGAGAGTTTTTAAACATTCTGTAAAATCCCTGTTGACTAAAAGCCAGATTCTTACTGCTGTAAATTGACTTAGTTCCAACAGCTTCAATGAAGCTACACTGATTTACTCCACTTGAGGGTCTTACCCTATTATTCTTATTTATTGAACTTGCCACCTTTTGCTGCTACAACCTAAACTTCTATCCTCTAGCAGCAGGGCTGCTATCTAAAACAGGTGTTTCTGCAGTAATATATGACTTAAGAGATTTATAACTACCTGGAGTATTTAATTGTTTTCTAGAAGTGTTTATAATAATTCTCGCTGACTGTCCCACTCCGACCAATGCACTGTAGCATGGTTTGCAGGCTGAACCTGATCAACAAAATACTCATTCCCCATACAAGCATGAGCTGTTTTATCTGCTCATAGGCACTTTTCCTCCCTGCTGGACAAAGGCCTTTCCTGGTCTCTGTACAGTGTTGGGACAAAATGAAGCCCCAAATTTTTTTGCTGGTTCCCGAAGAACAGGCCCGCTATACACCAAGCAGGCAACTTTCTGACTTCACAAAAAACAAACTGCAAGCTGAAAAAATTCCATTGCAAAGGAAAAACAAAAACCTGTGAAACCAGAAATTCCTTTTGTGCACCAATTGTAGCCCTAATGGGAATGTGAGTGTCCCACCACAACAGTCTGCTGTTCCTACAGCCCTGGACCTGTTTTAACCCATTCTCTCCTGGGAGGAATTTGGGCTGCTGCTCCAACCTTGACACAGCCATGATCAGCAGAAGTGTCTGCATTTGTACTTTTGGGGGCTTAGACAGCTCATAGGAAGGCACAAGATCACATGGTTCAAATGCCTGAGAGAAGTCAAAGACCTGCATAAAGCCCTGTGTGTTCATAAAATCAACAGGGAACCTAGCCCACAGGTTCACAAAAAATTGTAGTGGTTTTCTACTTGTCCAGAAATAACCGCCTGTGAAGCCCTTTGATATCAGGGATACTGGCAGACTTTGTCTCATGAAGACTAAGGAAAGAAACCAGCAATTACCTGGGTGCTGATGAGAGCTGTGCATCCTCACACACACTGCAGGGATGACTCTTCAGAGAGATCAGCAGGGGTTACACTAATAAACTGCTAGCTCACTACACATGATTGGTATTAACTCCAAACCCCAGGTTCACAAAAACACCTCTCTTTTGTCTTACCTGGTTTGGGATTGAGGAGAACCCCACAGAGAGTGTCAGGGGCCAATGCCATAAGAAATCATATTGAATCATAATATGATTTAGCAAATTCACATTTTCTTCAGGTCCAGTAGAATTCTATTTAAATAACTTAGAGAAAAGCTGACATGTTCTGTTAAAGGACTAGAATGAAGTCGTTATATTTAGCACAGCCATCTTCCAGTGATACCTGAGCAGAGGCAGGCAGCACCAAATTTTATCCTTGCTTCACTTGTTTTGGTTGTTTCTAGGTCAGCCCAAATACTCTGAGGTATGAAACAAGCACAGTAAAAATGTGTAACCACCACCCAAAATAATCTAAAAGTACTTAAAAAGAAATGCAGATGTTTTATTTACTGCGCTATAACTGCAACATCAAATACAACTATATTTCCATTTCAAAAAAGGACACATGCAATAAAATACTCTGATTTTATAATCCAGTTCAACACAGTTCATTGGTAACAGTGGAGCATCACAGAACAGGCAAGGGTTTGGGGTGATGAATTTCCAGTCTCTTGATTCTACTTGCAAACAGCAAAGTCACATCATATTTTATTTGTCATCGAGGGATAAACTTTTGGAATAAAGTGGCTGGATCACAGAAGGTTCCAGCTGCCCCTGAACTCCCTTATGAGTCTTGAAGAATCAGATTTTTTTACTTAGGAAATATTATGCTTTGACAAGGATGAGGAATAGACAGTATTTTCCAAGCAGAGAGCAGAAATCCTTCCATGTTATACCACAGCTGAGGTACAAAACAAGGGCCTCTGCTTCACAGGTGCAAAGAAGCCAAGGCTGTGGGTTACTTTAACTATTGCTCTGAAGAATGAAATCAGGTCATTTTCTGCAATATTTCACTGCAGCTTCCTACTATGTTCGTCTACTCATGGGGCTTCAATCAATTTAATCTGGCATTTCAGCTATGGAATAAATCCACAATACACAGGAGAAATCCACAGCTCAGAAAAGAACACTAAAAGTTGTCCTGAAATACTCAAATCCTAGCCTCTTAACTTCTTAAAAGGCCCTGTTCTTCATTAGAAAAGGTCCTTATTCCATCATAGCTATTCACACACCACAGGCTCTTATTTTTAATATTTCCCATGAAGTTTCATGGGACTAATTTTGAAATGAGGTTCTAAACAGTGTAAAAAAACCACAGACTCAGGGCCCAAAATGGTACCATTTCTAGCATAAATTCTCCTGCCTTTCATCTGGGCATTTTTAGGCACTGTGACATAATGCTGTCCAGCCTTTCCAAACAATGACCTGATTTCTTTTCGTACATCTTGAGTGGCATAACATTAAGGATGCTTTAGCTCTAACAATTTACATAAAACATAAAGTCAGTCTTTTGATGCAGCTGCATTTTTATAGAATTTCACTGAGTCAGTACACAGAAGCTTTTTGAGCTAATTCTAGTAAATAGGAGGATTTATTAAGAAAACAAAGAGTTCCAAAAGTACATGGAAATCTGTAGAGCAAAATATATATCTCTATATAATTTCCCAACACAAGTAATAGGCAGTTTAGAAAAATATGATTGTTACAGTCTTTCTGAACCAGAAAAGAAAGGATTTAAAAAATAAGTTCAGCTTTTCACAAAGCCGTATTTTTAATAAGAAAATAGAGTGGTCCACATTTCCCTGAATAAGCCTGAAAGGTTAAAGAAAGGTCCAAGCAAAGCAAGGAGTCTGACTTGGACTTGATATCAGCTGTGATAACATGCACATGTACAGAGACAGCTGCTTGGCTCCGGTATTGTTTACCTTAGAAAAGAGCCTAATTTATCACAATTGTATTCAAAAATCATAAATAACATGACAAAAGTGGAACTGGTCCCCACAAGGCAAATAATTATATTCATACAAGCAACAAGTGACATCAATCCAGTCATTTTCTTGTGACAGTGAAAAGGTATTTTGTACTCAACTGTTACATTGTACAGCACATGTATAAACACAGATTATTATTGCAGACTTTGCTATCAGCTACCATACATAAACAAGAAGAGATGTTCATGCTGTAATTGCCTCTAAGGTTTTTGTTCTACTTGAATATTAACATTTACAAAAGCTAAGGTGGAGACCTGAATTAAAGCCAGGATTTCAACATGCAAAATGACAGGGTTCACAGGAAGGTTTCGTATCCTCCCCACTACTGACATTTGGAAATGGATAGGAGCTCTGAAGAATTTTAAAACCATTCATAATATGAGTTTCTCTTGTGAACAGCCTTTGTTTTTCCTTGTGCCCACAGGCAGGTGATCTAACACAGGACATGCTGGTGAAGTTTAGATTCACATCAATAAACCTCTTTTTAAGAGAACTCACATTTCAGTTTCAGCTTTCTTCTAAAAGAAGGTGGCAAAATGTACCTCGGTATTTGCTGATTTTTAAATTAAAAGCAGAGAACAGTTTGCAGAAACTTCGCTCTAGGCTGTTCTTAATAACTATTTATCAGTTAGAATTTCTTATTAATTCTGTTCAATGCGAGAGCAAATCCCATTTCGTTGCAATTTTGGTGAAATATATGGGATATTTACTCACCCTATATGGGAGTCTTAGCACATTTCTTTAAACTTTCTTTTGGCTTGGAACTAAACAAAAGCCCAAAAACTGATGGAAGCAAGATTGATGGAGTGTTGGTGAAGAGATCCAAAACTGTTTAAAATCCAGGTTTATGGATTAAATTGGGCCCAAGACAGCCTACTGCTCTGAGGAGTGAGGACCTCTGTAGGGTTATATTGAGTTATATATGGGTTATATTGAGTTATATATGGGTTATATATGGGTTATATTGCCAGTTAACAACAATGCAGCTCTTACCACTTGTCAGTGACAATGGAGAGTGGTCTCACAAAAGGCAATGACAAAGAAATGCAACACCTGCATTATTGCTTGTGTAATTGCTTCACAGTGGTCCAGTAGAGTCAAGCAAACAAATGAGAAGAAGGTATGCTGCTGAAAGAGAAGCTCTGAGGCTGGGCAGGTGGAGTGTGCCCTCCTGGAATCACCATAAACTCAGTTAATACAAATTAAAAGGGAAAAAAGGTCTAAAGAGTCCCACTGATCAAAGGGAAAATATCTACTGAGGCAAAAATTACCATCAAGGTCTTGGACAAGACAAAGGTGTGTCTTTTGCCTTCCAGTCAAATCCATGTACAAAATGGAGACTGGAGTTTGAGGATAGACCCACACGTAGCACGTGCAACTCCACACACCTTCAGGAACAGCCAGTGGTCAAGCAATGCCTCCCAGGTTAAATTCTTACAGGGTTTGATCTGGGAATGTGATGGAAAAATCATCTTGGGTGCTTTTCACCCCAAAGACTAAAACCCAAACTCAAAGCTTATAAAATCTCATCAAAGCTCATTAAAGCATGTATCTCTAAACTCTTCCAGCTTCCCTTTAAGACACGGTTTTTCTTAAAAGCTGCACTTAAAAGTTACATTGAAGTGGAATGTCACCTTTCTTTAAGTGGAACAATAATTAGCTCCCCATTACATATATATATATATATATATATACACACATATATATACACACATTTATCCATATTTCATGGCAATGGAAAGTACCATACAGAGGCATTTATTCATATCTGCAGTGAAACAAAGTCTATGGAGTTCAGTGCTTATTAGACTTGACAAAAGAAATGCTTTTATTTTGGAGGTGGGAATCACTTCAGAAGAAATAACAGCTCCTACCCCTGAGTTCCAGCAGGAGGCCTCCCAGCAAAGTGCTGCTGAGGGCGGTGGCACTGCTCTCCAAACTCACCTCTCCCTTTTAACACACAGCTTTTCATAGAGCAAAAAGGAGCTCAAATAAATGGCTTGCTATAGGGCTTGATAAATGAGTTGTGAAATCAGTTTGTTAAAAGCAATCATTTTAGTTTTCTTTCTTTTTTTTTTTTTTTTTTCTTTTCCTCCAGGTCAGAAGAAAAGGGTTCTGGCTTATTTAGGATGTAAAACAGTGACAGTGGAACACTCCTGGCAGCTCAAGGGCACAGAGCCTGGCTGAGAGCACCTGGGAGCTCTTAGCCCAGCAGTGACCAAGCGAGGGTAACAGAGCTGCAGCTGAACACCAGCCCTCTGTGCTGACTGAGGGGCAGTTTTCAGCACACAGTAATTGGATTACACATCAAAACCCGCTCAGAGAGAGGAAGAGAAAAAGGCTCTGGGCAGGCTATGAACAATGCTAATACTGAAGCTTTCATTATTAATAATTGTTTGTTAAGTGACACCCTCACTCTCCTGCCTGCAGATGTGATTATTAAGGGCAGTCCCTGAGCCAAAAATGAAGTCAGGTGAGGGCAGGATATGGCCAGGAGACTTGGAAGAGATGGTAGCCAGGACTAGAGCCCCCCAGACAGGGGTGAAGACTGGTTTGATACAGGAGACAGCAAAAATAGACAGAGGATCTGTCCTGCATCTGCAGGAGGGACTGCAGTGGGGGAAGAAATGACTAGATTTTAAATTTATTAAAACTGGAGCAGATTTTTTGCTCTAGGTATTGTGGAAGAACAGCCACTGGAAACACAGTGATAGGAATGACCTAGGCTGTGGAAGAACTGCAACTGGAAAAGAAAAATAAAATACAGGCACAATTTACTTTGGAAAGGAAGCAAAGCCAAATCTCCTCTGCTGTCATAAAAGAAAGACAAAACATGGCCTGGAAAGAGAAGTGCTGGAATTTCTGCTTTCTTGGATTTAACACAAAGTGGCCAAAAGAAGGAAAATCAAACCATCCCAACTACCCAAAAAAAAAGAGTTTCTGATCCAAAACCAGTTTAGGGGAATACCTTTTTCACACAACTTGGAATAATGTGGAACTTGCTGATATAAATGGCTCTGAAGCCAGAAAGCCACTAGCATTCAGTAAGGCACTGAACAGGCTTGCCCTCAAAATCCAGAAGACTGAAGGCAACACCTGACATTTATTTGAAAAGGAACAAAAAAACTCCCACTTCAGTTCTACAGTGCATTTCTGTCTCCTGAGGATTGAACAGAGACCATCATGACTAGCTTTCCACCTATAATAGCATTTCCTGTATCTTTTCCTGGAGCATCAGCACCCACCACCTACCATTAACCTGTCACAGAAGGGTTTTAATTTAGCAGTTTCTTCTGTATTTAATGAAAAGAAAAAAAAAATCTCAACACTTCCAGGGCTCAAATCTCAGCTCAAGTGAATCACCCTGAGGGGAGCCTCCTTCCACAGCCAGGGACATGAAACTGAACTGTGCTGACAGCTGCTGTCAAAATTGTGTCTGGCAGAGCACGATGGCAAGCCCTTGTTCCTGTGTCATTAGTCCTGCACTGCTCTCATTATGCCAGACCTACATGTTCCTCTCTTGCATCAGGATATCAGGCTGCCTTTGCAAGAATTAATTGCTCCTGCTGCTTCCACTAGGATGCTGCACCTTAGGCTGTGCAGTTTCACCTTACCCACACCTCACTAGGAGGAGAGTTATCTCATGGGTACAATGAGGTAAAATCTGGCTTTTGCTGAAGCAGGTTAGGGAATAGGGAACAGAGGTGTCATTTAGGCTACAGTTTGAACTGATATATTCCTGATACATATTCCTTGTTTTCCAGATCTACTGATAACTCTCGGTAGATACATATTAATATTTTAAATTGGATAGAAAATAAATAATAAAAAAAACCAATTGTGTGACAGATTANTTCTGGTTTTTTCTTTTTTTTTTTTTTTAATTCAAGGATATTTGTTTTGTTTTATCATTTAACAAGTGTAACATGATCCCACAATTCTTAAACAGACATGTTCAAGTCAAAATGCCTTGTGCCTAAAACATCCTGCAGTTACCCAGCACCTACAACTAACCTGTTTCTATTCCAGTACAACCAATACATATTTTTTCTTAAATATGGCAAAAGTAATAAGATTGACAAACGTGTTTTCAGCTGCAGCCTAGCAAATGATACTGTCCATGGTGTAGAAAAGTCTCCAAAAGCAGCTCTTACAGCTGGGTACACAACCTGTGACTTGAAAGACATCCATGATGCCTGACAAAGACTTGTTTGTTGGGAGTTTTATACCAGCATTTCTTGAAAGGCAAAACTGTTTTTCCAGTTTCCTATGGTGGATAATTTAGTTTCAGTCTGTAATCTCTGGTTATTCCAAAAGGCTTTGTTTGGTCTGGGAATCTGTCACACAGCAGTTTTGGTTGGGTTTTTCCCTGAAGAAAAGAGGACAATATACTCTCTTGTCAACACAAGTTAAAAGAATTATTGTACATGAACTCACTCTTCAAATCTCTTTAGTGCTAATGAGATGTGTAAGCACACACATCAAACATTCCCTATTGAATATTGAAAATGAGATCAGATGTAGCAAAACTCCTGAGGTCTAGAGCAACTAAAGAGAAGATAATCTTTCTTCTGATGTGCAGAGATCACCATCTGTCTATATAGGAATGGCCATTTTTTGGAGACATTTCTCCGCTGTCTACAAACACTCTGACAAAAGGGATTAAGGACAAGCATAAAGCCATTCTAAAAGCTGTCCAAATTATTCAGTGAGCACTAGGTGGTTTTATTAGTTACCCCAGTAGCTTTATTTACAGCCTCAAATATTTGAGTTTTCTAAGTCTCTCAGTCAGTGCAAATAAAATAGCACAGACTGCTCTGGAGATGAAGGGCTAACAGAGGAATATAACATTTTTAAGGTATGTGCTTAGAACAGAAGATGTTTTTCATACAGAGATTTCTGGACAGGGCATATATAAATAATATTTAATATAATTTAAATTGCTGGCTGGAATCAGAGAAAGGGCTGTTAATAGACATGGGGCACAATAACAATTTTCTACCTCAATGTATTGCTGCCATGGAAAATTCTCTGGAAAGCATCAGGCTTCAAAATCAATTACAGTTTACAAATGAGGCTTGCTTTCATGCCAAAGGTTGGGTTGGAAGTGTGCCTTTGGGCTATGTCTGTAATGCACGGGCAGAGGAGTGCAGGATTTTGCCTTCAGCACTGCAGGGTCATTAATGTGGACAAGCAGCTCCTGGGTCCCACAGTGCAGGCAGGAGCTTGGGCAGAGCTCTGTGAACAGGCTGGGTGCCTGCATGGAGTTTAGGCCAGGTACTCAAACCACTCGCAGCCTCAAACATACTCAATGTGTTTTAGAGGGCTTTAGCACCCTTTGACCGTGGCTGTGTCTGGGCTGGGGCAAAATAGTGAAAGTCCTCAGCTGCAGACACGTCCAGGGCTCTGTGCATCCCATGTTTTGGCAAGGGAAGGCGTAAGGCAGTGGCCCCAGTCTGAACCTGAGCTACAACACATCTCAGTTACATCTGGATGTCAGAGATGTATGAGCTAGGGATTTTATAGGCACAAAAGTGAGCATATAACCACCAAATCATCTGCGAGCAAAGATGACGAACTGTGCTCAAGATTTTAAGGACTGGTTTGAAAACAGCATGATTTAGTTTGTGTTTTGAGAAATCAGAGCTTTGTACAGTTTCCTGGAAGCTGGACAGGGCAGTTTGTTTTCATTACTCTAATTATTGACTTGATTAATATTTACACACACTTCCAGGAATAAGTATTGCAAGCTTTTCAGAAAAAAAAAAAAAAAGAGAATAAAAAAGAAAGTAAATTATAAATTTCACATTTACATCTCAAACTTACTTTTGTGATTTTTTTCTTTCTTTCTTTGCCAGAAAAATCCCACACCTGCCTTGGACAGGTGAGGTAAATGACATTATGGAAGCCTTAAGCTGTTTTCAGTGATATGAGCAATAAAGTCCTGTGCTTTGGGTAGTTTTCATTGCAAAGAAGTAGAAATATTCATCACTTCTGTGAGATATTCAGATTATTTAAGTTAATGAGAATGGATTGACTGAAATTTAAAGCAAAACTTTCCAAGATTACAGACAGGGGACTTACAGAATAAACTGATTGCAAACCCAGCAGCAAAAGTGTGTTCCTAATTTAGTTGTTTGGGTTTTTTTCCCAAACCTGCCACAACAGTGAACCATCAAGGTGATGATGCCGTTGTTCTTGTAAGATCCTCGGTGCAGAATATTTTTCTCCCTGGTACACACTCCCATGGTGTCAAATGCATTTGTGAACCCATACAAATCACCCAGATCAGAAAGGTTTGGCAGAAAGAAATCTGATGTGAGATTTTGTGCTTTTGTAGAAAAAAACCTTTTCTATCTCCCTACTGGTTTCTATTTGCAGCTTTATTATTCCTCATTATTTTTACTTTCTCAGTGGCATTTTACATTCATCACCTGGAACAGCTCAGGAAAACCCAGAGAACTGCAATGTCACAGAAAGGTGTGTGCACACCTGCACACATCCACAAACACAAAGAGCAGGCTTTGTTTCTGCCCCTCTTCCCCCATATTTCTTTTCTAAAGGAAGACTTAATTTGACATGGAGATGTGTGTGATGATTAACTCCTTGTGTGGGGTTTCTTCCCCCAGGGCTGGCATCAATTTTTAGAGGAATGTGCATGGCACTTGCACAGCTGATCAGGAGAGGAGGAGGAATGTCCTCTGCCACCAGAAAGAATTGTTGCAAAGAAGGAATTAACATGCCTCATTCTCTAACAAATTATATCTCCTCTCCATCTGGCTCCTTCATGAAAGAAATCACCGGCCTTCCTTTGCTTCCTCAAGTGAATCTCTTATAGCTCAGCACCTGCACTCTCCTCACCTTTCAGCTTCCAGTCCCTTCTGCCTGCTCTGAGAGCTCTTCTGCTTTCTCCTGACAGTCAGGTTTTTAACCCACATCAGCTCAGCTCCTGCTCCATGCTCCCCTTGCACTTTGACTGATACTTCATCATCCCTGCTGTCTCTCCTTTAATTTCCACTCTTCTTCACACTTTTAGCAGACTTTTGGTATTTTAATCCAACACTAGCAATCCCAGTACAGTCAGAAACATTATTAGGAACACAGTGAAGATTCCTGGTGGTGGAAGAGTCTCTTCAGAACACTGGTAGATGCCCTATTACTCACCTCATTTTAAACCTTGAAAACCGAAGGAAAGCTGTTTAATGTGCAATAGTACCAATACTGCAGCAGGGAGGGGGGACCAAAAAGATTCTGGGAAATTTTTCCTCTGTAGAACCTGTACTCTTGTCCTCTGCATTAATTGTGACCCCTTTTCTAGGGCATTACAAATTGATGGACACCTCTCAATGTTTAGCTGCTCCTCTTCTACACTGCCTGCTTTCCTAATCCTGTGCCTAAACTGAGTTCCGTGCTGTTATGCCTCCTGATTCTACATGTTTGCTTCTTTAAGAGAATTTTAATGATTTTGTTAAATAAGTGCCTTCCTTCTGTGTCTGTCAGCTATGATATTATTTTAGACCTTAAGCAGAAAACAACACCAAGGACCCCATACTGATATGCAGAAGAGAAATTCCTCCTGCAACATAGCCAGGAGAGGGAAAGTAACTGTTTCTTCTGTTAATTTTTTTTTTTTTTTTGTGTGATCACTACTGTGGCTAAAACCGTGAGACAATAAAGGATAGCTCTCAGATACAGCATACATCTTTAGAAAATACCTTTTCTCTCAGAAATCAATTAGGTAAAACACCTCTAAGAATGGCTTCACTCTGAAGGGAGAATTGTTTTTACATTAAAAGACAATGTTAAAATGTACATTCAGAAATTTGATAAATCAGGCATAGGTTTAGGTAAATAAATGACAATAATTTTAGAGTTTAGATTACATAGAAATGTATGCTTGACTGTCTTTGATACAATCAGTTTACACAATTTCATAAACCATTAATACAAAAGAATACTAGGTAGGAATCTTTTTTTTCCAGGGTGGTATTATTAAAGTACTTCCACTTTTGCTTTACTGACACTGAGCCAGGCTGCATCCCACTGTTTAGGCTTTATAATCCGTTACCAAATGCCTCTTTATAAAGTAAAAAAGCCAACAAAACCCCACAAACACAAAAAACCTAACAAAAAACCCATTCTTTTTTAATAGAGGAGATTGGTGATACAAGGTTTTGTTCAGTGCTCACAATTTTGTTCATAAAATTATGTCCTGATTTGAAAAGCTCTCCTGCGGGAGAGATGCTAAAAAAATATATTCTTTTTTTTTTCTAGCTTTCTTCCCACTGTATTCCACCTCTCCTGATTCAGGTGGGCTGGAAAATACAGTAATTGGAAAAGAAATCTGGTAAAAAATACGAGCAAGAGGAGGTGCACTCCCACTCCTACTGAACTCAGTAGAAATATTTCTATTAGCTTCTGCAATCCTTGTATCCAGATAGTGAAAAACCAGCTCAAGATTTCAAAGAGAAAAGTCCAAATCTTCCTTGGGCTGAATGCCAACCACTCTATTCAAACATGATTCTACCAAGCCTGCTCTCCAGTTTACACTCTGGTGCATGAGGACATGTTCTCAAACTTGCTCTGACTTGTGTTGTAAACAAGAATCTGATGGGAAAAATCCCACAACACCACCCTTCAGTATTGCTTGCTGAAAGATGGCAGAAACATTGCAGAATTATCCTTAAACAGCGGATGAGTGGATGGTGGCTGTTAGTTTGATTACAGATATGCATTTATACATATATATGTACATACACACACATACACAATCTCTATATACATATTATAAATACAATAATAAAAAATTTGTAAAAATATTAATTTTGCTCAAATACCTGATTAAAATGGGTTAATCTTACGTTGCAGTTATGCAATCTATCCAGTTGGCATGATGGCCATGTTAAAACCCCTACAATCTACAACAGTTGCAATTAAAAGCAAGGAGCCTGCACTTCTGCCAGTCACCTCGTGCCATGCCAAGAGCTTATGTTGGAGGTGGGCCCTCGTATCTCAGCATCAGCTTGAAGGAGCGAGCGAAGTTGTTGGCCAGTGTGCAGCTGTGGCTCTCTTCTGCCAGGGGCAGGAGGAAGGCCAGGAGCAGGAGCAGCAGGAGCAGCAGCTGCAGCGGCAGCGCTGCCCGGCACACGCGATGCAGGTACGAGCACACGCCTCCAGAGCGCTTCTGCAAAACACAAACCAAAGAGCAGCTCAGAAAGATGAGGTACAGGGCAGGTCTGCTTCAAATAACTCCAACTGCCAGGGAGAAGTCAGAACAGCCCCTGTTGTTCTTAGCCTAGGATCCAGCCTGGGTGCTGGGCACACTGAAGTTAAATTATGTCTTTTAGGAGAATTCACTACTTAGGAAAATTTCACTACTTTCAAGAATTCCCTGTTGGAAACTGTTGTTTTCTAGAAGGAAAACACTGCTGACCTTCTAGAAGAAAATGATTGCTTCCAAGCCCATTTTCCAGTTACAAAGTGGTGGTTGCACATGCTCATGCCCAAGTTGCCAACTGGTCCCCTCACAGCCACCATACAGCACAGAAGGTCTGTGTTTGCTACTCTCCAGTCAGTAAAATGAGGGTGCTGGTGCCTGGAAGAGAGGAACAGCTTCTGCTCTCTGTTAGCACAAAGGAACTTCATTTGGAGCTCATCCAGCTCCTAGTCATCTGCCCTGCAGCACAATGCATTGACTTTGGGGTCTACAGGACTGGAGGTCAGAAAAAAGGTGCAGCCCACCTCAGTACACCTTATACATTACCAGGCCCAGCTTAAAACTTTATGTGATGCAAAAGAATGAGAGAAACACAACACTGATAGTGAAGGAGACATGAAAGCCACATCTACTTCTGTGCAGCCCTGGGGGGGACACACAAAGGAGTCCCATTACACCTTTCTTTATGCTGGTGCAAACCTAGAGCAGGTCAGTTAAGCTCATAAACTTGATCTGGTTTAGCATATCTGTGGCTACAGAATTCAGAAAAGATTAATTAAGAAGGGAGATTTCCACTGGCAAGATTCCTGGTTAACTTCTGCCAATGAGCTGAACTGTGTGAATTTCCAGAAAAAAAAAATCAACTATCTTGAAAAGAAATCTGATAACAAGCTCTCAATAACCCACTTATTTCATCAAACAAGGATTTATACAACAAGCATAAATGCAGTGCTTTATCAGCTACATTAGGTTCCAGCCCACATCATAAATGTCAGCACAGAACATCCACTGAAGTGGGACCCATGCTTTCCACAAAAGGAAATTAACTTATTGTGTTGAAGTCACAGGCAATGTCAGTCTTACAGCAAAAATAGAGCTTCTGCCCACTGTGGGGTGTTTAACAGGCAATTCCTTTGTCTTACTATAGCACTGTTGCCTTGTTCCCACACTGGAAATGAAACTTGAGATAATTTTGGTAAGAAGGTAATATAATGAACATAAATAGTCCATGGGAAACATCAGCAGAGAAGATATGGAGGAGATTGATGGTAGAAGAAAGTAATTATGCCTTTTGCTATTTTTAATGATCTCTTCCACTGCTTTCTAAATTACTCAGTCCCTTGTAACTCCATATAAATGCTTACAGAATTAATTACAGAGGTAAATATACAGCTGCAGTTACACATCATGAGACAACTGTGCTGCAAAATCCTTCTGTTGTAGTTGGTTTGCTTCCATTATACTGAATGGTTGATGAGATTTAATCATTGCATCAGGCAGATGCAGAGGCAGCAGAGCAACAGCTGCATACTTTATCATTTCTGGCCCACAGTATCTGGGCTGTAATTTGTTCACTGAGGCCAAGGAAAACTCAGATCCCTGGACACTGGAACTGTCAGTGGATAAAGTATACATGCCAGGCTGTGAGTGGGACTGACTTTGGGCACCACTGGGTAATTTCTCTGGTGATCTGTATTTACAGTCACTGCTAAATCCATTACACTCAAGAGCAGCAGCCACAGCTCTTGTTGGGAGCTCTCTGGGTTTGTCTCTGTAATCCATGAAACAGCCACTTCTGGGTGAGTTCAGTGTAAACCAGTGCACTGCCCTTCACACCTCTGTTTTCACTGGCAAAGATTTCTCATTCTTTATTCTTCAGTGCATCCATAATATGCAGCAATATGACAAATACATTCATCAGAGTGCCTATCTATAAGGACAAAGCCAGGTTCCAGAATATACGAGCAAGTTTGTTTGCAGATATTGACAGATGTAGTTCTGTCAGTGGAAGATCCAACTCGAGTTAATTCTGTACTGGGACAATTCAAACCATGTTCCTTGTCCTACCAGTAAGGCACAGTAAGTCTTAATGCCAGTGTTGTAGGGTAGGACCCTGAGGGTGACTGTTCTATAGTTCATTACAACTGGAATCCCCAAAAATGTTCTCACAAACTCAAACAGGGACTTAGAAGTCCACCTCTCACTGACACAGTTGTGAGGACCACCAGTTTTCCTAGCAACACCCAAAACTTTTGTTTTACTGCTGTCAATCCTTTTGAATTGATTTTGAAAGCTACTTCAATCTGAAACTATTCTTTCATTGGCAGGCCAGCTGTAACACATCTCTTCCCTGTTACATCTTTCTGCCCATGAACTGGTGGGACGTGTTTCCAGTTGTGCTCTCTCTCTGTTCCTGCCACAGCCCAGATATCCTATCTGTCACTGGTTTCCTATGATGGCCACACTGCCAGTCAGTCACCAGTGTTTTTCTACCCTGATTCTTCTACCAATCCAGCATTTGATTCAGAGCAGTTCACTGACTCTGCCTTGATTTCTATCCCAAAGACTATTAATGCAACTCAAATACCATTTCAGTCTCATCCCATTTCTCAAAGTGCCTTGCTTTTAGATATACTGGAAGAAGCTGTAAAATAGTATTGCTTTTCATAGGTCATCCTCCACAAGGAATTAATGCAAAATGAATTTATTAACAAGCTCTCATTTGCTCTCCTTGGAGCTTTCTGCAGAGGAGCATACTCAGGCTAACCATAGCAGATCCTAGGATTAGAAAAATCTGTGGAGGGACAGTTACCTTGGGGCAGAACTTCAGAGAAGAAGAAATATTTTGTCTTTATCTGCTGCTTCTCTCCCACCTGCTTGCTGGGTTTATAGGTATTTGTGTTCAATGAACTTTTGTCTTCCATGCCCAGCTTCTCTGTTTTGTTTGATCACACAGCAAGGTCAGAATCTTGTATTTTAGACTCCACTTGTTGTCATGGGAATGACTCAGCTATAGCAAACATGGTATTATGATGCCTCTGCAGGACTGAAAATAAGGCCCACAGGAGCTGTGAGGGTTTGGTGTTTTCAGCAAATTTGCAATGATAAACCCTTAATAAATGAGGGCCTCAACCTGCGCACACTGAAATCCACAGGAGATTTATCATTAATTTCAGTGTCTGCAGTGGGATTATGCACAGGAACAACTAAATAAAGTCAGGATCAGGAATTACTCGTCTGTGGAGGTCAGCAGGTATCTCACAAATGGATTCATTAGTTACATGCCCAAGTTGTTGTGACATGAAACTTACACCAGTTCCATTGCTTTCTGCTTGCTGGAACAATCGGTGATTTTTTTAAAATTTTTTTTTGGTGGAAGTAATATGAGAGATGTTAAAGGATAAAAAAAATTGGAGGAGACACAGTAAATTTTAATAGGAATGATGATACATTTGGAAAAAGCATGGAAAATTTGAGGCATTGACTACCTTTCTGAGTATGAAAAAGTAGCACTTCAATTTTACTAAGCCAAGATATTTTTCCATCTGTGACTTGAAAAAGAGATGCTTTCAGGATGTGCTGACCTGAGACCATGGCACCATTAGCAAATTCAGGAGGCCAGGGCTCAAACCTTTGCTCTACTGGAATTAAAGTGCCTTGGAGTCAGGACACACTTCCAACCCTTTAGCAGATCATTCAGGGTTAGAAAAAGACAGCCTAACATAGTTCCACCTTTGCAAGAGACAGTTTGAATATATCACTTCCTTATGAGATGGAAGGTTGACGATGAGAAAGATGAGAAGGCTGGAACCACAACCCTTGCTACACAGTGGAATTTCCCTTTCCCAATCACTCCAGCTATTGGCATCAGTACAGCTACCACCCAGCATCCACAGTGCCTGCAGTGCATGTGTCAGATATAGGCTCCACTAAATATTCTGAAATCAAATCTTCCTCTGAGAAAGACTGGCAAAGCTCCAGCGAAGTCAACAGAATTTTAATTTCTACCATCTTAGAATAACAGCTGGAATACCTGGGTATTGAGCCAAAGTGTCAGAGACATTTTTAAAACACACATGGAAAAGGAATAGGTTGGCATTTTAAAAGAAAATATACTTTTAAAGTTCACCATCAAGAATAAATGTCCTCCCCCTTCTCCCTCAAAATGCCAGGACAAGCAAGGACTGTCAAGGGGTGGATGGCTATGTTTTGTGTAATGCTAAATGCATGCTTGTTCCAAATGAACTGCACTGGCTGTGAACATTCACATTTGTACTTGATTCATGTTGGGGCATTTGAATGACAAGCATTGGTTTAGATCTAGGGAGCCCTCAGAACTTAAATCTGTTTGCAGTTAATAACTCCTTACCAAACGCACCGTGAAAAATCACTTGGATGGGAAACAGCAGCAAAGCACTTTAGAACTTGCTACATAATATTCCTGTGTAAGTTGCTGAACTGTTTTACTAAAAATCAGTGCCCCCCCCCAGTTTGCTATTGACCACATTCCAGGATATAAGAAAACACACAGTTAATCTAGCTATTTGAGAGAGCAGAGCAATATAGCATCTTACACCAGCCTCATTAGCAGGGCTTTGCTGCTGCTTGTATGTCACCAGCGTGCCTGACAAAAATCATACCTGCACCACTGACTCAGTGATCCAGCAGAGAAAAAATATTTAGTCTGGATTTATTCCTCTTACCTCAGAGTATTTCCCGAGAAATGCACTGCTGCCTGAAAACTCCTGCCCTACCTAGGGATAAAGAGACCAATGCCTTAGTGTCCTACAGACACTGCACACAGACACCAGCAGCCATTCCACTTCGTGCCAGGGCTGCACCCAGCCCAAGTATCCTCTCTTCTACAGCAGCTGGCACAGATGCATAGGTAGTGAGGAAAGCATATATAATTTCTCCTTAATATTCTCAGCCTCCAGCTACTTTCAGTTCAGGCAGTTTCCTGAGCCTGACAGGGCTTGTTCATCTGTTTAATATTCAGGGAATCTTTCTTCCAGATACTTGTGCAATTTTGCCTTAAACCTACACAAGCTATACAAAATCCTCAATATTCTTTAGTAAGAAGCTCCATCTGGCATGAACAGAACACATCCTTTGTGTTAGCTTTGAACCTGGCTCCTAGTTCGTTCTACAAGAAGAGATGGAGAGTCACCCATCATCTACACTCTCAGCACAATTCATGATGATGTGAAATCCTAAGTTAAATGTCTAGGCAGGATGAATCCAGGCCTGCCTCCACAGTGGGAAGGTCACAACATATTGGGCTTAAACTACAGCAATGAGGACAGAGGAAGAACTTAACAGGAGGAATAGATAGGCTTTGGAAAGGATCACCTACATCGGTAAGGGTTCTACCACTTCATTATTCCGCTGAGAATAAATTGAGCTGCCAGGAAGGCTGAAACAACAGCTTGCCATTCATTCCTTTCATCCTGGATAGGAGTATTAAGCACCACCACTTATTTTGGTGAAGCAGCTGCCTTGTCAGTGGCATTTTGCCTTTGAGGGGCCCTGTGTCTGCCACTTGAGATCCCACTGGTCACTCACTCAGCTGTCACTCACAGAGGCAAGTTATTGACAAGAGGAGATCAGGTCTTGGGGGATCACAGGCTGCTCTCTCAAACCAAAGCAAATTGTTTTGGTTTTTTTTTACCCCAGTGTGAGATAGCTTGGAGCTGGGCTTCTCATCAGATCTCACCTCAGAGCCATGAGTCTCCCTCTCCTAAGATAAACAACTCATTGCAAATCACAGCTGGCCTTTTCAAGAAGGAAATAATTTAGGGGAGTTGGGTAGTACTGTCACCACAGAACTGAGCTCTTGGGCAGAGCATAATCCTGTAAACCACAGCAGGAGCTAAGATCAGCCTCTGTTGATTAGAGGTTATGTGGCCTCTGCAAAAGGACAGTGAGACACTGAGTTCAGAACTGTATTTTCCTAAAAGCAAACACTGCCCAGGGTAGGCAACCAGCTGTGATGAATGAGTAAGGGGGGCCTGGCACCCCACTGATCCCTGTGTTTATCATTCTCCTTTGCATAAAGAGCTACCAGAATGACCCAGAATGCTGAAGAGGTTAACACAGACACACAAGCAATTTTAGCTCTGATGTTTTCCATCTTCAGATTCCTTGACTCTGCAACCTCAATGCTCCTTTCAATTCTCTAGTGCACAAGCATATGAGTGTAAACAGGTAAGTATACAGGAAAATTAAAGACTGTTTTCTTCCTTAAGAAAGAGTCTGGAGTACCTCAGTATGGCTGGGGGATGATCTAGAATCTTTGATGGAGGCTTCATTATATGAAACAGAAAACAAGGAAGAGTCAGCAATTCATATCTGAGGTTTCAGCAGCCACATATGGAGGATATTTCAGAATTTCTGCTGCAAAGTCTCTTAGAACTAGGCACTGTGCCATATGCTACTGTGACACAAGCGGATTTATAAAGGTTAGCTTCTGTGTGCATGTACAGCATGACATGTTTCCAGGAGCAGCATATCACAGGACAAGAGCTACAGCCTGGTCTGTTAATGTAGCACCAATTTCTATAATTCTCCTGACCTAAGCAAGCAGTAAAAGATCTCAGTCTTCCATATTCAGGAAGGCAGGCAAGTAAAACAACTTTTCTCAATTTCTAACTTTCACTCATCCTTGCAAGTTGAAATAAACTAATTAAAATAAGCATAGAAAGAATAAAAAGTGAAAGAAAAACAAAATGTTTTTGAACTTGTAGAAGAAATCATTACAGTGTCTTTTACAGTTGTGTTAAAACCATTTTTTCAGTTATACACTGGAAATTGGTTCCATTCTGCTATTACTCAGCAGACCTCTCTCGTTCTCTCTTTACCTTTCAGCCACGACATAAAATTTTATCTGCTGAGAAAATCATTCTAAGCTAACTCCTCGGTGAAAATCTGCAAATACTTCACAACATGGCAGGCAGCTAAAGGACAAATCTCTTCACATAAAGCAGGGAGGACCAACCCCATGCCTAATACCACAGGAGCATGAAAAGAAAGTAAGAACCAGGTGTCTTGGGAAGCAGGATGTCAGCTCCTTGCACCAGCACAGCTGCAGGCAGAGGGCACTGGCAAGGCTCAGGTGTGGCAGGACCAGATAACAACGAACAAGGAGCCACAGATGTCTAACATTTGAGGACACTGTAATGTAAATTGGAAAACAACATGAAACCTACAGAAATAAGAGCACACAGGAAGGGAGTCTCACAGGTGCTGTAATTTTATGGGAAGCTTGTGAGCCTGCTGGAAAAGAAAGGGGATGCTGCTGCCAGGCCCAGCATTCTTAACAGTGGGTCTGAGTTAAGAATGCACAGTTAGGAATTTTGGAGGTTTTTTCTACTAAGTTTCCTTTCTGAGCAAATATCACTGTAGGGAGAAAATAAGTCTGTCTGCTAATTTTTAATGCTAAGATGCCCTTCATCCTGTGTTTGGGTCATGGTATAATCCCTAAAACAGGTAAGCCCAGGCTTATAGGCAGTGATGAAAAAAAATAACAGAGAGATATTATCTTTATCTATAACACAGATATTTAAAAGTGACAAAAAGTTACCTTTTAATAAATGCTTTTCATTTTACTAAGACTGTAATTGTACATAAGATTTCAAGTGGTTAGCACCTAGCAGGGCTTGAGGAAAACAAACGGGCCCCACACTTTGAATAGAAAGGCACCACTACCACAGGCACTAACACAGAATGCTGTGCTTTTCTGCCACAAGGGACTCCCAGCATATCTGCACTTGGGCACAGCAGACCACATTACTGCTTTCTTCCTGGCAAGCTGTGGCAGCTCTTGCTTTGCAGTTTCCTGAATGACTGCATTAATTTGATTGACTCCAGATCAATGGTGTCTCTAAATAAGATTAAATTACATGTTCCTTCTGTCTGTATGTTACAGGAGATTACTCTTAGCAGAATCTCAAAGGAAGCAATTAGCTGACCACTGACGTAACGAATTCTAATTATTTTGTTTGTACAAACAATAATGCCAGATTGTTTGTTTAGCAAGGAAGTGTAATTACTCTGAGCACCTGAGAAAATAAATCAAACAACCCTACCTAGACCTGTAAGTAATGAGCCTTCGACTTCCTATTTATGCTAAGAATGCTCAGGGAATATTTTCAGGTAGCTGGGAGCCAACCTTTGAAAGTAACATTTATCATAGTTATTATTGAGCACTTGCTTGCTTATGTTCTTGAGTGTGCTAGGTACCCTGCAGAAATATCCATCTACATTGGCTGTCACTGGCACCTGCTAAAAATTCACTGCAGCCAGTGCAATTTCCTGCAACTGCTTTTTGTTAATCAACAAGAAGTTCCTTACAGCACAATCGTTAGGCTGTTCTGCTCCTAAGGGCACCAGTGGCAGGGGCATGTCCTCAGCAATGGATGAATGATCAGGAAAAAAAGCACATTACTATACATGGAGCAGGCTCTATTCTGCCCAACGTTTGGCCATGTAGGCCAGAAATGGAATAAAATCAGAAGGCAATCGAATGAGAATGGTTGCAGCTGGGTCTTCCCCTTCTCCAGGCTGATCTGCTGCTGCTGCAAAATATTCACAGCTCAAACAAGAGAGACAAGCAGAGTCACTGGGGACCTTGTGCTGCAAAAAGCAGAGATCAGTCCAAAAATACCTCAACTTCTGCCACTTCTGCTGATTTTGTGTAACTCAAGAGCAGAGGGAGCTGACAAATTAGAGAGAACCTGATCCTATTTTATGCAAACTCACTGGATGTTGCAAGCACAGTGATGCACTTTGTGCAGATACCAACTCCTGAGATCAGCCATTCTCTTCAACGTAGTTGGCTTCCTTTACCATAGCTTTGAAAATATATTCATGCATACAAAAACATTTTGCTTAATCTTTCTTTGGTTTCTAGCCACATTTTAGGCGTTAAATCTGAATTTAAAGTAAAATGCATAGCTCAGAATTCTGCAGTTGGCCTGGTTTTCCTCTTTTCTTAGGCCAAGCAGAGATACACCCAAAAGGGATCAACATTATTTTCTGGCTCTCTTATGTGGTGCTCAAAAATCTTATGGCAACACTGTCTCAGATCCTGATAAAAATTGAATGAAAAAAAAAAAAAAAAAAAAAGACAATTCTGCTTCTAGCACTTGGATTCTTTTTGTAGTGATACTGCTTAAACAGAGAATGAAAGCAAAATCTCCCTGAAGTGAGCAGGGTATAAGTAACAGCAACATCTGTACTGGCTGAAGGGAAACTGCAAATCACTTGTTAGTGCAATGGGAGCCATTTCCCTCATGCTTATGAGGTATTTCAGTTCTGCAGTCCTTTCCACCCTGAGCTGTTTCTCTTTGTGCTCAGTAGCTATTAAAAACTCAGAGTGGGGTTTTTTTGTGCCCTTGCTGTAGGCCTAATTGCTGCCTGCCATTATGTTAAGCCAGTATCTTTGAAAATTAACTGAACACTTCAGTCTAATTCAGAGAGTTTAGGGATGAATAAATACCATGTACCCCAAGGCAGGTGAGGCAGATGAATTAAAAATGGCATCTAACTGTACTGGACACATGCTTATGCCTGAAGCTTTTGTTTTGTCTTTCCTTACAAACCACTTGACCCAACCAAACAACACGAAATCAGAGAATTCCTTGGTCAGTCTTCTGGAATATCCCTGTGAGCCTCTTCTAGGGAAAGAAGCACTACTAAAATACAATACTACACCAAGTATTATGTTTTTCCAGCCTGAAAAATTCTGGTGACCTTACTGAATGAAACAATTAATGCTGAGCCAGACAGGCAAGAACACAAAGTCTTTGGGGGTCTTCAGGGAGGCTGAACTGCAGCCAAAACTATGGAGGAAAGTGTGAAAACTGCCTTAAAATTGTACTTTGCTGGGTAGAAATATTGGAGCTGTTATTCCACATTTGAGTATTAGAGGAATATCTCATCAGAATAAGGAAAAATCTTGATTTCTGGCTATGCTTGAAGTGCACGGTACCACACCCTTTAAATATCTCCTACAGAGGTGTTGCAACAGGAGAAAGTCAGGGTTTGATACACCTTGAAATGACTACGTGATTATGATCCTGCAACACATTATTCATCCAATCTCCTTTGTGTTGAGCAAACAAAGCCTTATTCTATTCCTTCTAAAAACAAATGAAAAGTGAGATGACAGTACAAAGCAGAACAGCATCCATACACAAAGCAGACTGTGACAGAGTAATTTGCTGACTTTATGAAAATGGGATCAGAAGAAGTGATGCTTGGTTTAATAAGAAACCGGCAGTATTTTGTTTTCTTTTAGCTTCTCCTTATCATCTCCTCTACTGCTTCTGTTTCTTGTGTCATCACTTCAAAAAGAAAATCCATTACAGGAGGAATTCTGCTGCTTAGAATAAGGATTTAGTCTAATAGCATTAGATAAATCTCTTACTTTTCCCTGGCTTTCTGCATTAGAAAGAAGGTGGGCTGATTGATCCAAAGCATTTTTTTCACAAGTGTCTAAAGAATTTGAAGTCCCATTTTCAAAATTATTTTAGGCACTTAACCACTAAATCCTTTAGAGAGAGATTTTGGCTCTTCCTTTGTCTCTTTTGAAAAATGAATTAAATTCATATAGCATGTAGATATATAAAAACTGAGCTTCTCTCCTCTCCTAGGAGATAGATATTTAGCTTCTAGAGATACAGCAAGCCTAGTTCAAGAGTAAAATCTCTGTAATATTTTTCCATTGTAAAATCTGGAGAAAATCTACAAATTCTGTAAGAGTGGTGCTTAATAAGCAAATTGATTTCAGGAATCTTTAGAAAAGTTTAAAATAATTTTCAACACAATGTCTAGTCAAACATTTTTTCAGCTTAATAATAAGAAAATGTCTTGCCTTTCTGAATCTGTCTGCTTCCTCCAAAGATCCAGCACTCTGTTTAAAAGAAAAAAAAATAAAAAAGAAAAGAAAAAGAAAGAAGCATGAAGTTAAGATCCCAGAGGAGCCTGTAAATGAGTATTCACACAGGGGATGTTTTTTTCAAATTCATGGTCACCTGGACAGGGTGAACCAGCAGGAGATTTTTTTAATGGGCTTTTTAACAACATTAGGCAGAAAGATGACATGTTTTTAGGTGCTTGACTACTTGAATCAGATGAGCATTTCTCCCAGCAATAGCTTTGACTTTACTGACACCTATTGACTATGTTAATGCTTACAGAAGGTTTTGGTTAACAAAGCATGAATCATTAAAACCAATGGCCAGCATAGAAATATGCTCTTTATCAATGAAACTCATGCTTACCTTCCATGAATTTTAAAGGATTCATATTTTAAATAAGCTTTGAATTTCAAGACAAGGTTTCCCAAGGCAGAAAATTTTAAAATGCCTCAAATTTTAGGTGTTCAAGTTCAGACATCTTTGAAAGCATTCATAAACAGAAAGAACCAAATGCAAACCTGTAAATTCTAATCCTTTGATTATGGTATTTTGAAGTTGCTCAGATAATGTGAGTAGTTAAGCCAGAAAAATATTAATTAATAATTATATATGTTTATGCTAAGAACATGGAAATATCTTTAGCATGCCCTGGAATATCTTATATATGATCATGAATTCTGCCATCCTTAGCATGTCTTTTATATGAACTCAGTAACCTCTTTAATAATTTGGTTTTTGCATTAAAATGCCTCCTCTTAATTTCATTGCAAATCATTAGCCTATAAAGAGAGTTTCAAAAGGGACTAGAGGTCCTTCTGTGCACACTTACTTTAAATCTTCCAGTCAGTGACTATTCTGTCTCATAGCAGGAGACACAAAAAATGAACAGTGAATACCTTCGTACTGCAGGAACTGTCAAAAAATAACACTATGGGGAATGTTGTGTGCAGAAAGGGCAAAAAATAGAAATCCATGTGCCCAGAACCAGGCACATATCCAAAGTATTCACACACATACACCTGTCAGTCCCCAGCTGCATGCCTCTTTGCCATTTGTTACTCTGGTTTGAAACTTCCATCTCAAGAAATATTTTGAGCATAGCTTACAGTGGGAACAAGCACAAAACTCTTAATTAAACAGACAGACTTGTATCCTGTTGAAATGAGACTAGCAATGAGAAGCAAGCTGAAAGAGAAATGGCAGAGCTCAGCAGCTGTGGGCTGTGTGTTGTCACCTACCTCAGGTGAACTCAGGGACTCTCTCAGCTTAGATTTGTAGAGCATCCATCGGTAACGCAGGTCCTCCAGGTCTTCAGCATTTCCAACCACAGGATGAAGATGGAGGAGGTCCTCAAAGAGGTACTGACCATGAGGCACACGAGACTGCAGCTCCTAAAGGCAAAGAAAAGGGTCAGCAGCAATTCAGGATTCAGGGAAGCCCCACTTTTTAAATCAGCATTTGAAAAAATAGTGCTTATGCAATAGTAAATTTATTTTTGTTATTGATTTTTTTGGCCTGAAATTATATGAAACTCACCTGCAGGACTCCTGTAGCCTCAGATACTTCTGTGTTTAGTTTCCAACAATCCAACAAATCTTACAAATTGTCATTTGGTTATGCTCAACAGGAAGAGTGAGACCAAATACTGATTTGACACTGATTTTAATCAGCTTTTTTATTTAACACCTTTGCCATACCACACTGCAAATGTCCAGCCCAACAGCTAAATGCCAGGCACTCCCTTCCCCTCCACTCTAGCAGACTTTTCTTAGTAGAAAGGATGAAATTCATCCTAAATTCCTGAGCTTCATCTACTCTAGAGTCTCATAAGGCAGAGACCATAGAGTTTGAATTTTTTGTCTATATGTTCCTGAGGATTTTTGGGGGTTTTTTGGTGGTGGGTTTTTGGTTGGTAGGTGGAATGGTTTTGAGTTTTGTTGTTGTTGCTTGGGGTTTTTTAATTCTGAAAGAATTCACACTTATTGAAACATTTTTCTCCATTCACACCCTGAAAACTAACCTCAAGTTTGCTCTGGTGTGCCTTAATTTCCTCCGTGGTCAATGGAGTCCCAGCAAGAATTTTGGTCAGTTTGGTGTTTTCTCCTCGTAGCCACTCTTCAAATTCATGTAGGAGCTTTGAGTGGCTGCTTGTACTTTGCTCTTCTCTCATCTTCTCCTAGGATATCGAACAACAGGAACAAAAAGCCCTTACTGTTATGTCAGATGTTTCCTCTGAAGGCCTGATTGTGAAATCTTAACCTCCAACTTTGTAACTCACAAAATCAGATCAAGGCAATGAAATTGTTCTTGTGAAGCTGATATGAAGGCAGACACACTGCCCCATCTCACCTGCTTGTGGTTGGGATCAGCATCAAAAAGGTGGAAAGCAGGTCTGGACATCCATCTGCTGTCCACAAATGCTCTTTTCTTCTTCTTGTCACCCACTGGTCTACCTGACTGCCACTTTTTGAGGAGGCTTGAACACACAAAACCAGAGAGATCAGCGCAGTGGACATCCACATTTTGACTGGGGCTATGGGAGACAGCTCTGGGCAAACAGCACTATTGTTTTTATTATCATATCATTATTAATACTAATAACACTATTGCTATTGAAGTTATTCCAACCAGACTGTCTCACAGCTGCACCAGGACTCTGACATTTCCAAGTGGTTTGTTTTCTTCTATTTAAAGGAATTACCTTGGCAATATACTTTTCTTTCTGGTTACAGGAGGCAGTACAATCAGGCCTTCCTCAATTTTGTAATTTAATTTCTGTGCCTATTCTGACAGCATGCATGAATACAATCATATATGCAGCACGTCATTAAATATTAATACAGACTAACAAATATAAGCAGCATTTCAACATTGCACAGTGGAGGCAAAATAAATTAAGTCTTAATTTCCCAACTAAAGAGAAGATTTTTAGCTCTGCTAATACTTCTGTAGGTTTGCAAAAGGCACAAATCCCATTACAGATACACCCTCCTTGGAGGCATCTCCAAGGAGAACAGGAAGATGAGACAGAACACCAGAGGCACTCAGTCTATGCCAAATTTCCTCTGACACAGACTGGCAGTACAGGAGTGAGCCAGGTCATACAGTGCTGCCTACTCTGACATGAGGTAAAGAATTACAGACACTGAGGTTCACAGAGTCTTAAAAAGGTTTTCTTAAAAGGAACAATTTTCAGTTTACAAACAAATAAAATCCCATCTTGCTTCTAGCATTATGTATGGCTGCTCACTCTCATAGCACAGAGCACAAAGCCTTAAGTGTGCCTGTTCTTATTGCAGTAAAGAGAACCTCCCTGAGGGGACATGAGGAAGACCTACATGAACACTTACCCAGTTGCCATCTCCTTCAGTGATTTCCATGACTCCTTCAGCTGATCCAGCTCTGCCTGAACATGGGCAGTCTCCTCTGGAGAAGAATTCTCCATGACCAACTGGCCATGAGCTTCTACAAGGTGCAGTTGGATCTCCTTATCTGGAAACTCAGTTAGCAATCTCTGAAATGCAAAGCCCTGACAATTACTCCTAGGTATCCTAGGTAGAGCAGAGGCTGTGTCAGACTGAAGGCCATGTTCAGTCTAAGACTATGCTGGTTTTGTTAGCACTAGCTAGAACATACCTAGCGGGGAAAAAAATGCCATGGATGCTTCAAAAGAGCCAACAGGTCAAAGAGCTGATAGGAAAACTCTGAGGGTGCAATCTGTCAACACACCTCCTTTTGTAGCCTTCCCATGAAAGATTTTGGTCACCCATAAAAGGCAACAGCTGTCAGCTGAAGTATCCTGCTAGAGTGAATTTAGGATGCAAAGTGCTGCTACCCAGGGAAAAGCTGGTGGCTTTGGAACAGCTCAGTCCAGCAAGTAGAAGGCCAGCTAAAACGGCAGGAATGTTCAGTATATATATATTGACTACACACAGGCAAATGCAGGTATTGTTCAGAGAGACCACCCTGACAGGAACAGGCCACCCATCCCTGGACAATATTTTATCCATCCCTGCACTTACTCATTTTCACTGCTCTTGTCTGTTATATGGCCCCACATCTCACAGCACAGGGCAAAGCAGAGAGGCAACAGAAACTAACAGGAGAAACACACATCATTACCCTCCTGAACCAGGAAATCCTCACTAAAAATCCCCAATGTTAATGTCTGAATGCTGCAAAGTGAATACTTAACATCTTAAACTAAGATGCTTTTCTCACCTCCAGGTCTTCCAGCCTGCCCTCCATGTTCTGCTCTCCATCAGCATCCTGGCAGGAGTCAATCTTCTCCCTGGTTACTGAGATCCACTGCTGGAGGTCAGACAGTTTGTCATTATATGCCCAATGCTTCTGAACGTGGTCTTCACTCTGCTGTATCATCATCTACAAATGATAAAAAGATGTTAGCAACAAAAGACAGATAAAAACCACTTTATTTTCTGGCTCTAATGCTATGATGGGCACAGAACCTCATGGGCAAAAAGGAAAAAAAAACAGTTATTAATGAGAGACAAAACCCCTATCCTTTTAGCCTCAGAGGTGTGGAAACACCTCCAAGCTCCTGCAGGCCTGAATTCAACCACACGGGGGGGTATTAAGAACTAGAATAGCTCCCTTCCTTCTCAGCTGAAAGCGAATAGAGAATATACATGTCTGGGCTTTTTCTACCCCATTCAATATCAAATACATCTTACACTCCCTGAATCAGAAATTACTGTACAGACCCGTTCAGCAGAAGATCAGTTCAGCAATAAATGGGATGTTTGAGATTGAAACTAGAATTCCACGGTGCATACTCAGGTAACACTTTAACACACGTAATTTTATAGTGAACTACACAGCTAAGGTAACTTTATGAGCTCTTCTGAGATTGCTCTGGAGGTCATATTATAGGAATGTCTGCAAGCTACAAAATGCCTCAGGACAAAGCAATCGCAGCGCTTTTCTCTCACTAACTTTTAGGTCACAAAGCCATAAAACCCACTTTGGGTGCAAACCCCTCTCCCATAATCTGTGAAGTGCAAGCATCACCATGATAATATAAGTTCTTTTGGTCAGAAATCTCAGGCACACTTCATAAATAGTTTATATAGACATAAAATCTGTGTGGATGGCATTCTATCCCCAAGGGAAATCACATTAGAGATAATCAGAGAATCCTGGAAGAGTTATCAAAGTCATAAGAATTCAGAGCC
The DNA here is from genome assembly GCA_013186435.1 of Turdus rufiventris. NCBI lineage: Eukaryota > Metazoa > Chordata > Aves > Passeriformes > Turdidae > Turdus > Turdus rufiventris. The sequence goes on along the minus strand of PYHW01009717.1, from coordinate 4,627,692 downwards.
TTCTTCCCCTGAAATGAAAATATCTGTCACTCAATGCAGGTAATATTATATGCCCGAAGATTTTAAAAAATATTTTTAAACAGAAGCAACTGACAACTCCCCAGGCAACTAAAAGCTTCCTTATGTTACCTCCAGTGATCTCTTCAGGGCCTGAGAGTCAGATGAAAGTTGGTTCATTTCATGCCTGTGTGTGGTATTTGACTGAACAAGCTTCTCTACCTCCTCCATGTGAACTGCAAGCTCTGCCAAGTCATCTTGGATCATCTGCAGAGGAAAAGACAGACTCCATATGTGTATTGTGCTAGGTATGGCATGAACTTTCACAAAGCATATGCCAAAAGTAGCTTTGTTTGACAGTGTGAGGGCAAAGAAACCCCAGCAACAGCCACTGTCATTAAGAAAATTAATTATTCCAATACATAGGAGTAAATGTTTCTTAAAAAAATAGTTGGATGTCCTTTACGTGTTGCCAGGAGATAACAAAGAAGATAAGCTGCTGAGAAGTGCCAAAGGAGGCATAGTATAGCCAGCACAGAACTATCGTGATAACACCCCTGTGGTCACCAAAGATGAAGTGCCACAGGACAACTGAACAGTCATAGCTCATCACAGCAGTCACAGCCCCTCTCCCTTCTGCTCCTGCTCTTCTCTCCCCTCTCCCAGGTATGTAATCCCACTGTATGCCTGGAACAGGCTCTACCATATGTTGGACCCTCTGCTGAACCGGTTCAAAACACTAACCACAAAATTATCATCTTTTTCTGTTTTTTTTTTTTTTCTTATCTTGGACAGCTGAATCAGTCTGTGGAGTAAATGCAGCATGTGTCACAGCGATGTGACAAGGTAAAGAGCAGAATAAGGAGGATACAAAAGGAACAGTGGAAACAGTTTCAAAGAAGTTAACCTGAGCTAATCCATCTTGTGCAGTTTCACTGCCAGTGGGAAGTGCCACGATACATTTTAGCAATTAAACTAGCCCAAGAAGGTGTACCACCAACACCTTCCAGCTGCTTCTTCCTTCCCTCAAGCTCAGTTTGCCAGTGCTTCATCTGCGCTGCTTTAATTTCATTCACTCATGCTATAAACTGGACCAAATAAAATGATCTAACACACAATCAAGGAAAAAGATATTGATTCTCAATGCTAATAAAATATCAACAAACAAGAACCACAGTTGGCTGAGGATAACATGGCCTAACAACACTGCAATGTACCTGGAGTCTCTGGAGTTGTGTCTTTTTCCCCAAGAGGTCAGGCCGTGGCTCCTTCTCCAG
>PYHW01009717.1:4583549-4625989 GCA_013186435.1 Turdus rufiventris | reverse complement strand
AGAAAAGTTCTTCCAGTGAGATCATACAAAAAAAAAAAAAAAATCATATAACCATGTTATTCTCACACAAGTCACACAACCAAAGCAGTGACAAAGTCAGGTAAAAACAGGATGCTGGCCCAACAAGGGATAACAGAAGGTACCTGGATAGTGCCCAGTTAAATCTTCCTGATAACATTAAAGGCACCAGGGCTGCATCCATTTTGTGAACAGAATGAGAGGTAAGCTATGCTACAGAAAGAGGTGTCTGTGCAGAGGAGAGGTCTAAACAACCAAAGAAAGGACAGCTTGAATGCTCATCCTGAGGATAAATTCCATCTCTGTTCACAGACTCATTTATTCTAGAGATCACAGGGAGGACAAAATAACAAACACCTTGCTGGGCACAAGCACAAATTGTGTGTTTTAATCCCATGTCTGTATCACCACATAATTCTTTAACAGAGTCCAGAAACTTCTCATCCAGGGAGATCAGGGCTAATGCTAAACAATATTATCATCATTATTAAAGATTTCCAGCACTTTATGCAGCCTACTCAGCAGACAGCTCCAGTTAACCAAATGGAGGGCAGAAAATAAGAGAGTGTGCTGTAGCTGGAGCTAGGTAAGGACCTCCATCCCTACTGTGGGTTTTCCTGTCACACTGGCAAGACCTTGCAGCTGCTGCTGCCTGGCAGCTGTATGCAGGCTTGGTCAAACCCACATTTCTGAACTCAGCAATGCTTTACTACCTCAATGTGAGCCAGTTCCGGCTCTGGAGTCTCCAGGAGCATCTGGACCGATGGCTTCCACTGTTCAAAACTTTGCAGGGGATTTTGGATGAGTCTTCTCAACTGGGTTTCTGTATCAGTGCTCATTTTGGAAGTCTTGCCTCTAACACTGTAAGGATAAAGTGACAACCAGGAGAAGGATTATGAAGAAATCCAAGCCCAAACATTCTATTCTTCAAGGCATGAATTAACACAACACTCGGGTGTAAGCCACATACAACACAAAAGCTTCAGTCTGTTTTACTCCCTGAGCCTGGTGGTGCATACCAACAGCTGCTCTGTCAGTCAGAGACATCTGACAAAACTTTATTTAGATGCTGTTATTTAGGACACATTTGTCTTTTGTGCAACTGTGTATCAGGAGCTTTTCTAGTAGGCAGCAGTCTCCCCTTGTATGTGATCTTTCTCGGCTGCAGTCAGCAGTGTGATTTAACAAATCATACCATCAGAGCAGTCTCACTGGCTGAGGGGAGGAACAAGTCATGAGTGTCTAGAATGTAACTTCAGCTGCCGGTAAAAAACAAGATTTTATTTCTTTAAAAAATTACATTAAAAATACTTTGATAACCTTATTTTAACACAAGAAGTGAAAATACATTTTTATTTCAGATACAATTCTTTAAAATTTTGCAGAACCACTCGAATTTATATTAGTATATACAGGTGATTCTGATAAAAGCTTTGCATTTATGTATATGTATCCATGTACATACAAAGCTCTATTACTGGGAAAAAAAATTAAATCAGCAAATCTTCAATGGATATCCAGGCTTCTCTTAAAAAGGCTTATCCCAAACACAAGAGTGACAAGGCCCAGCAGTGACATACCCCATGCAGCTGCCTCCTGCTTTTCTCAGCTTGCCTGACCTCCCAGTTTGCAGAATCCTGCCTGACATGGCAAAACGCAACCCACACTTTATGTTCACAGGGGAACAGTGTCTTGCACACTCCCAAGGCAGGCAGGTGAGAGCAATGCCACTCAGGATCAATAGTGCCTTTCTATACAAACAGAAACAACAAGCTCACCTGTGTCACTGGGCCATGACGGGGCTAAACAAAGGCAAGTTTGCAGAGGCCGAAAGCTCCGCAAATAGAAAGTTCTGACTCTACACGTCCTCTGCCATTTGCTCTGCTGCCCCTGCCAGGCTCAGTGGGAAGCTGCCAGACTTCCCAAAGAAGCTGTGGAGAGAAGCTGGCAAAGGAGCCATTTTCTACTCAGAGCAAGTCCCCTGCCTTCTTTGCTCCTCTTTCAGCATTGTTTACTTGCTAGTTTCAAAACTGAAATCCTTTCCCACAATGACCTATAACCCTTCCAGCAGGACAGCATACTGTGCACAGAGGGAAATAAGCTGGGATACAGGAAAAGAACTGACCTTCTTTTTTTCCCTTAAAAAAAATGATCCTTTCTTCTAGTTTGCAAAATTTGCTGCGGCTTCTTTACTTCCTGATTCCAGGCAGCCTGGAAACGGAAACACTGAAGTCTGGGAGAGGCTAAACTTTCAGAGTTTCCAACCCAAGGCAAGTTGAAAACAGGAACATGCACATAAGCTGCCAGGAGAAGGGGAATAAGCTCTGCCAAATAATTGCTAAGGCTGGTGAGTCACGGCAACAAACCCAGCAAGGGAGGGCCATAATTCTTCTGAACCGTTTACTACCACAGCTCCTGTCCTGATTTTCTAGTTGCTGGCATGAAAGGCAAGCAAAATACATATATTATTATTATAAAATGCTAATTAGATCAAATTAGCTGCCGACAATCTAATTTTCTTCAAACCACACACAACATTAATGATGTAAGATCATTGTTTGAAAATGACCAGGAGCCTCCAGCTCCCAGCAAATGGCTAAAATTACAGCCTTACTGAAACACGGAGGCAGATGTAATTTATAAAAGCTTTTTTTTCCTACCCATCACCTACAATTGGATGGCATATTACTTTTTTCTTAGGGCCCTGACAATCTCTCAGCAATTTCCCCCACTTGCCCACCATAATCAGACTTCCCAGTACCTTTGATACTGGTGTATTGCAGAGACAACACTCTCAGCGTGCGGCTGCACATCTTGGGAAAACCGTAGCAGTTCCTTAAGCTGAGCCTTCAGCCTCTCAATCTTTGACTCTTCTGCAGCCAGAGCTGCTCTTGTTGCCTTAATTATAAAAATAATTAACAGATCACACCTCATGAGTGTCCAATATATGAAATGAAGAAGTAAAGCTATGTCTCAAGGTATGCACAAATCCCCTTTCAGTGGCTTTTTTCTTGGTTATAAGGCATAGGGTCTTTGCTAAGACACAAAACATTTTCAGCAACAGTTTTTTCTCCAGCAGGCTCTCCCTCCTTCCCTCACACTGCCCAGCCTCCGCATCTGATCTGCAGGGTTCACTGTTTGAACAGAGTGAATCACAAACAGGCCTGGTTTCACTTCACTGATTGCAGTTTATAGCACGAGATGCATTTTTGGAGCAGTCTTAACAGCATGTTTGCCTGAACAGATCTTTCTCAGAGACTCACATATAGAAAATGTTAATTCTAGGGTGACTCAGGGAAACAAAAACAACTAAAATCCATGCAAATGTAGCTGGATCGAACCAGTCCAAATTTTTTGGATCCTTTTTGCATATACTTTTTCCAGTTAGTCTTGCATAGCTCTAGACATACAAATAGCAGTGAAATGCATTTTTTTGAAAGCAGCAAAACCAGCCCTTGAGAGGAAACGTGTAGTAAAGATTCTTATCTACTTAATGTGTGACAAACTTATTGCACTCATTTTTGCAGCAGATTGGTTTTGGTGTAAATACTGGATTGTTACAATCTCGGGACTCCTGAGTACTGATGATGTGTCCACAAGCAAAGGAAGAGATGAAGGATAATATAGAGCAATGGTCTTACCAAATACCTCAGAAATATGTGTACCTGTGACTGTGTATTTATATATACAGTGAGGTATTAATTTCCTGCTCCTTTTTAAGTGGAGCAAATTGTGTTGTTTGCTCTGTATTGTGGTATTTTTGCATATAATCCCTTTGAACTCTAGGCACAAACTCCAGCACATCCTCCAACCCTGCTCCTTCTGTGTAGCGTAAGATGAAGGTCGGGGCAGTTATTCCACTGCTGGCACTCACATTTTCCTCAGTGTGTTTCACACACACTCATACTCTTTATCATCTTTAACCAACGGGACAGGCATCTGTTGGATGTTATTATGCATGTTCAGCCTGTGGCTGCACTCGATTCTCCACGCAAAGCGTAACAACTTACATTGCATTTTTTCCAAAGAGTTACAAACTCATCTTCAGTCTTTTCCCCTTCCCCAGGGTCCAGATCATTTTCTAGTCTCTGTAGATCTTTTCTCAGCTTCTGGATGTCTGCCTCTAATTGTCTGGCTTGGGACTCATAGGCACTTTCAGATTGTTGGATCTTGAGCAATCTCTCCTCCTCCTGATTAGTCAGAAGTTTCAACTTCTCCAAGGCTTTTCTTAGCTCTTCAAGTTCATCCTTCAGTCTCGTAGATCCAAGTGGAGAGGTATTCTGAATCACCTCTGCACACTGATTTTCAAGGTGCTTCCATTTTTTTCCACCACTCCTAATATCTTTGGCAATTTCCTGCAAAAATAAGTTAAATAATGATTATCTGCAGGAATGAGAAGCTGGGGAAAAAGCTGAAACCAGTAGGAAAAAAGATGACCTCTTCTGGTTGTATTTTGGTTTTCACTTCTTATTTCAAAATATGTCTTTTTTCAAGTGACCAGAAGCCAGGGTTAGTCATCTGACTGCCTTCTGAGTAATACTAATTGCTGTTGATTCTGAAAATACTGGTTTTCATTAATGCTTATCACCTGAGGTCCCTGACAAAGAGAATAGGAGCTAGACATTAGACATATATTAATAGTTGGATTTCAGAAAATTTAAGCTAAACATTAAAAGCATTGGAACCAAAATAAAGGATTTTTTTTCTAGAACTGGTATTTTCATCAGCAGCTCTGAACTCTGAAAAGCTGTGAACCTTAAGGGTCTATTTGTATCGTGTTTACCAAATCTGATTTATTAAACAAGATTCTCAAAGAATCACATAACTCTTAGAGAGGAGGCTTTAAGAAAAACAAACCAGACCAGTTTGTGACTCATACTGGAAGAAACATACATACAAACAGTTTCAGGACCTCATACAACTCATCTGCCCTAGCCCGTGCTAAAATCACCATCTATTTTGTACGTGTAATTCTTTTCTCAAGGACACCCTGGTATGGTTTGAGCAACACATATGGGCATGAAAAACACACAATCCTGACTCCTTGTTAGAGCTGTATTGTTCAAGGACCTTCAGTGCCTTTAGCTTGTCCTCTGCTGAAGACTTGGTTGCTTCTCCAATGCAGCAGTTTAATCTCTCTGTGACACCATTCAGCCACGATTGAAACTGGTTGACATTGGCGCTGTACTGCTCATGTTCCTTGGTTATGGTTTCAAGCAGTTTCACTCTGTTCTGTAACAAGAGACATCAGAAGTGGTGAGGCTGTGCTTATCTGGCTCTTTTTCTTTTATATTCTAACCCAGAATTAATAAACAAGACTCCCTTTTCACTAGCCCTGATAACACTTGGCCTCCACAGGAATTCAAAGTTTACCTTGAGAAACAGAGAACAAAAGTACACAAAGGCTTGCTCCTGGCTGGATTTTGCTGCAGGCTCTCCATGTCTAAGACCCCAAGAGCACAAACTGCAAGGTCCTGTCAGGAGAATTTCTGGATTTCCAAACTTTTCTACTCTCTCATTAGAAAAAGAAAAGAGATGGAAGTTTGTTTCTGATTATCTCTTTGAGAGACAAGCAGTTACATTCCTCTTGCAGGTTAAAAATAAAGACAAGCATATCTTCCTTATCTCTCAAAATGGAAATAAAAAAGAATGTGATAGAGACATGAAAATTGTAGTCCAATTGTAGCTGTGTAGTCCAGGCACTTTTATACTTACTTAGCAGGTCACAAACTATTCTGTGGTGTTATCACAGACTCTGGGAGCAAATTCAAGCCAATGGAAAGCAGGCTTTGTTTTTCAAGTTACTCCCTGTTCACCCTATAACCAGCAATCCCTGAATTATCAAGGGCCTGCATATCATGAGTTGCTGCCTGCTGATCCAGTCTGGCACTCCTCACAAGTCAGAGTCACATTTGCTCAGACTAGCTTTGTTTGCCAGCCCAAGCTCAGGCCTTTTTGATTTTCACACAAACCACCTGCTCTGTTGTTTCACTAGTATAAATTCAACCACAGCATTATATTCTGCAAAACCAGACTGAATTTTACTTTCCCTTCTCCAGTTGGCATGGAGAGTGATTGAGGTACACTGTGGTTACATTAGATTTTTTAAAAAAATCATTCCTGTGTAATCCATTTAGTGCTTGCAGCACCCTTGAAAACACTCTATGCTCTCATAGACAATGGACCAAGTTTCATTTTGTGCAATCCAGGACACATCACTGGCCCCTGAGCAGCTGCCCCCCACGGTGGTAGAGCTGAAAAGTCCCCTGTGCATCTCCCTTGTGCCTGTGGGGCTCTGGCCATGTCCCCACACCTGCCAACCTGCCCGAGGTGACAGTGAGCCATCTCCATTGTGTCAGCCTGCTCTCCAGCCAGGCCAGCAGGATCCCTGGGGTGCTGGGGGTGGCAGTCCCTCTGGGACTTTGCCCTTCACCTTTGGGAACAGGTTGTGCCCATGGTGCACTACAAAGCCACCACCAGTCTGTTTTTCACACTGCCACTTCAGTCCCTGCTGCCTTTGGCAAATCCTGAGTGACTCCCCTCAAGTCATTTGACTTGCTCTGGGACAGAAGAGGGACAGCTAAGGGACAATTATTTATCATGGAGGATGAAATGCTCCCCATCTGTTAGAGCATGACCTTTAATAGCAACAGCCATACACAGGTTTGGATGAAACCAAAGGTAGAATTATGACTGCAGACTTCTGTGGCCAAGATGTATCCAACAGAACACTTCACTTGCTAAATCCCTGTGTGTCAGTTCTCAAATCTGCAGAGGCTAAACAATTTTTGCTTCAACCTCAGGTCAAGGACCTGAAGAAGACAACCTTAGAGCAGTGTAAAAGGGCCACACATCAAAGTGAACCAAGTCAGGTCAAGCTTATTGATGCCAGGGAATTAGATTAATTTATTTCACTGGTAGAAGCTCCAAAAATCAGAATAACAAAGCAGAGATGTTACTAAGCTCAAAAATCTTAGGCTGATATATGGGAGTTCAAAAGGAAGTCAAAACAACCTAGCCTTGGCCAGCTGAAACAAAAGAATAAACATTTTAGGTGCACTGCTGGTCTGTGAGGTCAAGGAATAGATGCCATGGATCTGGACAGACTGTGCAGTTGTCAGACAAAAGGCTTACAAAGAGCTGACTGAGCCCTCCCCCAAAAAACGTTAAGCAGGAAAACTTTCCAATGATGAAAAATAAGGTATCACTTGCTCCTGTTAGGTTAGCTGCCTGGGGAGCAGCACAGTGTGAAATTCAACATCCACATTCACTAGGCTAACGTGAGGAGACACGCAGCAAGGACACGGCCCTGCAAAGAGTAAGAGCAGGGACAGGACGAGAATGGGTTTGCCATGGGCTGCAGAGAAAGGGATGTGTCTGGGCAGAACATGTCCAGCCCTGGGCACTCAGGGAAGGGGGACAGAGGCTTAGGAAGCCCTCTCCCCAAAGCTCCCTTCACAGCCAGTGAAGGCAAATGAGCCTCCTCTGGGAGGTGATCTAGGGCACATAAAGGAAGTTCCTACTTTAAATCCCTCTGTAGTGTCTCAAGGACAGGCTCCTGTAGCCCTTCCTGGTGTTTTTAGTCTTACCCTTGTAGAACCTTAGCCAACTATTCTAAATACCTAGATTTCAGTTAACAAAGACAACATGGACTGAAATTAATTTGACGTGCTCAGAAGTATTTAATATATTTCCTAAATATCAACATCCTGTATATCGTAACTTTTCTTACTATTTTAAATCATCATTTATGCTAAAACACACAACCATTTGCTGCTGCATATTTCTAATTTCCTGGGCAAGGCAAAGCATGTAGGAAATGGCTGCCACATCTAAAAATATTCCTGTCAATGTAATTAAAAGATATGCTTTTAAAATTTGGGAATGTTAAAGACACCTGTTGGCACTAAGAAAAAAAAACCCAAAACAAGTCCTGTCACCATTTGCTCATACCAGAGAAGCAATATAACAGGCAAACCATTTAAGAAACACTGTCCAAAAGCCTGCCTTCTGATAGAGCTGGACAACTGCACAGAGTCTAAAAATGCTCTTCAAACACCAGTGTAATCTACAAACACCAGCAAGCCTCCTCTGCTCAGGCATTCAGCTGGCATCTGCAACCCACATTTAGTCTGGCCTCTCATCATGTGAGGGGCCAGGGCAACCCCCTTACAACTCCTGTGGCTCTTTCATTCATTCCTCCTGCCTGCTGGAGAAGGTGGCAGGTTTTCTCTAACAAGTGTTATACTTTCCAATGCAATTCCCAAGGTGCCTGTAACCTTGGCATTAGATAATGAACTCCTCATTTACTTCAGTTGCAAAATCCAAGGCTTTCCAGCTCCCTTCTTTGTGCCATACCTCCTGAAAGAGGGATTTCTTAGCTGGATTCTCTCACTCCATCCTTCTATGAAATGTAGTATTTATAACCAATGCCAAAGAAAAGCTTTTTCTAGTGTCTCAGCTGGCTGGAAACATAAAGATATATTTTGTCTAACTAGTATGAGCCACTTCCTGATCTCATTTACACCAGCACACATCCAAGTCGGTTAGAGAAATCACACTATGTAAAATCAGTCTCAGAGAGGTCACATTCTGGCTTTGAGTATTCAAATTACTTGTTTGAAAGAACAACTTTATTAAAATAACTAATGATTGTCTCTGGTTTCAAAACCAAGAAAAATTTTGGTGAGGAGGGAGTGAATGATAATTTTAAATAGCAATCTAGATAGACAACACCTGAATTCCCAGGAACCTTCTCATTTGTATATCCAGATGCCTTGTAATCAAGTGATCTACTTTTAAAAATAAATAATCAGTTTTGAGGCCCAAGTCTGCTGTTGGCTTCTCTGTGGCAGCTGCAGCTACAGGATTTCCAAATATACTCCATACTTTGGAGAGACATTAGCATTAGTTGCAAATTTATGGCTAGAAAAGTATCTGAACTACATGCTCAGAAAAGATGCCAGCTTGGGGGGTTTTTCATCACTTTTGGGGTATTTTACTTTAAAAGAGAAAATGTATCTATGGAATAAGCAGGGCAATGGAACAAGCATCCCAGTGTTGCTGCTCTTCCAGAGTGATCTGAAGTTAACTTTGTACAATAGCACCCAGGGAGGGAAACCATCCATCACTGCCATCCAGTGATCACTGCCATCCATTACCACATCCAATTCTGGACTGGTGTGTAGGTGTGGGAATTATTTGAAGGCAGCATTAAAACAGAGGCAGAGAACAGAACCAATGTAATGAAAATTATTTATATTTGCACCAGGTGGTTCCAGACTATGAAAGTCCTGGAAGTCACTATAAGAAAAAACTAGGTTTTAATTTCCATATATTTAGTATAGATGTGTCTATACATATATATATATTTAAAATATCTCTTTGAGTGTTTCTATTGATTTGGTTAGTAAGAAATTGAATTCCTCTGCTCATCCACAGAAGCCTGCCCCTCGGCCATACCACATGGTCTAATCCTGTCTTTATGTGAGTTTTAGAAGCAAAAAGTACAAGCATTTTCTGAAATCTTTACTCAGAAATAGGGTGAAAGGAAATCACTGGTACTGAAAGACAAACAGGATGCCTTACACCAGCCTATCTAACAACTGTTCAAGGTAGAAGATTAGTATGGGTCAAGAATTAGTATCTGTGTGCATGAAAATCTTTCAGATAGTGGAACTGGCTACTGAGCAGTGTTGGCCCAGAGCTGACTCGGTGTTTCCCAGTTCTGCAGGCAGGGAGGGCAGCTCTGGGTCTCAACTAACACTACTTCCTCCAGCAGGGCTGTGCCCATGCAATATTCCCTGGCTCCTGGAATGGGTACACTGCATCTGGTTGTACATGAGCCAATAATGTGCTGAAAGATGAGGAACAATTCAGACTTTACACAGAGATGACCTAAAGCAATATTCACTAGGTCACAGCAAGCAGCCTGCAGTTACTTTACAGCAACACACTACAAAGCACTATGTAAGAGCATCCCAATTATCATCACCCCAGGACAACAGCTCATCTCGGGACTTGACAATTGTTTCAAACAGTCCACTGACTGAAAGAGCAGGAATCCTCAGCTCTGCTTCCTTTTGTAGTCCTACCAGTTAAGCTCCATCACTCAAGGAACAGGTAGCAAACAACACCATGGATTGAAGGAATTTGAACACTTCCCACTATTTATAAATGTACCTGAGCTTCTTGTCTGATTCCTTCATATTCCACCCTCATTTTCTTCTGAGCATCCTCATCAACACTGGGGTCACCTATCCTGCTGAACAACGAAGCAGCTTCCTCCAGCAGCCTTTCCAGCAGGACTGACTGATTTAGGACATCATTCTGCAAAACCTGAGCATGGCTCAGCTGCCACTGCTTCTCTTTCAAGCCAAGCTGCAACTCAATGTCTGGCTCCAAGGTCACCCTCATGTTGTGAATCCATGTGTAGAACTCATCTTGGGCTTTCAGGTACTCGCTCCAGTGCAGCCAGACCCACTCAATGCGGCTGTGGGGGAGAGCCAGAGAGGAGTTAGATGAAATGGTGATGGGAGCAGTGAGACCAACAGTCTAAAAAGGCATTCAAAGAAGTGCACAAGGTTCTCAGCAATTTAACTTGCTCTGAGTTCACAGGGTTTTGATTAATTTCCCTGGTCCTCTCTGCTTTAGGGAAGATATATTCTGTGTGAGGTCCCTGTGCCTGACCAAACTCATAATTCCAGACCAGGAGGTGGGTGGGCCAGGTTGTGAAGGCAGAGCACTGAGGTCTCACTGATCCTCCATCCCCACACAGTCCCCAAAATGCCCATGGGACTGGGATTAGCAGGGAATCTCTATCTACAATCCAGGCAGCAGAGAGAAGCAGGAAGCACTTTATGAAAGCACCGGAGGAAACAGCTGCCTCAACACACCCAAGAGCATGTTTGTCTTACCTGTGACAGTGAGTAATGTATATGGCTGTCTCTTCCCACAAGGCTTTAATGTCCTTCAGTTTAGAGAGCACCTCATGCTTCTTATCCTCACCGATGCTGCGCAGAGCAGCGTCTGCCTTCACAAGAACCAAGTCCATTTTCAAGCTGCCTTCTGGTTCCAGTGCACGTATTTTCTATGAGAAAAACAAATTATACTGAAAGCATGGAAAGAAAACAGGCATAACTGATGAAATGTAAACTTTGTTTTCACCCAGAATGATTTAGGTTGGAAAAGACTCTCATGATCGAGTCCCGTTGTCAACACGACACTACCATGGGATGGAAACGTTTCTACACAACACAGACAATTAACCCTTCCCACCTAACTCCCTGCTGCAGTTTGTCCTGAAAGAAAAATATCAATATTTTTCGAGACATGCTTATTCTTAAACATGCTACAGGACAGAATTTAATTGAAAACCACACAGCAGTTGAAAAGCATTTAAGTCAGCTACAAAAAAACAGACCATCCTGTATGAAATGCCTGTGGCTGTGCTTCCATTGCTCTATAAGGTTACAGCAATGTGTTGCCATGGGCCAGCTGCTCTGCCCCACCTGCCAAAGCACAGAGGCAACCTCCACAGGCTACACTGCAACCTCTCAGCTTTAAGCTATACTGTAAGAAATCATGAAGCACATTAAAAAGGCTTCCTAGTGCAAATATAAGTTGGTTTAGAAAAGAAGCCAAGAGAAATTAACTAGTGGAATTTTCTGCCTGCTACCCAATTTTGCTTTGACTCTAAATTGCTAAGTTATGAATTGGTGAAAATGTGTATCTTACACAAATAGGAATGCCAGGAACTGAAAGGGAAGTCAGCTAATTTTAAGTATCCAGAGGTAGGAAAATCAGCACAAGTTCTGCACAATTTAACAGATTAATTATCCCTCAATTCGGATGTCAGCTTTCAACATTACTATATCCAAACTTCTGATACTACCAAATTAGCTTTTCTTGCTGCTCTTCCATATACTCCTGTCAAACTGCAGACTTTCCAGTTTGAAGAAAAAGGCTTCTACAATGAAAACACCAAGATTTTCAAAACCAGCAGTTACTTTTGGTAAAATCAGGCCCATGGGATTTGATTTAAAAAACAAAAACATGTCAGTTATTGCAAAGGTGAGACAAGTAAAAGGCCTTTGGTTCTCCAGTCCCACATTCTGATAAAATCAAAGCCTGTTCTTTTGGCATGTAGGCAGCATATAATGTATAAATAGTTGTTTGGAGAAATGATTTCCTAAGAAAAGTGTGATTAAGAGAATCCAGGAAAGTAGAGCAAAGGGCAGGGCAAAGCAAGAAAATACAAGCCACAGCTATCATCCAACAGGTAAAGTGTAAGAGTAAAGCTGTATTCTAAGCATGATAGATTTCCAGTAATTAGAAAGAAAAAACAGCTGGAGAGAAAGCAGTGGTTGTACAGTCGTTTTTCTTTTTCAAATCTGTTTTTACATTATTTTTTTAATTGGCTGACATTTTCATTAACAAATTAACAGAAAATAAACCACAGGAAGGAAGCATGAAAAAAACCTTGCAAGCCAGGTGCAAAAAAGGAACTGAAAACTGATGACTGGATTTGAAAACAGCCAATAGGTGAAGCAGTGAGCACATCATGAGGACATCTGAGCTGGAGACAGAAGCCAGGCCCAGAAAGGAGGCAGGATGAAGGAACAGGAAGAAAGAACTTGTTAATCTTTAAAATTATGAATCTCCAAAGTCTGAGTTGCAAAAATCTCTAAATGTGATTTGTTAAACATTACAGACCTCCTCTAAAGCCCACAGAAGTAAACAGGCTTCAGCAGTTCAGGTCACATCACCACAAATCTCTAGACCTTATAACTTGTTATCCCTGCCATGAATGCTCCTCCTTTGCCAAACTACCACTCTTCTACTCGAGTTCCTGTGTTTCTTGTGTGTTTCTTGAGACTGTACACATCATAATTTCCCAGGCAAAAGAAAAGGGTGAAAATAATTTAAGGTCAGAAAAATAAAACTACAGACCAAGATAAAATGCTTTAGATATTTATGACTGACATGCTTTAGATATTTATGACTGACATGCAAGTCTAGCCACCATCCATCAGTCCATGAACAGTGTCTATATTATGCCAGAGGCAAGATCCATCCCCCAATAAACCTCAGTTAAGGAAAAAGGCTGAAGACATCACTGTAAACTATCTCATCATCCATGCAAGCCTGCAAAGTCTTTTGTTAAACTTCAGAAAAGGCAGGCCAAATATAAGTAGACACAAAAGGAGAGACTTGGGGGTAAATAACAACAGGAAAGATCTTGCCATTTAAATTAAACAGATTCCTTGGAATTAAAGGTAATAAAAGTATAAAAATAGTTTCAATGTTAGTCATAGAAATATCACCACTCCCTCCAATCATGAATAGTACAAATGGGACAAACAGGAGTGTTTCCTTCTCTGAGATTGCAAGAACTAGATAACATCTAATGAAACTGAAGTTAATTAATGTGAAATCCCTGTAAGAGAGCAGGCACAATCTGCAACAGGATCTCTGTGAGAAGAGTTATACAACAGATGAAGTAAAACCAGGGAAAAATGAGAACGTTTACCTTTTCATTAAACAGATTATAAAGGGGATTTGTAAACCCTGCTATCATCAGGGTTATAGAACAGGACAAAGGAATTACTCTAAAACAGCCCATTACCAGGACGATGCAATCTTTTTCTATCAGTGCCAGAGTCCTAGAGGGGATGGAACACTAATGTGATCTGATTCTTATACTATATACTGGTTGTCTGCAAATTACTATGGTAATTGCAAGCAGCAACCAAACTGTTCCAGGCTTGAGGAGAGTGTAAACAATTTAACCTGCCAAACCTGCTGCTAGTGCTCCAAATCAAACTGAAAAGCTTGGAAGCCTGTGATAGCAAATTGCCATCCTCTTTTTCTACATCTGTAAACAATTTGCAAATAGAAAATTTAAAAAGAATACTGATGTGAACCCATCCACACAGACCCAGTGCCCCAGTAGGGGCAGCTGACAATTTCCTAATGGAAACTCCAGAGCTCACAGCAATAGCTGCTGTAACAATGGCAGCAGCGAGAGCCACCTCTGAATTCCATCGCCCTTCCCTTACCTCAGTCTCTCTCAGTCTGGCTTCTAGGGCAGACCGAGGTCCTTTGGTGTTGTCATTGATCCTCAGTCTCTCTTGGATGGCCTTCATCCAAGCTTCTGCATTCTCCACGCTATTGTCAAATTCATCCTGTAGCTGCTGAGTCATCGCATTGGAAGAAGCTGAAAGGACAGGAAACAAGGAGGTAAGAGGTTTTGGGTAAGACCTGAACACGAATGAAAGGCAATCCAAAGGAGCAAGGGAGAAAAGTTAATGATGTTGTGGATTTCCTTTGAACAATAACACCAAAAAGTGCAGCAGTATCGCTGTTCAGTTGAGCACAGAGAATATATTCACTCTGCAGCTTTCCCAAATGAAAATACACCAGGAAACAAAAAGAAGGTGGAGAACTGTGGGAGGCTCCATTACAGTAAACAGATTTAATTTAAAGATTTTAAATGAGATTAATTTAGTGATTGTGGTGTATTCCAGATTAGCTATACCAAGCACAAACACTTTCTTCCCAGAGTCATGTCAGTGGAAAACTCTCACAGTGCCCCTCCAGGCTCATGTACTGAGCACCTGACACCAGACTAATGAAGTACTTTGGCACATGTTTAACTTGGAGGTGTTTAAATTGCTGTTGCAGAGGTATTACAGCTGCTGAAAACAGGATCAGATGCTTAGACAATCAGTTAACTTCTTCTGCTGAGACCATGCAGAGGTTACCTGAGAGCACATGCAGTGAGTCTGGGATACACAGACAACAGGAATTGGCCAGCAACTTCCAAGACAAACCACAAACAAGCCTTCACAGGTGGTTATCAACACTGGTGGATGTCTCCTTTTGCCATCTCTTTTAATCCATACCAGACTCCAAGCTTTTAATTTTCCTCTCTGTTTCCCATTCCCCATCAGTAGGAATGTATGAGACTTGGTGGCTCTGTTGATGTCTCTGTTTAGAGAACAAGCTCTCCACTGCCCAGACAGCTTCCTTTGTGCCTGTAAAATAGAGCAGAGCCATCCTAGGCTCACCCCTAGGACATGCTGGACTAAACTTGACTAATAAGGACGAGCCATAACAGAGCACCCTGTAGGTCAGCTCCACTGAAGTGAACAGAACGAGAGCCGGAGCATTCAATGGGTTTGGATCACATCCTACAACTACTGCCAGACAAGCAGCCAGTGTTTTGTGGAAAATAAAATATTCTTCCACTTTGTTATTCATCACTGAAGGATTTTTTTCAGCACAAAGTTTGAGACTTAATTACTGGACCCAAGTTTATTGTGCAGAATTCAGTTCCACAGAGCCCCTCAGCTTCCATGAAACGATTCATGTGGAAGAAAGTGCTCAGTGTGAGAGGCAGAGCATGGCTCCTGGTGAAGCTGGACCAATGGTGTTTGGTGCAACCAATGGTGCAACCACCACAGCTCTCAGCAGCTCAGCCTTTACCAAGGAGAGCCATCCTTCTGGTCACAAGCAGAAAGCTCCCCACCATTCTGCCAATGTTCCTTTCCATGAGGTGAAAGGATTCGTCCAATATTAGAGGTCCTTCCCTGCAGCTTCCAGTGAGTTTTCTCCCACATTAGACCAGAAAAAACAAAATGTCAGCATTCACAACACTCTGAATTGCTGCTTCCCAGCTGTCACCAGGTTTTCTACTCAACAAGTCCCAGAACAGAATGAAAGAACAGCAGAGCAGCTACTGCACCAGCCATGGGGACAGCTGGAGCAGAGGATGGGGTCAGAGCTTCATGTGCAGACCAGCAAAGCTGCATTTGCATGAAAGAGAAATTCCTCCCTAAGTGAGGCCTGTCAGACAGGACAGAATCTAAGGCTGTAGCTCTCAGAACTTGAGAGTAGCTTTAAAAAGAGTGACCTCACCTTGAAAAGTTTTAAAAAATAAAACAGGATGCACTGGATTTAGTGAGGGTGGTGTGGCATGGGGCAGCTACTCCCTCTTTCAAATATAAAAATAATGACAGGATATATAATTCAAGCTAAAATAATTGACTTGCATCACAAGAGTTCTAAAGATGAAGCCAGCTAATGGAGTAATGTTATTCTCAGTGGATTGCTAGATAGATGTGTCCTTCTTCAACTATGACTGGTTCAGAATTGACATTTCTGAACTACAATAATCCAGCTCCTGGAAAAGCGCACATATGTCATTGCAGCTGAAAAACCAACTCATTTTCACATTAACATTCTCAATATATCTGGCAGTTGTAGAGGGACTGTCCCCTAAAACTCCCCTTGTTACATACCTACATACATTTCTAGGTAAACAGTTTCTGAACGTCCAAGTATGAGCTGTGGTGATTCCGAGTTCTGCTATTGTGAAACAAAAACTCACAGCGCATTTGCAGGATAGACCCTGACAAGAAGTGGCATTCGTTTCCTAGGAGAGGTTTCTATTCCTGGCAACATTCATATCATATTCAAAACTGGCTTCAGTACTCCAGTCATGGAGTAGCCAATACAGAACAAAATGTTATCCTAGTCTGACTTTTTACAAAAAGTCGAGGGCAATCTAACACGGTTAAGAAGTAGTGGAAAACCTGCCCTCATGCTGCTGCTCTCTGAGCACAAGAAATTTTTGTTAAAACCTCACAGCCCTCCCCCAACCCACACACAGTCAATCCACATAAACAGTCAACACAGGAAACCCTAAGAAAAGTTATTTCGATATTAAGATCACCAGCTTGAAAAGGAAGAGAAACACTTTGCTACTCCAACTACAGACATAAAACATCATTGACTGATTTTGACCAAGCAATTCCTGTATCTAGTACCACAAAGATGATTAAATTTAGCATGGACTCAATACTCAGGTGGATTTCATAGCAGTTACAACCTGCAATGTCTAACATGGATTTAGGCTCCGTTTTGAGACCTCCTGTCCTCCCTCTGTGCAGAGCAGCCACACACTGGCTGAAGCAATCAGCTACAACACCAGACTTTTTTTTCTGGAACCCTTCCCAAGCATTAACAGCATTATTTATACCTGCAAGGTAAAAGTATGATTTCTGACTTACTGTCAGACTTACTGTCTGACTTACTGAGGAAAAACAGCTGGTGTCTATTTGAGATATGGCAAGATCTGTAACTCCTTTGCAAATTCTTCTGAAGCTGGGACTAATGATTAGCAGATAAAAGTTAACCAAGCAAAAGCATTCACCCCATTTCTGTTGCATCACTGGAATGGAAAGATTGAGCAATACTTCTGGACCCTGATCAGTACAAAAAGGACAAAGGAGACATAGTGGCTTCTGGAACAGACCTAAGCTGTGGAGCTGTGCAAAGCCACCATTCACACACCAGCCTGTCACCATTAGGGACACCTGTACAGTGGTGCAACAGCTCCTATCCCAGGCTCAGTCTCTGGGACCCATTGTGCCATGTAAAGTCTTCCCTTAATCACCAGTGTGATCCTCTGAGCAATTTGTACAAACTGTTTTTCTCATGGTTATTTCCAAATGCATCCAGCTGTTCAAAACTGCTTTCCATTTAATGCCACTTGAATCAATGTATTAATTCACACTGTGGAAAGTGCATTTACACTGTAGAAATCACTTGGCATCTCTGTACATGTTACTAAATGAGGGCAATAACCATGTGTAAGAAATTCTGGCAAATGAGAAGCTGAGCAAAACCAAGTTTTATTTATCCAGATGCAGTAACAGTGTCTTGGTAGAAGTAACAAAGAAATGTATTTCTGGGTGCTAAACAAAACTAACCCAGGACAGCTCCTGCAGTTTATCCACAGGTTACAGACAGCACATTTAGGAACAGGAAAATGTAAAACAGATTACCTACAGAAACCCACAACACTGCTCTTCCCACGTTCTCTGAATCACCCTCCATGACCCCAGAACACAGCTTGGCAGTGTCTGTGCAGGCACACACGTCTCAGTGCCACAGAGGGACGATGTCCCAGCCCTTGGCCAGCTCTGCCAGACCCACTGCACACCCACAGCACAGCCAGGGCTTGCACTGGTTCGTTTGAGGCTCCCTTGCATGAACGGGATATCTGCACCTTTGGAAGAGGGAAAGGTGAACACTGACACCACACACACTTGTCTCAAGTCGGCATCACTCCTCTCCCACTCTCTCATCCAAACACAAAACCATTTAGCAAGGAGGGAAGCCAAAGTACTGCAGCCTACCACTATCTCTTCCCAAAATCCTAGAGGGGAAGGGGCAGCAGGAAGGATGCTGTGGTGCACCCAGGTTCACCCCCAGGCTGAACACTCAACCTGAATTAATGAGAGCCAAAGCAACATCAAGCTGGGTTTTGCTTTTAAAATCTGCTCCAGTTGTGCTGGGCTGAAGAGCTGCAGAGGCAGCTTTGTTCCAGCTGTGGTCTTGGAGCCATCTTGCTGAAAGATCAGATAAATGAATTAGCTGACTGCTCTGCATTATAGCTCTGCATGGACACGGCTGGTTTCCACTGCAGACCCTGACAGACACAGGCAGAGGTCACCCCTCATGTGACCCTCGTGGCTCCCACTGGGCCACATTTCTCTGAGCAGCTCTCCCCATAAGTACAGCCACTGCAGGAGCCATGCTAGTGCGTCTCATAACTATTCTGGGACATTGCAAGATTTAATATTTAATATTTGTAATACGCTACTGAGAGCTTTTAAAATTATTTTACAAGTGCAGTGTCTTTTTCTAGGGATTATCTTATTACTTTGCAATGTTTCCTAACTTGTTATTTTCTCTCTGCCAGTCATACTGGCGTTCAATTTTTGTTTTGGCTTTTTATTTTTTAAATCTAAATATCTTAAAACTTTTCTTACAACCACTCCCATTTTACACAATTTTTAAATCCTATACCTATAGAACACAGGCTTTTAAATGGTTTCAATATGTCTTGGATTCTTATATTCATGTACTACTTGACTAGTTTCCAGAGCCCAGTTCTTACAAAAATAAAAGTACAAAAATGCTCCAGGAAAATTCAAACCATTCACCATTAGGGAGACTATTTTCCAATTATTGAAATACTTCAAACTTTTCATAACCCTTTTCAATTCGTTCTGGGATTGAATGTGAAGGGGAAAAAAATTAAAAGCCCACTGAACTGTATCAAATTTTAGACAAATTATGAGTGTGGAAACAATTTTGGTTCTGGGAATTGTATCTGGGATAATTTAGTAACTTTTCAGCTTCCCTAGAAACTATAAAGAGCGCTCTGAGGAGGCACAGAGCTGGCATCTCTGTCTGCTTCAGACTGGAGCAGAGGTCAGGAGCTGGCACAGACTACAGAGCACTGACCCTTGCCTTTCCAAACTGAATGTTCTTGGTCTACCCTAGGAGGAGCTACTGTGAATTTTCAATCCAGCCAGCCTTACCAGCCTTCCTGGAACTCTCCAGGACAGCAGCTGCACCCATGCAGAGCCCAGTTAAACTGCCTGAGCAGATGCAGAAGTTCTCAAGGTTTCAAATAAAAGAAGTAGTTATTTCCAACATAATCTTTTAGAGGCTCAGAAAATAAACCTATCACCTTGGCCATCTTCCAACACGGCCCTCTTCTGTATTACTGGCAGTGAATGTTTATGACAGTCAGCAGTTGTTTGTCCTAATTAACAAGCTAGACTATGAACAGGCTTTTTTGGAATAAACACTCCACATCCTCATTACAAGCATCCCCTTCAACCAAGGAATGCAACATTCTGGGTACATACAGCACTCATCCATATCACAGCCTCTTCCTTACAAAACAATCCACAGGGAACCTATGGCTAATGCAAGGCATTCTGCCACACCATGATCACACCTGACAATATTCTTTCTGTTACCAAAAACTGAAAAGCAAAGACATGTTTTGTGCAGGCTAAATTAAAAAAAAAAAAAAAGCCTGATTTTTTTCAGCCATTGTTTAAAAACTAATTTCAGTCTTTGGTAAGAGCCAGTACAAGTGCCATATCTTTTTGTTTCCTAAGACTGATGGGGAAAATATATAACTCCCAGGTCTAAAAAGCCATTTCCTTTAAAATGGAACTGAAATTTAAAAATAGTTTTATACCCAAATGGAATCATAGCATACAAGTAAGGCAGAATTGGGTTCTGGGGCCCATTCTAGGGAATGATAATCGGTAGATCAGATCACAGCATTTTTATTTTTTATTTCAATTTTCAAGTCATTTGGAAGTAAAAAGAGTAACTGAGGACTCTTCATTACAAATCTCTCCCATTTCACACACTCCACACACAAACTTTTGCATTTCCAGGTCACTCTAGGAGATAGGTTGGTCTACAATGATTCTATTAGATAAGTAAAATGCAGGGTTTAGTTCTGGTCTACTTTTTACCATCAAGGAGACAGAGTATCTGTATTAGATAGCTGTCTGGTTTAGATTTTGCTTTTCTATCCCCACATTATTGAGGTATAAACGATCCTTAGAGCATTTATTCAGCCAGCCATCCTGGGAAGTAAGACTATCCTTTTACAGATAACAACTTGGGTTCAAAAGCAATTTGTTTCTTGCCTTTAAGCAACAAGGAAATACTTGAAAGGACAAGAACAAAGTCGAAGAATCTGTTAATAAATGCTGTAGAGGATGATTTTCAGCCTTTTGTAATTTGTACCACTTCAAGTGTCTGCTGAGATGCTGAGATGCTGATACATTTTTAGTGACTTCAAACTTAATGACAAGAGCCTTCATTTTCCTAGTTACTATTCACAGACACTTTAGTCTGGGAAATCACAGGTTAAGCACCTCTGCTCTACAACTTCAGCAAAGATTCTACAGGTCCAGGGAATCTGATGGGGAAATTATCCAAAAGATATCTGAGGGTTTACCAGCAATCTACATCTTGAGCAGCTGGGGACAAGTTCCCAAGTAGGTGTGGTTTTGACTTTTGTCAGCTCCCTAAGTTTTACCATCAGTGAGCCAACAAAATAACCCTGCCAGCCAACAGAGTTAGTTTCACAGTCTCTGGAGACTAGAATTTATGTATTCAATTATCTCCCACTTGTCCTCCAGAGACTGTATGATCCCTCAGTACTGGGTGCCAATCACAGCACTGATATACTAATAAACCTCTGTGGTGTCTGCCCATTGGCTTGAGATCAGTGAACAATTCAGAGTGAATAATATATCTGATTAATCATTCCTCTTTTGCAGGTCATATTATTGTGTACAGACCTCATTTTCTCAAAGGTGTGGTTATCCCTATTTGCCAAATATACTTTGCAAATTAGTTTTGCTCTGCAGACTATTCCCAAGTAACTCTTGCTGGCAATCCTTAACAGCCCAGCTGTGCTGCTTAGCTTCGGTTTGGCACCACAACCCTAATGAGAAATTGCCCCTCTTCCCTGGGAGCAGCTCTCCTAGTTTGTGTGCAGTTTGCCACAGGGTAGCTCCCAAGTGCCAGTGTCATAATCAAGACTGCAGAGTGCTAAGCCACGCACGAGGAGTGTGCTGTCACAGCACCCTCGGTGAGCCCTGCGGTTAAAAGGATAAACCTCTGCCCCAAAGAGATTACGGAGGACAAGTTGGAAGGAGTTTGGCAATGAAAGCAAGGCATAGTGTGTGCTTAGGGACACGGAGTGATGGAGGGAAGAAAGGGCTGTCAGAGCCTTCAGCTGCAGTGCCACTGCTCTGTGCAAGCTGCAGCGCTTCCACCACCCCATGCTTCCACCACCCCTTGGAACCACAGATACACAGAAAGAGACTCTCAAGCTCAGATGGGGCATGTGGGATTCACTGCACTGAACCACAGGCTGCTGGTGGGACACCCTGCGGTAGGAGCCCTGTGATTCCATAGGGAGACAGAGAGAGAGAGGGGCACTTCCAGGCAAGGAACCATAATTCACCTTCTTCAGGAATCCTGAGTTCTGAAGCAGCCTACCGTTGTAATATGGATGCTCAGGGCTACAGGATATCAATCTGTCTGCAAGTCTGTATTTTTTCCTATTCCACATCACTGCTTCTACATTTGGATCTGGGGGGTTTTTACACAGGCAATTTTTCCCCTTACAAGATCAGTGTTAAAATCCTTTTGACTATCTCACCTTTGAGTGTGTAACTTGGAGCACTGAGCACATGGCTTTTAAACTAATAAATCTTTAGAGTCAAGTATATACTGGAAATATTTCTTATAAGCAAAGTCACTTGCAAGTACTTTGCAAGTATGCTCCAAGGGCACAGGTCTTTTGTCTCATTTAGAACAGCTGAAGGACTAACTCTCCAAAACAAAATTTCTCAGATAAATCTTTCAAAACATTATCAGTTTAGTTATGCTAATGATATATTTATACAGTGAAAGTGAGACTTATGGAAGTGGAAAAGAAAGTAGCAAGTAGGACAATACTAATTTTAGATACTAAAGCTGTTGATTAAGAGTTATTTTCTTGGAATCAAAGCATATGGTTATGGAAAAAAATAGCAGATTTTAATTTGCATGGAACAGAAAGATCTCTTTACACAAAGAAAGAGAAAAATGACCCCTGAAAGGGATGAACACTTGAAATACTGTCAAGAACATACAGGAGGCTACACCTAGACAGTAAATAGTTATACCTAAATAGTCATCACTCTGTACATAATTAAAGTAATATTTGCATTAATCTGATAATGCCAGGCTTTATATTGCAAAACAGCACTGGTTTGTGTTCAGAGAAACCCACAGGAAAACAAGGCCTGACTATATCCCAAACAAAATACACTATTGGAACCGTCAGCAAACTCTTCCCCAAGCTCAGAAACAAAAGCAGACCACTGCAAAATGCTGGTTATAAATTAAATCTGAGTGGTTGAGAACATTTTTGGAATTGAATTAAACAGGCTGCCTTCTCGTGACTCATTTTTGCCTGAACTATTGCAGTTTCCATGTCACCCTCCCACAGAGTGAGCTCGCCAGGCACTGTGGGTTACAGCACAGCCACATCTGGTTCCAGCTGCACAGCCCCTCCAGCAGCTGGAACAGCCCAGCACTGCCAGGACTCAGCACTCTGATGGCTCAGGACTGCACAACCAGGAGAAAAACGCCTTTCTAGCATCTTTTGTGCCCCATCAGGGACTGAAGTCCAGTAGTCTATAACCCAGAGGGGTTTTGAACCTCCTCTTACCAAGATTCACCAAACCTCAAGCAAAGAGTAAAATGGGAGCAGGACCCAGCAGTGAGCCGTGTTTGTCAGCAGTCATCCCCCAGTGAGGAGGACCAGAGGGTTATTTAAAGCTGTGATTACAGATAATTACCGTGCTGAGCAGCCCAAGAAAAGCCAATGCTCTTTCTTCTCACTCATATCATCCACTAGCCTTTTAGAAATGGAGTACTACAAGAACCCAAAGCTCTTTTTTTCTCTTTTTTCCTGCAAAAGTCTGAAGAGATCAGGCAGCTCCACTCCATTCGGACCCCAAGGGGCCCTGAGGGGGTGCTGCTTCTCAGCAAGCTTGAAAATTCCTCCCTAAATATTATGGGACATATCCCTGGGGCTGCCAGAGAGCTAACACAGTGATACATTTACAGCAGCAGGGGTCCAGATCAGCCAAGGATTTGTACACACACCCTAGCAGACAAAGGACTACTTATTCTCAATTACTTGAAAGAAGAAAAAGTCATAAAGCTATAGATTTGCTTAACCTGAGTAATATATAATTCTTCTACAAGGAGTAATAGACATCATGGCACAAACTCAACTTTGGTTTAAAGAAATAAAAATATCTCCCCATTAGTCTCCAAAACTACCTTCTAAAGATACCACAAACACCTGCTGTATTTTAAAGGCGTTTCATATCACTGAAATGTTTCTCCACTTTCAATTTACAGATCAGGGCTCAGCAGGTACCTTGCAAAAGGTTGGTTCATAAAACAGTTATCACCTTTCTGAAGGAAACCCCGTCCAGCTCTGATGAGGACAATTACAGAAGCACCACAAAACAGAGATTCTGATGACCTTGTTTTGGTCCAACAAGCACAACACAAGCAATAGCACTCATGCAAACTATGCTTCCTAGTTAAAAAATAAATCTGAATTTCTTTAGTCCCTTTTTTTACCTATTGCATACCCCCAGTCATGTTTCAACAGTTATATATGTGATCTTAAACCCACACTCCAGGGAAGGGATCTCAGCAGCCCCAGTTCAGCAAACATTTTGGGGCTGTAAAAGCTGATATCATGTCTTGAGCACCAGCCACACTCCCAGCTCCCAACAGACTCTCTCTTTTAACTTCACCGACTGTCCCTTATCTCCAAACCTTCTGGCTGCCTTTCCCCTGCCTTACATCAAGGAGTTCCCCATCCTGGCCTGCTGCTCACAAAACAATTTATCAGGCCTTATTTCATTGCACTGGGCTCTCCCACCCTTTCCCCATCAGGCAGGAGGGGAGGCGTGGGCTTGCTCTGCAGAAAAGCGCGGGAATTGGCTGATCTGGGTGCCCTTCACCAGCTGGGTGCTGCCAGAACCCTCGGTTCTCCTGCAGCAGGCCACTGACTTCTATTTCCCCTTACACTAGAATTCAAATCCTTGAAATTCGAAGACACTTGATATCTTTAACACTTCCATGTCTCTAGCAAATTTAATTAAAGCAGCAAATGAGTGCAAAAGTCATTAGGAGCCAAAAGACACACTGCCTGTCACAACCACTCACTTCATTATGAAATAAAAGTAACCTTGTAAAAACCTTACCAAAATCCTGGGAAATCTGGTAAAAAGGGTAGGTAAAAGTCTGTGGTGATTCCATCAAAGTTCCCTGGTGGGCTCCCAGCATGGCAAACACAATCCAGGCTGGCCCCCACTGGGCTTTAGAGCAGCAATTCGGCACAGCTGGCAGCACGAGCAAGTCTGGCACGAAGAGAAACCAGTGGCTTCCTCCTTACTGATGCAGGAGGAAGCACAGGACTTCCTCTCTGCCTCCTCCCATGCTGCAGGAGTGAAAGAGGAGACGGCAATCCAAAGCTATATCAGTGCAGAAAAAAAATAAAGAAAGAAGAGAAACCCAGAGCAGGGCATGCTGCCACTGTTTAAAACGTAGGTGAGATTTAAATAGCAATAATCCCCAGAAACTATCTAGTTCAGGTCATCAACTAACAAGCTGGTTAATTCCTGTAAGGATTAATGCTTGAAATTATTATGCCTGACAGATATTTGCTGAATGGGAACTAGTCAAGAATACACAGGATGAAGGCCAGCAAGAAGTAAAAGTGCAGACAAGTACATCAGAGATTTTAGAAATCATTAACTCATGCTCTAACACCATAATAATTTCCCTTATTTTCCACTTCCTTTTTAACTCTCAAGGTCTCTAGCAGGAAATTCCCTATGCAGACTGACACACTAATCTAGATTCTGCTCTCAGTTACAGTCATACAAGACAAAAAGGAGGCTAGCTCATATATTCAGGAAATACTTCTGCTGCACAGTTTGGCTGAATGGAATATACTTTGTAGGCATGAGTTGTCCCTCACAACGGAGCATATGATGAATTCTCCTTTCCTAATTCCCCAAAACTATTGGAAAATATAAAGCAGCATTCTCCCTCGATTAATTAAGATCCTGCTGCGTACATCTGCTTTTAGACTTCCAACAAAACCCACTGGTTTGGTCTGTCTACCCCACTACCATTTGCATCATCCTAATGCTGTAGATCTAATATACTCCAAGACCAAAACAGGTGCCACTTACTCAATTTGGTGTAATTCAAAAGCAAGTGCATAAGGCCAACAATTTCTCAGCTTATTAGTTGTTGTACATCATACCTTATACTACAGTGAGCAGCATTTCTAGAATTGCAATATGGAGGAGAGGTGGAGAAATCAATGAAAGTAAAACATGGGGGAAAAGTTGGTTTGAATTCTTCCTGTAAATTAGAAGCTACAGATAAAACAGGGATAAAACTGTGAGCCTCTCCACCCATTCTGGAATCAGGCAGCACAAGGGAAG
Source organism: Turdus rufiventris (assembly GCA_013186435.1). Lineage (NCBI taxonomy): Eukaryota > Metazoa > Chordata > Aves > Passeriformes > Turdidae > Turdus > Turdus rufiventris. The sequence goes on along the minus strand of PYHW01009717.1, from coordinate 4,600,037 downwards.
AGCATGGGGAAAAACTGAAGGGAGGAACAAAGACGGATGAAAACCTAGGTGGAAGAACAATAGAAAATGTTTATCAAGCTAACCCTGTGAAGTTGCTAATACAGAGAATTAGCTGAAGACCAGTAGCCTCAGAGAGGCTTTGACCCCCATGTGCAGTGGTGACCTCAGCACAGCCAACCAAACAGAATTTTGGTTAAAAAAATCCCAAGGAACAGAAGAGGAAGAACATCTTAAGAGTTAGCAACGTTGATTGTACCTCTAGAGAGGGAACTGATATATCAGCTATTTTCCAACTGTTAGCCTTTTGGTAACGTGAATAATCCTCAGAACTATATGGATATCTCAAAACATATCAGGATAAGAACATCTCAAAACACATAAGCATGCAGACTAAACTATATGACGCCTAGGGAACATAAACTGTGGATTGGTCCATTATCTGAAAGTCACATCACAGTGTTTTAGAATTGTGTTATTTGCATGGAGGGTTTTAAATGCCTGTAAGTAAACCCCTTTCACTTTTCCCTTGTTCTCTCTCTCTTGTGGCATATCCACAGTCACTGAAGATTTGCCATAGTCCTGATTAAGAAAATTAAATAAATATTTTTTAAAAAAACACTGAAACTAGTAGTACTGAGGAAGCTGAGCATACATGGCTAGTATCAGCTATGCACAGCAGCTTCTAAAACAAGGTAAGTCAGTCTCTTTGGATGACTAATCTAGAAGGCAAAGGAGCTCCCCTGGTGAGTACAGACAGCCACAAGCCAGAGGCAGCAATGAGAGGATCAACAGTGAAAATGCAGCATTGCCCACAAAACTTTCTGTAAGTTAGTATCACAAGATATTTAAAATATATAAATACCACATCACCACTTCATCGTAATTCCCTTTTATATTTTTCCATATTTTTAAAGGAAACCAGGTTCAGCAAAATATTCCAAATGTCTCCACAACATCTGACTTGCCATTCTCTTCTTTCCCATACAAAGAAGTCCATTTCCAGTTTCAGTGACAGATGAAACTGTTATTCCCACTCTTCTGGCCAACTATCATTTCTGCTATGGTAGTAAAGCATGTGAATGGCCCCTTCTTCATGCTGACATGTCCAACTTCAAACATGGATTCAGTTACATCTGTCACTGTGGTAACATCTGCTGTAGCTGTAATTCCTGTAACACATCTGTTGGGTGATCTTAGATTACCTGACAGCCCGTGGGCACTGTGAAGGAAACATTTCTGCAAAGCCAGTGCAGCCCACAGAGTTAAGTTACTACAATACTCCACTGATTAATCCACTGTAAGTGATACTCTGGGCAGACTGGCCTCATTGCCCACTAAGAGTCTGCATCTTCAGGCAGGCAGTGATGTCTGTGCCCTCTAACTGCTCAGGAGACAGACATCGTCACCCCAGCAGGATTGCAAGGGTTATAAATTATAAAGTGTTGTCTGAGCTCTGCAAAGAGCTGTGAAACCCCTCAGAGAGAAAACAGAGCAGCAGTATAAAATTTTTTCTTCAACCATAGCAACTGTGTTATATATTCTTACTCTGCAGATCATATTTCTAACTATATTTTAGTTGCGAATTAGAATAACATTGGTATAAAGGCACTGTCAATGCAAGTGCTTCTCACCAAAGAATCTGGTTTGGAATTGCTGTGAAAGGACTTTTCTGAAAAGAAACACATCCAGCAATCAGGTTGTGCTGAGTACTGGGCTTGGAGGTACTGGCAGGGATAGCACAGACAGGTGTCAAGCTCTTGGTCTCTCTGTATTTACACAGTTTCACTCTGTAAATAGTGAATCGTTATGAAGAACCTATTCATTATGCATGCCTAATGATACAGGTGTCCCACCTGGCAAGCTGAGCATCTTAAAGGTCTGGCTTAGGTCATCATTATTCTCTATTCCATTCAGCAAGGAAAAACAACAACAACAACAAAAAAAAAAAGGATTTTGATTTACCAGTTAGCAAAGAAACAAACAAAAAAACTCAACCCACACACCAAACCAAACTCTGAAAAAGGCAAGATTTGATTGAGCAAGACTAAAAGAACCAAGAAGTGGGTTACCTGCTGATATAGTTACTTAACTGAGAAAAACATCTATTGCAAATCCCCAAACTAAGGCGTAACCTGCTAGTAGCAACAACAGCACTTCACAAATACCAGTGATAGCTGACATAGGAAGGGCACTATAGAAAATAGAAAACCATCACCTGCAGAGCACTGAAGCACATCCAGGTAGATTCCTCAGCACTGACTAACTACTACGATTCAACAATGAAAGGACTTAAAAAAAAAAAAAAAAAAAGGAGGCTGTGACATTTTAAGTATCAGGATTAAATGTGTTGACATAATTACATATAAAAAAGGTTTTTGTAAACATCTTCAGCTCTTTCATCAGACAGCAAATACTACTTTACTCTGCAGACCAGAATGACAGCACCAGCTTTCCTCTATCGAGAGGTATTCCCAGAATCACAGAATGGCTGAGCTTGGAAGGGACCACTGGAGCTCATCTAATCCAACCTCCCTGCTCAGTCTGGGTCTCCTAGTAAAGAATGGTACTCAGGATTGTGTCTAGATGGCTTTTGAGCCTCTACAGAGGAAACTCCACAGCCTTTCTAGGCAACCTATATTATCATGGTATGCAGTAGCTAGACATGAAAAGACCTGAGGGGAGAAATAAAGTAACACTGAAGGAAAAAATACCGTTAGGGTTGCTGGTAGCTCCATTCAAAACATGAATTTCTCTTGTAGAAAAACCAAACAAAACCACCAACCAACCAAAAGAACACCCCCTCAAAACAAACAAAAAAGCAACATAAACCTAAACAAAGAAAAAAAAATCCCAAACAAACAAAAACCAGACCAGACAGTTAAATTATTTTCCTTTTTGTTAGGCTGTAGACATTTTCTGTAGATTAGCATTTCACGCCAGCAGCACAACTAATGGAGTCGGCAGGTTTATAATCTGAGAACACAAGGGAAAATCCCAGGCTCTGGTAAAGCCATGGGCAATACTGTCACAGAGCCAAGATTTCTACCCTGACTCCTGTGGACTTAAAAGACAAGGTAACAAGTAAATTTTTCTTTGGGTGCTCTCCTAATCTGGAGATCTAAATTAATGCGCGTCTGTGGTGTTTACTGATCCCATGTTATTAGACAGTGTTAAAGTCTTACACTTCACACAAAGCCTGTGCTTAACCTGCTGCACCTATAGACCAATTCTGCTGACTTACATAAGAAACATCACCTACATTTGCCAAGTGCTGTCATCTGCCATTCATATAACCTCTACCAAAGACTCGAGTGCTCATGCAAAGACTCTTGCATTAAGAAAAGTCAGTCATGTAAGCTAAAGGAAATGCACAGCCTGGGGAAGGACTGACAGCTTCACAACTGACAGAAATGATTTATTTTATTTAGTCAGAGAAGTTTTCAGCCAGGAGTATATTTTCTCACATGACTCCATCTTTGCATGTAACTGACTTGAAAAGGCAGTGGGTACATCAGTGCTTGCACACTTTCCAGCTTCCCTGAGCTCCTTCAGGCTGCACTGACAATGGGGTACAGAGCCTGGATAAAGACCAGCTGTTACATCTCTCAAACTACTCCTGAGTCAGATACGACATGTGTTTTTATGATACAATTGTCTGATTAAAATAGCAGGAAAGTAGCACAAGCATGTAATGCTTTAAGTTACATATCACTTCTTTGTGACATGGAGATAAAACACAGCCAAAAGTAAGCCCTACACTCTTTTGACTGTTTAATTTATTATTGTTGGTGTGTCAGTCCAGATGAGTGAGTAGGCGAGTCAGTGTGTGAAATAATCTTTTAGGCTGAAAACTCCAGTCTTGGTTTTTACATAAAACCAAGTATCCAGATCCACTGTGGGTGGTTTGCTCTGTCACACCTGTGACACCCTCCCACCTGGTACCTACAACACAGCTGCCACACGCATCTAGTGTATCCTGTGGGGTAAGGTGCTCCTGTCCCATTTCACACATGAAGACACTGGTGCTCTCAGTAGCATCTATCTTTCAAATGCAGCCTTTGACAGATCCAGCATCACACAAATCATCCAACATCACTGGTCCCATTTTAAATCTCTGACTGTACACGCTCCTTCAAGATCACAGAGCAAACTTGTGGTAGGCAAAGTCGCATTAAGGGAGGCTCAGACTGGACATTAGAAGCACTTCCTGCCTAACAGGGTGGTCAAACACTGCAAGAGGCCTCCTAGAGAGGCGGTCAATGCCCCAAGCCTGTCAGTGTTTGCGGCATTCAGGGCCCTTAATAATGTGCTTTAACTTTTGCTCAGCCTCAGACTGGTCAGGCTGTTTCACCAGGTGATTGTTGTAGGTTCCTTCTATTATTATAATCATAATGAACCACAAGGGGAGCAGCAGGTAGCCTTGTGTAAGGTGTGTCTAGGATTTCCTAGTGACAGCTCCATATCTACTGTGTGTGACAGTAAGTTTCCAGCACAAGCTGTGCCACGTGGGGCACTCATTCAGCTTGTGCTCCCAGGTGTTACTGTCACATTTCTCAAAAGCCTTTCTGCATAGCACAACTGTAACAGCAGCTATTTCACCTTTCAACACCACTAAATAAACACTAATCAAGAACAAAACAAACAAGCCACAGCTTGGTACCTGAATTCCAATCAAATTACAATCTCCTGTTTTCCTGCTATCTCTTAATTTCTTCCAGTATGCACCTGTTCAGTGATATCCCGAGGCTGAGACTGCCCTGAAATACTCAGTCTGTTATAGTCAAAGCAGAAATTCCTTTGGAATTCCTTTATATGAAGGACTTTATATCAAGTAAATTTATTTTATTTAAGTGTAACATAGAAAAGAAGCCTGTAACAGCAGAGACATTACAAGTCAGTTCTGTTTAAGGGAAAGAAATGTTTCCACACCCCCTTGAAATCAGTGCACTTTCCTTGAAATACAGTTAAGCTATGTGCACAGAGACATCAAAGATTGCTTTTTAACCTGATATGGGCTGTCAGTGAGAATCACTTTCATTCTTTCCTCAACACTGAGGTGGGGCCACTCCAGATACTTGAAGTCAAATACCCCAGGGCTCTGCTCTCTGAGTAGTTTTTTCTGTAATTCAGGCAGTACCATCCTGTGATGTAATTTATCAGCAATACAGGAACGTATGATAAGCAACATCATGCTACTTTAAGTCTTGAAGCAGTGAATCCACAGCAATGTCTAACAGATAGCATGTTGAAGTCATCAGTCCTTGTGAAAGCAAGGACTGACTTGGAGCTCCAGCTCTGTGGAAGAGTATGTAAAGAGCAATCCTCACATAAGGATCTCCACTTTCAGTTTAAGAGATTTCATTTCCTTAATACTTCAACTACTATGCCCTCAACAAACACTGGAAAACAAACAAGAAGAATAAACCTTCAAACAAAAGAACAAGACTGTTTAAGTTGATGCTGACAACACTGCAGCTTGTCACGGAAGTGTAATAAGAAAAGTCTGCATATGCCAACATCAGCCTCATATTTATCAGCAATAAAATTGTATTTCAGGCCAAAATGTAAGCAAAATTTAAGGCTGTGACATCTGGACCCTATAACTAATCAATATCAGGCTGTTTTCAACTTTAAACACTGCATTTGATGGCAAATGACACAGTGACACCTTTCAGTTTCGCTCGTGTCATTTCAGACTACTTTAACCAGTATTAACTAAAGGGACTGAATTCCTATCATTCAGTTGTTTGCAGAGCAGAGTTGCATGATCAAAAGGGACCCTGACCACCTGGTTTGCATATTTTGATTTCAGAGAATTGCAGCCTGAAAAAGCTGAGACATTACTGACCATCAGTAAGCATACCCTAAAAGATATTTTCCTTCTACACTAAGAGTATTCTACTTACTGCACTCCAAAGACAGTGAGAAGGTTTTCAGCCAGACTCAAAGAGGTATTGAAGAACCTGGTATTTATTCCCGTTGATATCAGGTGCCTGATACTTTTGTCTTCATACAGAAAATATGACAAGCAAAAAACTCCCTTACCAGTTACTTCTTCTGTTAACACTCCTGGAGCTCAAGAATTTTTCCTGCTGCAACGTGGTTTTTTTCTTTCACATGCTTGAATTATCAGGATTCACACTTGGCCCACAATCCTTATGTGGACATACACAATCCAGTTACAAGGGGACCCTTTCTAAGGACACCATTGCACATGTCTATATGGTAGAACAAGTTTGAGAGGACCCATCAAAGCTTTGCCACAAAATCCCATCTGCAACTGGCAAGGACGAACAGTTAAGAAAACCCAAATCAAAACAGAAATCCAGTATCTTACCATTGCTACAAATGGTCTGGGATTTGTCCTGCCAGGACATATTATTTTGAGTCAGGATGAATCGTCACGGCTTTTGCTTGGTTTCACGGGAATTATGCTTATATAATGGCAGTCTTGAAACCGTTGGCCAATTTTGTCAAAATAAAATAAATCTAAAGACACTAGAGAGATCATAGCCCTTCTGTATTTGTGCAAATGTGTGCCTGGCAGAACAAAGACAGGAGTTGTGTCCTGGAGATGCGGGGATGTAAAAACAAAGCACTCTGTGACCAGTCCAGCTCAGGAAATCAGATCTACAGAGCTGTGTCCTTGGTTGATTCAAAGTATACACTGACATGTACCAAGAGTTTCTGTTCCCATGTTCAAAATTAAATGTATCATATCAGTGTTACTTGTATTCCTTGAAGTTTTAAGATGCCACTTCAGAGGCATTTACTCAGAAAATCCTTCTCCCTTTCTCTTTCCAGCTTCATTTGCACCAAACACATCATTGCCAAATGGAGGCTGTCAAATATGAATGTATCACTCAGTCACAGACTTGGGAAAACTAGCAAGTATCTGATTTTAGACTTGCTTTTCCCTGTTGGCCTGTTTCTACAAAATTTGCAGGAACTTAATTACCTTTGAGCTATTCTCCTTATGTCATACTTGGCTGAAACTAGGAAATGGCAAAAAACCTATTACATAAGGGACACACACTAAAACTCATGTGTACACACATATTAAGTGATGCCAAAAAGCCTTGTTTCCAACAGATGCCAGTTATCTTTCTGAAGCTGCAGTGCAGGTGCGGAGCATCCCCCCAGGCAGTGGAATCGCTCTCCAAAGTCTGTGCATGCAGCTGCAGCCACATTCTGAGGCCAAGCATCCACAAGTGTATACAGCAGTTTTGAGGATGATTTGTAAGCCACAGGTAAGTGTAGGAGCACAAAACATGGCTTATTCCCAAAGAAAAGCTAGACAGTCTTTTCAATGAGGTTAGTGCACAGAGGCCACCCAGAGGATGTATGTGCCAGGAACAGACTTAGAGGTGCAGTACAAGTCCTGACCAAGGTGAGAGGGAAAGGAGGAGCAGTGAAATATGGCTGAAGGGAAGAACTGGAACTATCAGAAGAAATACAACAAGGGAGGCAAGCACCACAATACCACACCCTGAATGGGAGCTAATCCTGTTTTCCTTGGGAATTTGAGGGGACTCCGGATCTGATGATTCACAAACAACATGGAAACAGCATTGGGTGTAGGGGAAAGCTGCTTTTATAGCGGGACCATCAGCATTGTCAGACTCCATTTCCTGACAACTAGTCTGTAGGGAACAATGTTACTGTGACTCACCAAAAGATGTTTGTTTCTTGTGGAACAAAAAGTCGCCACAGGAACGATTGCAATAAGTTACATTTCCTTGAGATCCAACTGGCTCGCACATTTGGCAGCCAAGGAGACTGTGCCAAGCTGATGTGCATTTCAACAACTGCAGATTGAGACACTTTCAGGAAAAGAAGGAAAACACTTGATGGCAACCAATCAGCTTTTAAAGTTTTGTGGCATTTTTCAAATTCTTTCCCCAGAAAACAAGCACTGTGTGCAAAGATTTTCAGATGACATGCACCATGCCAAGGGCTGAAAATTAAGATCCAAAACTAGCAGCAAGGAAGTGGCAAGAGTAGCATAGTGATTTTATTTTTCATTAATGATTCAAGACAGCCAGGCTTAGATTTGAGGCAAAGGAGAAGACAGGCATCTGATGAACTTGCAAAATAAAGCAGTGTCTTACAACCATAATTTTCACCATTACTCATCATATACATGCATAAGTCCTGCAGATTTTAGTCTGTTAACCTATTTGAGTAGATCTATTTCTATGAATACATTTTGCCTGGACAAAGATCTAAACTCTCACAAGGCCAAGCCAATAAGGATGTGCAAATTAAAGCGATGGCAGAAAACAGTGTATGAGAAACCAAAGCCTCAGTATACCTTGGGGTGTGGGGGAACCTTACATACAGAAGTTACGCAGAATGTTAGTTGCTCATAGAATAGAAAAACTGGGAAACTTTCTAACTGTTTAGGAAGAAAATGTGAGACAAGGTCAGACCCCCTTAAGGGGAATCAGAGCCAAGCTAGGATGTATCCAATAGGTTTGAAGGGGAGAGAAGTGGAAAGAGAGAAGAGGAACGAGGACCTTGCAAACCGCAGTAGCGTCCTGGCAGTGGGGACCTGTAGATTAAGAAATGTGACAGTAACGCTGAGCAACCGGCTTTGGCAAGAGCCTGACATCTATCTGAGGAAGAAAAGTTGCAGAATACAGCTAAGTGCTGAACCAGGCTGGCACTGGTTTGCAGATGCGATTTTCTGAAAGAAGCCAAATAAGAGGCTTTGCCGTTTCACGTATATTACTTAGGGAGATACGCTGCAGTCACTGCAGCTGCGATATTGCGTGTGTCGGGAGTAGACGGGGAGCTCTCGTGGCGCGCAGGGAGCTGTCCTGGCAAGGACAAGCCCGCCCGGCGGTGCCGCTACCCGCGTTACACGGGTTGTCCGAGCGGGGAACGGGCTGGCCCGGCCGCGCTTCGTCCCGCAGCGCCGAGCAACAGGAGGCGGATCTGGAACCGCGCGGGCTGACAGCGAGCCCCGCTGTGCCCGCACCCTGTGCCGTGCCCGCAGCCCGGTGCCGTTCCCGCAGCCCGGTGCCGTGCCCGCAGAATGGTGCCGTGCCCGCAGCCCGGTGCCGAGCCCGCAGCCCGGTGCCGTGCCCGCACCCTGTGCCGAGCCCGCAGCCCGGTGCCGTGCCCGCAGAATGGTGCCGTGCCCGCAGAATGGTGCCGTGCCCGCAGAATGGTGCCGTGCCTGCAGAATGGTGCCGTGCCCGCAGACTGTGTCGTTCCCGCACCCTGTGTTGAGCCCGCAGCCCGGTGCCGTGCCCGCACCCCGGTGCCGCGCTGCGCTCCCGCCCGGCGGGACGGACGGGACGAGATAGACAGCACGGGACAGGCAGCACGGGACAGACAGCACGGGACAGACAGCTCGGGACGGGACGGTGCAGTCCCAGGCGCCGCCGCCCCGTCGCTTCTCCCTCCCGCAGCCCCCCAGCACCGGCACAGGCCCCGAGCAGCGCAGCGGGGCCCGTCCCACTCACCGCGGCGCCGCCGCTTCCCCCGCGGGCAGCCCCAGGGCCGCGCTGCCGCTCCCCCGTTGCACTGCAGCCGCCCAGGCTCTGGCTCAGCTCGGCGGGGCCGCCGGCAGCGGCCCGGGGAGCGCGGGGCGGCGCGGAGGGCCCGCCCTGGGCGGCGCGGAGGGCCCGGCCCGGCCGGCGGGCGGTGTTATGTAACCCGGCCCGCCCGCCCTGCCAGCGCCGCCGAGCCCCGCCGAGGGCAGCGCGCCGGGCTGTCCTTGCGCCGCGGCGGGCGGCCGGCCGTGCCAGGTGAGCACCCGCACTCTGCTGTTTTTAGCAGAATGAAATGCAGCAGAAGAGAAGCCGAGTTTCTCACAGTATCGTGCTCTGGGGGACTCGGAACTCTGGGAGTCACCCAACAGCCGGCGACAAGCCCCGGGCGATCCTCGCACGTGCCGGTAGCTCCGTGCCAACACGTGGGGAAGTCTCTTGTGTTTCTTTTGAACGGCCCGCAAGCAGGCAGGCAGGCAGCCTGCACCTCGGCACTTACACGTGCATGAAACACCCCCAGCTCATCGCCGGCACTGCCAACAGGAATTCGTTTGGATGCATGAAGTGATGTTTCGGGAAAAAAAAAAATCAACGAAAACTTAGGAAACAAAACCTGTGTCTGCTATAGTACTGATTCAGGCACAAAGTCTACTGCGTGTGCTCAATTATGGAAAAAAAATCAGAAGCAAAAGGAGCAGCAGTGGAGGTGCATTGCCAGCCACAGCGTCGGTTCTGTAGCCCAGCGAGAGAAGCCAGAGTCATTCACATCTTGTGTTCCATCTGCAGCGACAGAAAGTTGTAATCATAGGAGAGCCTGAGTGCTGAGCCACTGGGATGGAAGGAGGAAAAAATTACGAGCTTCTTCATATTTGAACAATAATATAATGTAAACAAAGCGAATGAGCATGTGGAAAGCTTGTATTTCATAAAGCACTAAGCCATCCTCTTTGGCAGGGGCTTATATCGGTGCCCTCTGCTGCTGGGAAGTTGGGCGGTTCATCTGCCTAACGAGCAGAAAAACGGGCTATTTATGATAAAAATCTCTGATTACACATAACAGTTCTGTGGCCAAGAGCCTCGAGATACATAATTCAAAAGTGCAGAACGGGTGAGCTCCCCAGTTCTGCGACAGGCAGGGGACGGCAGCTCTCTAAGGCTGGGTTGGCTGACTCACACCAAATGTTCTCTGGGCATTCATGGGCTCACTTCTGCCCACAGACAGCAAGGTGATCTGCCATTCACGTGCCAACACCTTTCACTGGAATAGCTCTGTATTTATATTGCTCCCAAAGCATCAGGAATCCCTATCCCTCATCAGCACTGGAAAAGGTCACAGGAACCTTTGTCAGGACTTCATGGGAAGGAGCGCACTTTTACAGCTGGTGCTGACCTTGAAGCTCTGAATGCCCACAGTGCAGACTCAAGTGGTACAATTTAGGGTGACTATGACTTTTTAAATTGTCTCTGAGAGGGCAACTGAATGCTGTAATCCCTTTATGTTTCTGGGCAAGCTTTTCATCTAACTTGAAAAATAATTTATTCACTAGTTTGGCATTGACAGACTGTTTTCTTGGAGGAAGTTCATAAGGACAGTGTGTAAAATTGAATCTATTCCTGTACAACAGCCCTTGCCCATGGTAATTCAGAGCTGACTATCTCTCAATGACCTTTGGAATAGTGTAAGGAAATGGATACCATCCAAAAGAGTTGCACTCCAAAGGAGTGTGTCTAGAATAGGTAGATGACAGAATGTAAAATCTTACTTGTGAATTTGCCTTAAGAAAGCAGGCCCAGTTATCATGATGAGTAGATGAACTACTGCTACTGACAGTGATTAATTCTTTAGGAAACCACCCCCTAGGAAGTTGCTTTGCATACCTAGACCTTTTAAACCCTTTGTATTCAGAAAGCTTGCTGGTGGGGGACAATACATCACTGTATCTAAAAATTGCTTGAATTCAGCTCCTCTTCTGCATTTCCCCATGTGGAGGCTTTCATGGCTCTGATTCTACTCCCTCAAACAGCTTGTACATGCTGAGTTACAAAAATCACTACACACAAGCAAACAGCAGGCATTAAGTAAATGAACATTCGGTGCATTACCCAAACAATAAAAAGCTGCCCACAAACCACACCTAAATGACAAAGGAGACGTTAGAATGACTGCAAGCAATGTGGAAGGGTGGAGGGGCTTTATGAAAAGGAAGCAGCAGCCCTAGCTCTCTTTCTTTGGAAGAAAGGAATATATTTTTAGAAGCAGTTAGCCCAGCCTATAAACCAAACCACAAGTATTTAGTCAGTGAATATATAGCATTTTCAGGCATTTCCTGTGATGAGCAGAATGCCCAAGAGACTGGGTGGAAAGCACCAAACACTACAAACATAAGAATGGTGTTGGCATGGTTTACTACACAGAAGGGCCTGCATGCCGTCTGTAGAGTATCAGAGAACCACTTAAAATGCTGCAGGGTAGCTSCTCTCTCGTATTAGTGTAACACACCCATTTATTCATGCTCATAACTGATGACAAACTAGTATTACAAGATATTAGGATGTTTTCCTTCATGTTTACTTGGGTCGAGCAATTTAAAATTGTTATTCAAATAATGAGTCACATGGCTGTCAGGGTGGGAGGGACAGCATTTGTTGGCAGAGTAACATTTCTGTGCAGCATACCAGTGACATGTCTTTAGCATAAGAGGTTTCGATTTTGGAGCTTCTCAGCGTTTTTTGTGTGTTGTTTTACAGCTACTAGACAGTGCATATTGCTTGACAGCAAGCTTTTGTGGGTGGTTGGGGGAGTTGCTACACAAGAACTGTCTCCTCAGTTAGTGAGGAATCAAGAACTAAAAGCTCTCAATGTTGATGCCAAAGCAATATATCCTCAGGAGCACTAGGCCAAGGACCACTCTGGCAAACCATGCCAACCTCCTGCTTTTTATTTACCCAGAGACCACATGGACTCAAACCCAGCATTTCACGCTCTCCCTGCTGCACCTGTTGGACTCTACCTTTTGTCTAATTTGGCTCCACACCTGAGCACAGACTGACTGCCTCCACAGAGAAATGAGACCTTTTGCTACTGGATCAGTTTTGACACCGCTACTTTATCAGTATGGCAAATCTTTTCATTCCATTAAATTTGGGAGAAAAATAACACCCCTTTCATCCCAACTGGCCTCAGCTATCAAGAGGGGCTGGGGAAAGCTGGGCTTATTCTGAGTGAGAGCAAATTCAACACTAAGGAGCAGAAATGCAGGGCAAATCACACACTGTAATTCCAATTATGCTCAATAATAACTACCACATTTTCAAATTCACAAATGATGTCTGTTCACATCCATTGAACTCTCAAAGATGGCCTAAAAGTCCAGTCCTGTTCAGTGACTTTTGCAGCCAGTTGCAACATACTGTAGTTTACTGAGCAACACACAGGTAGGATCATATTGGAAGGGAAGGCTCCAGGGAGTACCTAAAAGGGGCCTTTTCAATGTGTTTTGAAAGCATGAAGGAAGCAGCAGCAAAACGGAAGGCTGTAGGTTTAGGAGGATGCAGCGCCAACTGTTGTAACCAACAGCAATGCCCCATTGGCACTCAGCAAATGAGCCAAGGGAAGCCAACATTCCATAAAAATCAGGACTTGAAGCCAAATCTTCTGTGTCCAATTCCACTGGATTAGGTTTTCTCCCTTACTACTCTCCACAATTTCTTTCTTTTTTCTTTTTTTTTCCTTTTAATTATAGAAGTTGCCAACAACTAGTTTAAGAAAATATTCTCTAGTCCTCTGAATAGAGACCAAAGACAATTGTTAGCATATTACATTCCATAATTAAAATTATTCCTTGCTTCCTTTCCCACCACAAATTCAGTTTTATTATACAGATTTCTCTGGTACTCAGTAGTCTGGATCTACACTTCCACCTTTATTAGTCTCCCTTTCCCTAGACATAACAGGTGTGTAGGACTATTTGTTTAGATCTAGTTTTTGAGGGACAGGAAACACATGCTGCACCAAACAACTGTTGTATGTCAGTGTTTGAAACTGTCTGTCTAGGAAGTCTTTAGCTTTACTTTCCTCCTTCCATGACACACAGACCTTAAATCATTCAGCACAGCAGTCAAGCATGAAACTAAAAATAAAAATTAAAAAAAACCCAACAGAGCACAGATCTGCTTACACTGTCTCAAATGAAAGTACAGTGACAGAAAGCAGCTGTGAGGCTATACTTTTGTCTCCTCCTGTCTAACAAGGATGGAAAAGTAGCATGTGAACAGAGAGCAAAAGAGCTGCTGATAAGGATGATTCAGAATGATCTGAGTATTACTGTGACAAGGAAAGCGATTGTTCCAAAACTCAGCTCTTTGCCAGGATGAAAATGCTTTTGTTTGTCTGTTTAAAATGAAGTCAAGCTGATTATAAAGCAGGCCTTTATACAAGCCCAATAACTGCAACAATTAAAAGACACACAACTTTCAGGGCCAAGTTCTTTACCCTGCAAGTTGCTAGCTATGTCAAGGACGCTGGGGTCCAATCTCAGCTGCCACAGATATTAGCAAGGGAACAAGGCTACTATGAACTTAAGAGGAAACACTTCAGAGTACTGCAGGATGGAAGCTTCAGTCACTGAATTGCAAGAAATTAACATACAGGGAAGCACTAGAAAGCATGCAGTTATTTTAAAGGAAATTTAGGAAAGACGCCTATGCTTGCATTTTGTGGAGAAGCTGCCTGTTGTGTGAAAGAACTGCTTGCCCTCTACAGCGCAGAGTTAATAATCATCCCCAAAACAAACCTGTTTGTGTGATGCACTTATGAGCAATAAAACCATTGCATGTGCACACAGAGTAATGAAAATCACTGTATCTATATGGAGCATTTGGAAATATTATTTGAAAAGTCAGATTTTCAAAATACACACATTTTCATACTTCAAAAACAGGGAGTAAAAACATTTTAGAACATCAAAAAAAATCCCCAAACCTCCCCATCTGTATATTGTTATTTCTGATTTTACAAGTTTTTATTTTGAGTTAACTGCAGCAATCTAAAAATTCAAGTTGCTGGGCTCCCCTTTAAGAATTTGCATTTCTACCTCCCACAAGAGATACTCTGACTCCTTTATTCATCTTTGAGTCCATACATAACAAATGCAAGTATGCCAATCACGCCCACTCCTCCTCTCCCATTTTAAGTTTCTGCTACACATTTGGGTCTGATTTTCTTTACATCACAAAAAAAGTCTCTAGACCAAATGATAAAACATAGTCCTACCGTACTCATGGACACTTTTAAGATACACATGGAATCTACATCTGTGGTCAGCAGGCAGGAATTTAAAGCACAGCAAGTTCAAAGCACCTGCTGGTTTCACAAACACACATTCCTAGAAAAAATGAAAGACTAAAGGGTGCGCAGAGAAAGAATCTTTATTGAAATATTGTAGTACCAAGCTTAAAAACTCTTAAGATATTCAAAAAACCCTTAAGATTCTTCATACCGATTCCTTCTACTTTACAGATACAGTGATGTGTGAAAAACTCTTGAATTTTTACTTGGGGAAATAGCTCGCACAGATAAAACTCACATGTGGTGATATGCTTGGTACTGTCTGTCTTCTGCCACAGAGAAAATCAAATGGCCAGGGCTGTTTATTAAAGCAGAGGTGATTTTTTTGTAAGGAGATGGATTTCTCAAAATTACACAGGAAAAACACTGTAATTTAAAAAAGTTATATAGAAGAGGTAAAGGAACTCAGAAGTGCTGAACAAGAAGGGATGTAGCCACTGAGGCTCCAAGCAATCAGCCCTGCCCTTGTACCAGTGTGTAGCTCCGGGCTCACCCAGACCCAAGCTGCCAGGGCCCCCTCGTGGTCACGACATACACGATAATCGCAGATGCACTCGTGCCTCACTGCACCTGCACGTCTGTAAAACTGAGCCAATGAAAGCACCCCTGTCACCGCTGCTGTGACAGTGTGCTGACAGACCTTAACTGGGGCACAAGAATCCTCCTTGCAGGCACTGAGTGCCCTGGGGTTTTCCCAGCCTTACTAAAGACCGAGACACTTCCAGCACTTTAAGTAAATTACAGTTGTACAATTACCATACCAGAGAGCAAGACCCCGTTTCTGTGACACTGGACAGAAGTGAACACACAGGAAGCAAAGAACAGGACGTGCATATAGTTACAATCCACAATCCCGCTCCCTAGCCTTCTATGGCTCAGGACTTGATACCATGTGTCTTTATATTTAACAGACCACTTTTTTTCTTGAGCTTGCCCAGTCTCTTCTAAGGCCCATCAAAGATTTTAGCACTCCTAACTCCTGGCTGAAAAGAGGCAAGAGGTGTTTTCATTAGAGGCAGTATTTTTTAGTTCTGCATGGAAATAGATCCTTCCTCTCTAATACCGAAAGACTCAAGAACCACTACCATCTGCAAATCAGAAACAAGGATCTAATAGATTTTCATATGCCAGAACAGTTGCAAGCAGCTTGCTTATCCCAAAAAAATAAATCTGCTCCTCTATTAGAGAGGTCACACTTCTTGTCCTTGCTTCAGGACAGTGTCACAACTCACAAAGCTCAGTGAAAAGAGACACACAGTGATATCAGCATCATTAAGAAGTAAATGGTCTAAAGAGTGCCTCATTTAAAGGTCCACATTCAAGCCTCAACATGACCTTCCATTCTATTTGTTAAATATGGGGCTCAGACATTTCTCCTTGGATAATTACCATGACCCCTCTTCACCAAAGCTATCTTTACATGCTTTAAATAAAAAATGCCTTAGGTCATGTTTATCCCCATCAGTTAAATCAATATAGGTAAAATATTCTTTGCTTCTCTCATTTATGAAATGGACTGTCGTATTTTAAGGCTAATGCAAACACCCTCTTAGGAATATGCCATAAATCCATGGATATTATGTAATTGCCTATCCAGTTCAGAAACAAACTTGCTTACAGATCTCCAGGTTAGATCCAAAA
>PYHW01009717.1:4505204-4548086 GCA_013186435.1 Turdus rufiventris | reverse complement strand
TGCTGTGCATGTTCAGAGGCTGCTGCCCATCCCAGAGCTGTAGCCAGAACCACTGGCCCAGCCAGGGCTGCAGGAGGATGTGGTGCTGGAGCCAAGCAGAAAGCTGTGCTCCTGCTCTGCACGGCTCCTCTGGTTTGATAGACAGGGATCTGAGTATTAAGGTTACGCATAGTTGCAAGGATGAGGATGAAAATTGACCAGAAATACCAAAAGGACCAGCATTTCATTAAGGAGGATAGATTTATTGACTGTCTAGACCGAAGCTAGTTTTGTATTGACACTTCAAAACTTTTAATTAAGGTTTTACACTTATAATGTCTAGGCATTCCCAGGTTAGTTTTATGAAAACATTAACCTTGACATTTTGACAACTTTTTTCCTTTCATTTAGTCTCTCATTTAAAATTGTTTTCATTGTCTGTGATTCCCTTGGTCTGCTTATACAACCAAGCCCTTTGAAGAGTCACAGCTCAGTGTGCCCAGTGGCAGCTCCCAGCACAGTGTTTAATTCTCAGTTCAAGCTGAGCAGTGGAGCTCTACCTCTGTGGCACTGCACCAGCATCACACCAGGTTCTGCAGGCAGAGATGTGAAATTTGCCTCCTGCACACCTGCACAGAGCAGGGAGAACACCCTGGTGCCTTCACAGCCTGTGGGACCCAGGGGCTAGCAGAGGATGAGGGGCTCTCCCTCACCTCTGTGCCTTGGCAAGAAGCCCCTGCTGTCCCTCCTGCCATCACATGCACTCCCAGGGCAGTCTGTTTCTCTAGAAGATGCTCCAGTTTCTGCGTGGGAGGCCCTTAGCAGTTCCCCAGTAGCTTCTGTCACATGCTGGGACCAAAGCAGTACAGTGTGCCAAGACGCCTGACAGTGCCACGTGTTGATTTGGAGAGTCCAAGTGCAGCATTGTTGTATCAGAAAATGCCCCAAATCACCTAAGAACTTACTGCAAGACAAACTTAGACTTTTCTGCCACAGCTCTCCAAAGATATTTAGGCAGAAATGTACATAGACTGTATATGTTTACAGTGATGGAGGGAGGTGCTGTGAAAGTCAAATGGGAACATTTCCATGGCTCACACCAATAAATAAGCCCTCAAATTTTACTGTATTGTAAATTTAAGATGTATTTCTTCTCAGCTGCTTTTCTCTGCACAGCTGCTGTGGTTATTAACTCATTGGAGCTCACAGGGGATCAGGCAAGACATTTTGGTATTAATGGCAGCACTTTGACAGACAAGAAGGGAGAGAGAGGATTTGTAATGTCCCTCCCCAGAGAGACAGGAGAGCACATCAACTCTTAAGAAAGGAATAATGCTCATCTCAGCATCCCTGCATATCTTTCTTTAAGACTGAATTGTGTTGGGGAATTTCCATTCCAATCCCACTGACTGCATGTGATAAACTGGTCTTTCAATTTTACTGGAAAAAAGGAAAATGAAGTGTTTTGTTATTTGGAACAACAGAGTAAAAGTAGTAAGATGGCATAATTCAGACCAAGATCCTGTGGAAAGAAGGAAAGAAAGAAAGAAATTGGCAGAGAACAGAAATGCCTGCAGAGCAGCAGGAATGTAAAGAGTGTGGTTGTGCTCAGGCTTTCCTGTAAAAGATTCCTGTATGTCCTCCTGCTTCTCTTTCAAGTACAGTCCAGCATGTTGTTGGCGGGATAAACTGAGTGCATGCTCTGGTTCCAGTTGTAGGAGTTCAAGATGAGAGCACTGAGCCGCTTGCTCTTACCAAAGGTGACTTTTAACTCGAGTGTGGATGAGAAACTAAGAATGGTGACATTTTACAAAGTAGGACTACCCAAAATGTGAGAGATTCTGCCTCATGTAAGGCCAAGGGGAAAAGAAGGCTGGGACTGCATTTTTAATACTGTTTGGGAATCCAGGTTCCCAAGACAGGCGAGGCACATCCTTGTGAGCAGGAGGGAGCAGTGAGGAGAGTGCGTGACCCTGTGTCACCATTTCCCTGCTGGAGATGGTGACAACGTGTTTATAGCAGGAGCACAGTCCCTGCTCCCAGGGTGGGACCTGAGGAACCAAACAAACACCACTTTTACTCCTGAATAGCAAATACATCTGTTTGCATAAAGCAAGCATCTGAGGATTAACTGGGAAAGGATAAATGTGGCATTTTGGTATTGGAATTGGGGTTTAGAGAAAGCTGATGAAACAAGTAGTGTATAGGGCTTGACATAAAATAGGCCTGGCAATGAAACTGATAAGGGAAACCCCCTTGGGAACCTTGGAATAGAAATCCTCATTGATCTCCTCTGGCACTGAGAAAGAAAAATGCAGGTCTACAGATCGACAAGCATTATGTGAAGAAAAAAATTAGATTACACTCAGGTGATAATCCCAAATCAAAGGGAGTTTAGAAGAAAAAGAAATGTCTAAGCCTTTTTTTGTTCATAACTGAACTTTACAATCATGGATGTTATTCCCTGAGGACATGGCTGTATTGATAATTCCAAAAATTACATTTAAATTTTAAAATAAAAACAACTCCAAACCTGGAATAACATATACATGGAGTTATCAATAAATTGTTTTGCTGCAAAAGAAGGAAAAGACTGCCCAAAACCATCTTGATTAATTCTGTAGCATCCTGGGGTAATGCTCTGTGTCAGAAACATAAATATTTTCCTCGAAGGAAAATATTTCAGTAATTGCTCTGAAGATTAGTGGTACTGATTTACCAATAACAATTTATTTATTATTTATTAACAGTTTAATAATATTATAAAAATCGAATCTGTTTTCTCACATTAGTTTTCTTTTCTTGCTTCACCTATATTGGGTTGCAAAATTTGGCCCACCAAACCATCTTTTCAACTCATTTGACCCTCACTGATATGATTATTGATTTTGTTTTAGGGAACCTGGCCTGGGATTTAAGCCTCCCTTTCTCTGACAGAAACCTTATGTATGAATTTGAGGCTTTCATTTCTGGGGCTCATTTTCCTTTTTGTAAAATATGCCTTTTGGGAAGAGAGTTCTCCAGCTTCATTTTCCTAATAGCCAATTCCTAATTCTTCTAGTTTACAGGATGGATGTTATTGTGGCAAGATTTCGTACAATATCTTTATCTAAATATCTCAAATTAAATAGTTCTTTTCTTCTCATGGTAGGTAGTTCTTGGATGCCTTAAAGACTGCAACTGCCTCCTCTTTCAGTCTGTGTTTTACTGTGCAAGACAAGATTTCCAGCCTTCTGCCATGAGAAAATGCTCCTCTGATCACTTCCATAAGCCCCTCCACGCCTTTCTTTTGATGTGAGCTCTGGCATGCAGTATCCAGATTGGATTTCTCTTTTCTGTGTTGTATAAGAAGTTTCAGTAAGAAATTCTGCAGAAAAAAAAAAAAAAAAAGAAAGAAAAGGAATCTTTCTGAGCCTGTTCACTTATAAAAATACATAGGACAGGGAACATGTGCTTGTGATATCCCAACAACGTGTCTGTCTCTCTGTCCTTCACCCCCAACACACAAGGAAGGTCCAGCTGAACAGCCAACATTTCTTGGGGCACAGCCTAAGTAAAATACAAAACCAAACAATATGGAAAAAAATTCAGAGCAAAAAAACAAAACCAAACCAAAAGTGTGTGTGAGTTGCTGTATAGCTATTATTTAATAGGAGTGCTGAGCAAGAAAACGCTTGAAGCCACTTAGTTTGAGCATGGAACACCTTTGTATTGCTCTCCCCTCTGCCCTTTCCATCTGGCCATGTTCTGCTCCCCTGTAGCAGCTGGCTGCAGGAACACATGGCAGAGGCAAAAGCAGTCCACCCTAGGGCTGGAAGGATCAGCCCTTCATGGTGACTGGCAGTGCCAAGGGCCAGTACACGAGAGCAATTGCTGCTGCCAAGGAGGAGCCAGGATGGAGGTTTGGTGAGGAGTGCTGCTGTACTGCAGGCTCAAGGCAGCTGTGCTGGGCTGCCTTGGTGTGTGACTGCTCTGTGTCTGGGGAAACCTGAGGGGAGGCATCTAAATGCAGTTAGTGGGGCACAATTTGATAGTTCTGCTCTGGAGCAAACTAAGAGACAGGCAGGACCCACCTTGCTGCTGATGTGGGGATGGGATACAGGAGAAATGTTAGGGACAGAATCCCAGATACTCCTGGGATTTAACTGAGGAGATACAAAATGCAACAGCTGTAACTGCACTCAGTCCTTGCGCAAAACTGTTTCATTAAAAGACACTGTTTAGTGATTGCTGCTTTGATTTACTTTTTTTCTAAAGTTTATTTTGCACTTACAGTTTGTGAGCTGAGCTGGCTTAGACTTTAAGGTGCTAACATTATCTCTCCAGATTGAAGTATTTTGTTGTGTCACTCCTTGTTTCTAGTGCCAAGATCACAGTCAAAGGAGTCACCCATGAAGATTTGTTCATGCAGCTAAGCAAACTTTAATGGATAAAGTTCAAAACAGAAAAGGTCAGTTGTACATATGTAGTTTTGTATATGTCTAGTTTTCTGACTTATGAGGAGGAGTCTTTGTGAAATAATACAAAAATAATTTTTGTGTTTGCTTTTTTAAATGAGTTATTTGTGGAAAATACTGAATAGAAATAAGGTTTTTCCTGAAGTTCTCTAGAAACAAGCTGGATCCAAACACACTTAAACTTGAAAAAAATGTGCGATGAATGAGGTGAGGCTCTGGCATATGTAGTCTTTTGGCTTCCTCCTAAATTTAGAGGTACACAAAGCTTGATTTTTTGGGGCAGATTTAAAACAGAGCTCTAAACTAACTGCTAGTCAGTCAGTATACATTCTAACATGTATGTGAAATGAGTACATCTCATTTCTGTTAGAACTCTCCTCTTTTTTGTGTTTTTTATCTAAGCAGTGGGTCTCCCAGAGTGCCTTTAGTACTTTGCAGGATCTCGTGCTAGTAGTTTGCAAGTGCCTGTGAATATCTCAGTTTTTCAGAGAAGCTTGGGTTGGAATTTTGCTGCTTGGAAAGGAAGGCCCAGGTGCCTGCCAAAAAGTTTCTGCCTTGTGAGTGTTTCAGACCTGCTGTAGTCTTTCCCTGATCTGTAAAACTATCTTACAAAAGCAATATTGAGAATATATGTAGTTTGAATTCCTGAGTTTTTTTAATATCAAGAATTAATACATATTGCTTGCAGATCAGGCCTGGTGGTGTTATAGGACAAACCATGTTCTCATCCATAGAGCTAATGGAATTAATCTGGGAAAGGTTTTAGTCAGCTTTAAAGCCTCTGGTTTAAAAATACTTACTTTCTTACTTAAGGAAACTGGAGTAGCCTGTTTTTTTAGGAGTGCTTTATTATTATTACCCTCATTCCTAATCAGATTGTTCTCAGTACGGAGCTGCATCTTTGTGCTAACATTAAATAAACATAAGACTCCACTTGAAAACACAGAATAGTATTTTGCTTTCTGGATCCACTCTAGATGAAGTTCCTGGGTACCTTGCACTCCCAAGCATCTAATATCAGCAGCACTGTGTGAATGTATGACACAAGATGAATGTACCTGACCACAGGTAGAACAAAACTGCACATTATCCTTGAATACAAAAATTACTCTTCTGTGGCAGGAGCTTACATAAATTATGTTTCCTGGTTCTCTTTTCATGCCATCAACTCTTGCTTTTTCCACTAACAGAATAAAGAATAAAGGTCAGAAAAAAATGGATAATAAACTGTAGTTGCAAATACAAACACTAACTTTATTTGTGTGACTTCATCTTTTGCAGAAACCTCTACCCATAAAATGAAAATTGAGGCCAAAATCTCTCAGCAAAGAGCAACTATCTTAAGTCCTGGTCCATTGTTCATCTCTTTTCCAGGCCAAGCAATTCTTTGCTACTGAATTATTTACTGGGAAGGAGAACCAGCTTTATTCATCAGAGGAGCATTAGAATCCAACAGGACTGTGAATACATATTTAAAATGTTTACTAGTGTGTTTGAGGATATTTATTTAAAGCCTTTGGAGACGAGGTTGTTCATTACAACTTCAAATGAGGTTTGCCCTAGCAGTTTTTAACTTTCCAGATGCTTGTCTTGGCTTTCTGTTCTGCCCTGAGTGCATGGCTTTTTGTTTTGTGCTGAAGGTATCAGAAGCAAGATGTTATCTGTGATGTGAGATTAGCTTATGCAGACATGGTATGTGGTATTTTAGGCCTGAATTTATCTGTGTTGGATGATAGAGGGCAGGGAAAATTCCACTGAATTCTACTGAAGGGGGACGAAATTCCAATTCTTCTTATGTTTAAGGCTGCATCATCATAGTTGCAGCGACTTGGGAATATTATCCTACTAAGCTTGTGAAGCATTTGATAGCTCTATGCTGGATGTCTTGCTCATTAAATCACTCTCATAGATATTCTGCTCCTGGTGCAATCTGAGATAAACAGTGCTAATGCTTCCTCATAGCTATTAGCATTTCAGTGTCTTACACTTCAAATAGTTCCTTCACATTTCCTCAAGATTTTCAGAGGCTGCATTTGGATTAATTCTCAGAATGGAATACAATGAAATATTTATTAAGGTTTTTGGAGAAGCTCTGGAGGCAGGATTTATTAATAGTGAAAATTCATTACTGATGCTGTTGTTCTCAACTGATAAGAGGTTTTACACCTCTGTATGTTATATTTTTACTTTTTAAAAGATGACATATCTTCCAACAGCTCACTATCAAAAATCTTTCTCTGGCTCCTGAGATGGCAGAAGACTGAATGTGTTTAGGGTTAACAGCCAAATCTCCTGATCTGTGCCTATAACCTCAGCTTTGCTTGTGTCAGGTAAGGCAAAACAATTTATGTAGGCTGCTATTCACATATTTCTCTCAAGGCTGCTTCTGATTGCTCGGATCTGACTTCTCCTTTGATGACCTGTATCTTAATACCAATGCTTCACAAAAGTATCTCCATCCCCTCTGCCTCTGCCTCTGGCATTTAGTTCCCTATGTACAGCAGTCTATGATCCAGCACATTCAGTGGTGCTTGAGGGACTGAGATTAGGGGTATTGCAATTCTGCTGGGGTGGAAATAGATGGGTTCTGTTATTGCTGTGATGGTGGGCAGAGTTTCTCTTCCAGGAAAACTAGATCCCTTCCAGAGCCTTTCTGAGCTGCTAACCTTAATTTTACATTCTTACCATGCATTTGAAGCACTTGTGGCTAAAGGGACACTTTTAGGGATTAAGTGGTGCAAAACTAACCCTTCCTGGTGGTCAGAAACTATTGAGTGTCATCTTAAAGACACCAGACTATGGGGCTCAGGGTTTACCATGATGTGGTAGAGATTAAGGCATTTGTGTGAAACATTCTCTGTACAAAAGGATAATACAGTCCTCAAACACATTGATGTTAAATCCTTTGTTTTACATTGGCAATCCTAAGTATATAATTGCATTTCAGTACAAATTGCTTGTTGCATTTAAATACAATAAGTAAATCCCACATAAAACTCACTGTTCTGAATGCAAAGCATTTAAAGTCAGTGTTTCTAAAACAACAACTCCCAGTGCTCCATCAACAGTGTGATCTGAGCAGGCTTTTCCTTCCTATAACCTGCAGAGAATGAGAGAGTGGGCAGAGACCTGATCCTTCTCAAATCCAGCTGTCTCCTCTGGAAGAGAAAAAAACAACATAATGTGTAATAATATATTACAGGGGTATAAGCCAAAGCCTGGCTTTCCCTTCTGATTTCTTTTCCTACAAATAACATTAGTTGTCTTCTTGTCCCTAAATTGCCTTCAAAATCCACTTTATTCTAGTGAGAGGCACAGAGCCCTTTTAGAAAGCAAAGCCAGCAAACCATATGCTGCCTAGTTTTCATTAAAGATGCACTCTGATGAAACTCCTCACCTTAAACCAAACCTTTTCTGCCCTGGGTGGGCTGGAAACCTGTACTTGATGGCAGTGGGTAAAACACAGCCCACTCTGATGTGATCAGAGTTACAGCACGTACAATCACCACACCTCACTGTCTAGTTTGTGATGGGAAATTACTTGCTGAAATGTTCTGTTGTGCCCCAAAATGAATAATGGGTTATTGCAAATCTATAGAAAATTTATTTGAGAAACACCTTGTTAGAGTAGCTGAACTGTCAGTAAGGAGAATGATGGTGGGGTTTGTTATCTATATGGACTACTTTTATTCCAGCTCCTTGTTCTGTCTTGATGTTTGCTAGTTTGCTACCTGTCTAACATTAAATTCTTTTATCTGAGAACAGTTGGGTTAGTTGGAAACCAGAGGTCTCTGTGCTTCTCCTCTGCTGTGGTGAGGGGATAAGACATCCCTTAGTAATTACCTTTGAAATTGCAAAAGACCAGAGCCTTTACCTCTGATTAATGTCCAGATCTGTTTTGACTTATTTTCCTCACTTTGTCTAGATTTAATTAGAATTTTTTAGAAAATGTAGCTTTATGGCTGTAATAATCATCCAGGAATAATTTCGGAACCTTGTCATGAGTTTTGCTGGTCCTCACTGAGGCACAGCTCATTTCAAATCCCATGGTGAGTCTCCTCTTCCTTGGGCAAACAGTTATGTCCTCTCAGAGTATTTTCAGGCTGAGTATGAGTGGCAGAGAGGTACACAGGGAGGAGGAATCCCCATTCCTTGCAGAACCATGTGCAGAACTCTGTGTTCTGAGCTGGCAGGACACCACTTATTACCATGTACATGAGATAAGGTGTCAGATAATTGCAGACTGAGAGTAAAACTGAACTGGGCTGCTCGTGGATGGAAAATTTAAGTGCACTCTTCTATCTCCAATTTTTTAAAAAAATAGTATTTTAGGGTTTTTTTCCCTTCCACCCATTTGCAGAATCTATGAAATGACATAAAGAGCCCTTATGTTATCTAGTTGTGATTATTTTGGATCGAGAACTTTTCTGGTGCCTTTCCTTTCTCCTCTGCTGATTATTATGATACCTGTATGCAGAGGTAATAGAATTGCTTTGAGGAGAATATGAATTTGAATCCCTTTGACCAAAATAATCTCGTGTAGTCACTTTATTACTTTTTCTCTAAGAAAAAGTGAAAGAAAATATCTTTGGCTGAAACCTTCTCTGTCCCTACTTGGTCTCGCCATTCCAGAGGTTGGGTGGTTCACTTTAGAAGATGATTTTGGCTCTGGTTTAGTATCTCTGTTTTCTGTTCCCAGGCATCTGATTGCAGTGTGGAGTAACTGAGTAAAAAGTGATATTCTATTATATTAGTCTCTGTGTTAATCTTCTCCCTCCTGAATAGGGCATAAAACCCCAAAGAAAGCAGAAAATCTTTTCATGTGTTTCACCAAGGCATGGTATTATCTTAAGGATCCCTTTTAATAACCAAAAGTGTTTTTTCAATTGCCAGTCATGCATGGGAGAAACAGCTGGAGAGACAGCCAAGCAAACAGCACCAAACGTGTCCTTTGTTGTGGTGATCAAATTTACAGGCCAAGGTCAGGCCTTGCACACTCAGTTTGGATAAAATCCAGTCTTTCAGAGAAGTCTGCTGGAGCAGGGCACAGGGCTTGTGCTGGATGAGTTGGTGGAGGCTCGAGTGGTGAACCAAAGGGAGTCAAGTGGTTGTATCTGCTGATATCAATGTGAAACCTGTGTACCTGACAGGTACATAGAACATCCAAAGGGACACAGTCTTGCATCTTCTATCTCTGCTGGACTAGCATGCTCTGGCTAAGAGCAGGCACAGGAGTGCTTTTCTGCTCACCTGACCTGTGGTCCTGCTGCTGGAGGCAGCTGCCATTCCTCTTGCCAGTGTGTCTTTGCCTGGAAGTTAATTATTGAAAATGTTTCCTCCCATTTCTGCAATAGTGGCTTTGTTCCCTAACCTGTGTCATTGGGTAGTTTGAAGACTTCCCATTTCTAGCCTTGAGATATTCATGGGCAGTTTAGTAGATGACACAAAACCAAAACAAAAATGCTTTACACTATTAATATTAAAAATTCTATTCATTGAATAATGGCATATTGAAAGTAAATACCAATTTAAGCTCAGTCTGAATGCCTGTCCATCTTGAGATATAAAACTTGTCCAGAAGATTGCCTGAACTGAGTCTTTCTTTAAATACCATGTCTCCTGATTTCTAATGTTATTAGTTCAAAATTGCTGCTTTTTCTTGCTATCCACTTTTACAACATCACTTCAGTCTGATGCCTTTCCTGCACCAAGGGGATTGTTAGGGGACTCATTTACTTTTTGTGACTTTGCAGAACAACTAGAGAAATAACAAGCCCAAAGAAAAAAAGGTAATACTATAGTTTGGTCACCTGAGGTACCTACAGTATCACAAAGTTTAATATAAATAGATCCTTAAACTTGAAGCGATGTTTGAAAGACAGGTGAGATGCTTCAAAGAAAACTGGCTCCATGTGAAGAATAAGGAATGTGTTCCTTTGGAACACAATGTGGCTTGAAACATGCAGCTCTCCTAATATCTGAATCATCCTGTGGATGTGATGATGTCCAGAGGGTATTGAAACATAGACACAGAGAAGAAAAGTCAAACAATGGAGGCAGAATGAAAGAAAAATGAACACTAAGATTAATATTTCAGCAGTCTATTTAAAGCCATGTTATTACAGTGCTTGAGGCATTAAATTTGCTGGTCTGACTAGTGTGGGAAATCATTTTATTTTAAACATTGTGCAGTCTTGGAGAACTCGCAGAAGTTTTCAACCAAAGTAATGCATTATACATCTGAATTGGAAAGAAAAAAAGTGTAAATCCTACGTATAATAAAAATTGATGGAAGCATAAAAATGCCTGGAATTTAAAAATAAATTATGAAGAGCATTGAAGGAGTTGAAATAATGTAAAGAAAGAACAGTGGAGACAAAGCAAATTTTACAAAAAAGAACAACTGGGAATTTCATCACAAGATTGCTCAAAGATGTTTAAGATACACTTTTCCCACTGGCTAAAGTTAATCTAAATTACCTACTTGCAGGAAACCAGAAACAGGGCCAGTGTCTTGGTAATTCCAGGCTCACTGGTGCTGATGAACAGCAAGGTTCATATTGTAGCTTCAGAAGGGGATGTGAATGCTGATGTCCTCTACACCACATTGCTGCTCTGGGAGAGAAGAGGATGCTGGAGGGCTGAGCTACAGTGCCCCACATCCCACCTTTCTCATTCCCAAGGTGAGAGGACACAGGAGTGGCAGTTATGACAATGCGTGTTGATCCACCTTTCCAAAATGCTTGTTTGGACTATAGTGAGGATGGGAGCAGAGATCTGATGTGTTCACCAAACATGGGAAATAAATGGTGTTAGAAACATCCTCCTGCAGCTGCTACAAACTGGTTCTTAGTACTGAACAAAAAGGAGTTCATCTTCTTTTAGATTTGATGTTTGGGAACAGTATGATTTCACTTCTCTAGGCTCCTTTAGATGCTGTGTGATTAAGTATAGTCCATTATGGTTTATTATGTGACTCCACAACAGAAATCCTTCATTCCTTCCCTTTTCCCTCCTCCCTCCTCTTTCCCCAAACTGCCAAGGGAAGCTGTTGCCTGGGTTCTATGTGTCTGGGCAAGCTTTCTCAAGGAGAGCTGGAAACAGTCATAGTCTCAGTTCTGATGTGCTATAATGAGGTGTTGTCAGGTTTTCCAATTGCCACTTCTGTTCCTTTGCTGGCCAGATGGCCCATTTGAAACCATCTCATCCGAGTTATAGCTCCTTGCTGTCAGCACTTCCTTTCTGCCTGAACTTCCAAATACAGCCCTAGAGTGATATCCAACCTTTAATTTCTGAACACAGTATAGTTATTATTCACCTTGCAGTTTGTTCTCTGATGCAGGATTCTTTTTTACAGTGTCTGAGTCTTTTTTTGGGCCTTCCTTAAGGAATTCTTCAAAGCATTTTTCTAATATTTAAAATTTTTAAATTTTCTTTCTTTTCCAGGGAACTTTGTTTCCCAACTTTGTGAAGATCTGATTGTGGAACAAAACATTAGCAGTCATAACCACAGTGGTACTGAACTCTTTGTAGCCTAATTAAAAGTAAGCTTGACTGGAGAATTTGGGTTGAATACCCCTGTGTTCACTTCATTAATGAGTGCCCAAAACATCACTCTGGACAGGACTTCCTTCAGTGCCATGGTGGGTCAGGTTGTGCCGTGTTTGGTCAACCCACACAAAGCCAAAGGGGGTTTGCAGTCATGGTGGGTTGGTTTGTGGCTGGGACAGCTCTCCTCCCTGATCCCCTCGATCCCTTCTGCCTCAGCCACGGAAACCCCTGTCCCTCCCCATGTACCCGAGTTTCCTCTTGGGAGGAGACACAATGACTGCAAGGAGTGGTGACAGTATTTCCTCACTTAAGGGTAGGGTATGGGGAAGGTATGAACCTAGAGACCAGGACAGTAGGATAAACCCATCTCATGCTGAAGCTGTGGCTTAAATTCAATAATCAATATTTTTTATGTGCTCAATGTCTCTTGTTAGAATAGGACATGCAAAAACATTGGTGTACATACCAGTGCCTAATTGTGGAAACCCCAGTCAGTTTGCTCTGACTTTGAGATTTTATTTCCTTTCATGAAATGAAATTCTTTATTTCATGCAAGGAAAGGAAATCTTGTGATTTCAATGAGTATCAATTTGGCAAGGTTTGGTCCATTTCCCTGTGAAAAAAGAACACCCCAGGGCACAAATGATTGCTCCCTCCACACCTTTCTCCTCAGCACTACCCATGTGCTGGGCATCTCAGCAAAAAGCAGTTTTACTGTTCCACTTAGGGTTAGGCTTGAAAAAGCCACAAAGCCCAGAGCTCCAGGGATGCTGCAGCTACAAAAGGCGTGCCAAGGGGAAGGGCACTGCCCCAACATTGCTCCCTTCACATCTTTCTGCTTGGCACCACCCATGTGTTTGGCACCTCAGCAAAAGGCTGCAGTATTCTTAGATCTACCTTCATGTCTATAGCTATGTTTTTTGTTTAAAATGTGCTATTTTCTTTGATGAGCCAAAGACTTGGGTCAATGTGTATGTCTGGAACACACCAGCATGCAGCTTTTGACTTTTCCTCTGATGTATTGTTACCTGCAGAAATTGCAGCAAGGATCATGACATAAGAGAACAGTAGAGTGTGGGAGGTTAGAGGTAATTTGGCACTTGCAAAGAAATCTACAGCCAAGAAACCCCTTTCGCCAGCCCTTATGCAACCTCTGTTTTCACCTGAAAAGCTCAAGATCTAAAAATAACAGAGGAGAATGTCACTGTGGGATTACATAGTGACTTTAATATTAAAAATATATCCAGGATGATTTTGAGCATTTCTGAAAATGCCTGCCATGTACCATCTTAAATGCCTGTTTACCCTTTTGCAAGTTGGAATTTCTCCTGTGGTAGATCATTGGGCTGAAAACCCAGGGGCCTGGGCTAAAGCTTAAATGGGAAAGACATCAAACAATGAAAATGCCAAAGCAGGTTTGCTGAGTGGAAAGTTGTTATCTCTACATGTAAGGGTTGCAAGGTTTTACACAGCCAGTAATAGATGGTCCATCAAATGCTCATCAATGTGTCTTTTTGGTCCATGGATATAAATGCCCATGGGTTTAGTATTTGGAACCTGGTCTCTAACCCTACTCTGGGAGGCTTGTTTTGCATATTTTGAATATTTTCTGAGCTATCTATGTTCACTTCAATTTTTTCAGGGCAGAAAATCATACAGGATACTTTTTCCCTAGTTTATGAACTTTTTTGCCTTCCAGTGTTTATAATTTATAAAGGGAGGTTTGAGTGAACTTGTGAAAAAATGGCAAATGTTTGCCAGAGATTGCAGGGCCAGATTGCTCCAAGTCCCAAACATAATTTGGTACAAGGAACAAGTACATATCGTATATGTTTACAGTAGGATTAAATCTAAAACAAATGCACTGAAATTAGGTAACATAAAAGTAATGAAAAGGTCTTCAATCCCAAAATTCTACAAATATATCTGATGCTTATATTGTGGTTCTGTATTTTATCAAATAAGAAAAAGCTGGTGGAATATTTGAATCATGAAAGAGTAAAAAATACTAGGTGACTAGAAAAATATATTTATCAATAAATACTTATGCTTTTAAAAAACCTAGAGATATTGTTGATTATGAAAACATCAGTTGCTGTCCAGAAGTACAATATTGGAAACACTGATTCAGTAAAATGTGCAACATAAACCTCTCAGAGTAATCTACAATGTAATAAAAACTGCCAGTTCATAATGGTTTAAAAGGTGCCTTCAAACCTGAAGCTGAGACCATATAGTTAGAATAATGACTGAAGTGGTGAGACATTTATGCTGGATCCTTTCCTTGCCTGTGGATTTTCTGTGTGACCAATGGTCTGTCTCTGTGAAGCTCATCTCCCTGAATGCTGGGTCAGAGTTCCAGCTGAACTGCTGCTTCCTGAGGTTACTGCCTGTCAAACAAGTGTGTGCAGGCTTTTTATTTCACACTTGCATGAGGTTAATAGTATCAGCTTCAATTAAAAAGATCAGACCTTATGTATTTTTGATTTTGCATGTGCATGCAACTTCACTGGCAAACAGGACTTTGTCAGCTACTGACAGCTTGACTGGGTCCCAAAATGAGGGTAATATTCCTTTTTCTCTTTGTACTGAAGATAGTAGACACATTATATTGGAGACAAGTGTTTTTGGGTGGTTCTGGATAAAGGTTTATTTTCCTACTGAAGTAGTACTTAGTCATGCGAAATATTTTCTAGCTTGAGTTCAGCTTGCTATTAGTCACTGCTCCGTGCAGTTCACTGGGTTTGCGCCTGTGGCCACATCGCCCTGACCAGAGGCACAGCAGCGGCAGGCAAAGTTCTCCCTCAGCTCTGTCTTTGCAGGGGTGCTCCCACTGAACGTCCAGCCCTTGCTCTCTGCTGCTTGTGCTGCACAGGAGACAGGGGCACACTTCTTAGGGGAATTACTGTGAAAGGGACACTCAGGGTTAATTTACATCTGCACCTGCAGGTGCTGCTGGGGAAAAAAAAAATTCCCACTGACAGAGAGTCAGTGCTGAGTTTGATCAGAGGAAAAAGCATTCCAACAAACTCAAACGGCCTGTTGTCTTCCCTTGTCACAGCTTATTCACTGACTGGCAAAGATGTGCTAAAACATTTGGTATGTTCTTTCCCCAGTTGTAGATGATACCTAAAAATATTTAAAATCCCATTTGTCTCAACTTTTCCCCCAAAGAGTTATTGCCATTAAAATTTCTGTGGCTTTCACAACAATTAACAATAACATGGGAGTTCATTTACATATATTATAAATTAGTTTGTGGCCAGTGAAAATTATCTAAGATTCTGTTGCACGAGTGAAATAATATGAAGAAAAGGTTTTAATTTCTATTTCAGGACCATGTGGATGTAGATTAAGGCTGTGTTGATTCCTTGACTTTCTGTATTTCTGACTCATTTTCACTTCGAGCTGTCTGATAGAAACGCAAATCTTAGTACCTGTTAAACATAAGCAGTAGTAAACTGGATTTCCATAAAAATAAACAGCCCAATGATTTCTCCTGACAACCTATGCTGAGACAGACATGGCAAGGTAAGGAGGCTTCCACCAGTTGTGCAAGAGGGGACTGACCTCAGCAACAACAGATTGATTAGTCTCTTGTCATATACATGAAAGTGAAGTAGGAGGCTGCTCTAGGCTTGCCTAGTAGGAGGGTGTATTGTGTTTTGCTGGACACTTCCTTTTCCCTTGACCACTGAAATCAAGAACCTCCCCACCCATTTACAGGTGAATCTCACTACCCTTCAGGGAAACCCAGCTTTATGAGCCAAGAAGTAGTGCTCGTGTTACTCGTGGTCTCTTTAGCTGGTTACAAACTTCAGCAGGGAGTTAGTGTGACAGTGGGTCAGCCTGCAGGAAGCAGGTCAGGGATGCTCAGTACTCTGTCTGGAGGGTTTGTTTCAGAGAGAAATGCACAGAAAGCAAGATGGATGAGAAGTCTTGCAGGGGACCACTCTGTCACTTGTCCACGCTCACAGGTGAGGGGTGTGCTTTGGGTGAAATTGGTGTTGGGAGAGGCAGGAGGCATCTTTGTCACAGTGACGTGGAGACAGACACAACTGGTATCACCACCAGTTCTTTATCAGCAAATTCCACATGCCTTCTCTCAGGCACCTCTGGCCTTCTTTCATAGGCAGTTTCACACAGTGCTGATTCCTTTTCTCCCAGGCAGCTCCTGACAGCACAGGCTCCTTCTCTTGCTCTGCACAACTGGCTAACCCCAAGCTGTCCCTTTCCCAGCTACCTTACTCTGTCTGTCCCTCCCATCTGTCCCTTACACAATCACATGTTCCTTACAGCACAGCCAGCAGCCTCCCTCCCAAACTGCAGCACACCCTGAATCTCATGTTCCAGCCACACACCTGTAACTATGGCCAGCTAACCCACTCTTCTATATCCCCAAACTGATTGGGCAGACACAGATGTTTCCACTCCTTGGTAATCAGTACAGATGCAAGTCATTGGGAAAGATTGCCTCCTGCACTATCCTTTCAGCCTGGCTTCCCACACATCTTTGTTCATGCACCTATCAGCGCACATATGCAACATCCTTCATCCCTGCTTGAAGATCATAGAGTTACTTTTTTGGAAGAGTCTTTGTCAAGTTTAATTAGTGATGTGAATACAAACACAGGCAGTAATTTAGGATCCTGAATACCATTTTTAAATGGCAGCAAATTGCTGTAACATTTATTGCAGAGATACAGTAAGATTCAAACCCAGCCTTTAGTCCAGAAACCCCATGTCTTCCAAAACACTTGTAAGAGAACTGGAGAAAGAGAAAGCATCAGTCTTGACCCAATACCCTTTTCTGAATTTCCACTATTGTCTAATGTTTTCCCAGAAATGAATCATTGCTTCCTTGAGGCTCTTCCACTCCAGTGAACTCATAGTATCAGGCTGATATGAGGGAAAGGTCTGGGCAATTGGCACTGAGCCAGGGCAGCTCCTCACAAAAGCTGTCACGATCCTGTCTGTTGTCATGTTGTCACCACTTGTTTTCTTTGGATACACTCTTGGGCAAGATGAAGTGTAAGCAGGTATAGCTTAAATGGTTAAATTTAAAACTGATTGAAAACCTACTTTCACTTGCTCTGCTGGCAGCCTA
This sequence comes from Turdus rufiventris, assembly GCA_013186435.1. Classification (NCBI taxonomy): domain Eukaryota; kingdom Metazoa; phylum Chordata; class Aves; order Passeriformes; family Turdidae; genus Turdus; species Turdus rufiventris. Next base: position 4,530,992 of record PYHW01009717.1, on the reverse strand, counting down.
AGATATTACTTATTTTTTTCCATAAGACAACCTCTGGGCAAAAACTATCTATCATTGTTACTCAAAATCTGGAGACTAAACAATTACTGCAGTAAAGATTTCAACGTGGCATTTGACACACCACAAATTGCCTGGCATATATAATCCTATTAACTGGAGTGGAAGGATGAGATCCTTTTATGCTTAAAATCAACAAACACTGCACACTAAACACTGCTTATCTCAGACACTAAATAGGCACTGAGAACTGAGGCTGGTGGTTGGCTACCTGACTCACCAGAGCAAATACAGACAATAGCACATGTTCTGAAAATACCACAATGAAATCTTTCTAGCTACTTTCCCCAAAATATCTCTAAAACTTGTTTGTTTTTTCCTTGCATAACTTTTGGCTTGCTTGCTTTTGCTTAATTCTCACTAAAATTTTCTTTGTGTTTGTCCTGGAGTGACTTTATGATGCTTGTATCCCCATCATCTGTTCTGTTTATGCCGGATAAGTTCTGCAGCTTTAGGACTGGTTCTAAGATAGCAAAGTGGGGGAAAGGAGGTGTGTGGTTTGTTTGCAGAAACTGCACTTGCTCCCCTGCATCCTTCTCACAGACTGTGTTGTGAGCAGCGCAGACAGACAGCAGGAGAGAGCTCTCCTTTGCTTTTAGTTAGTTTTTTAGTTAGCTGAGCTCAGAAGTTTGTTGGAACTGTTCAGCTCTTGTCCAGTCCAGGAACACCGGGGCGGCTGTCCAGGGTCCCCCCAAGCTGCTCTGTGGCAGGACATCAGACAGTGCTGCAGTATCAGCAACCTTGTGCCACAGGCTAAATTCATGCCAAAACTACTACTTCTGTATTTTTCATCTCTTAAGTGAAATTGAGACCCATGCTGTAGTAAACAAGCACCAACACATTTACAACATCAAGCTTACAGAATGTGGGGAGTAACAACTGAGAGTGTCCTTTGCAATCTTTCTTCAGTGCATATTTGCTGTGATGTAGTCTTTAATTAATTGTGTGTTCATGTAGTCCTTTTCTCAAAGCATGGTAATATGCATTTGATAAGGATTTTCATGGATAACCTTCTAGGGGTTTCAAATGATAATTTTATTTAACTGCATGTTTATCTAAGGACATAACTGGCACCAGTGCAAAGCTGTCTGTATCTAGATAGCCCCTTCAGTTGTTGATTCTGATCTCATCTTGCTTCTATACCAATGAGATGCATTTTTTTGCAATTGTTCCCCACCTTCATAAAATTTCTCATCTTGCTGTTTTACGATTGATTATTTGCAGGTTTCAGAAGTTGATATGAACCACTGGACTCATTTTTATCAATGCCCACTGTGAAGAGCAAACACTTGTTCAAGTCAATCAGCCAGTGTTGTCTGTTCTACTTCAAGAGAACTCTGAACCCAATAAATCAAAGCAAAGCAAATACTGGAAATAATTTAGATGATACATGTGGTTTTTACATCAGTGGCAAATAGTACATCATTATGAAATATATTGAGAAACATAAAACCTTAATTCAGTCGGGAAGGAGCCTCCAGAGACTGTCCACTCCAAGAGAGGTCTGACTAGATAAAGCTATCTCATGCATCTCACATCCCCTCACTTCAAAAGAGGTCTGACTAGATAAGGCTGTCCAGAGTTATGTCCAATCACCATCCTGAGTGCAGTGAAGCCTGTGGATTGCCCCAGAACTTCTGGGACATCCCAGATTTGCTGCAGTGTTACCAGTGACTCTCTGCTTTAATGGCGTGAAACGGGAAGCCTGGATGAGCTTCTGAATAGATAGGGGAATAAAACTCAGTTAAATGTAAGAAAAACGACACTGCAGTTTGTTCTTGGAGAAAAAGGCAAGAATAAACCCTGAACAAATTAAAATCGTGAGGATGTAAAATGGGGGCGTTGAGAGATGCTCTGAGCTCTCAAGTGCTGAGCTGGCAGAATGTGCACGTTAACTCCGTAGGTCACAAATTTTTGCCAAGGAATTTCAAATCCTTCCTGGAAAACTTGCCTTCAAGCTGCTACTGTGAGCTGTGGGCATTTATTCTGGAGAGAACCCACAGTGTTTCTAATGCGTTTTGTTGCATGTGGTGCACATCTGCCGTGGTGTGATGTAATGTAACATGGCATGTGGTGTTATAAATAGAATGATGAGATCTTGCAAAAACCTGCCTGGCAGGCAAACTCCCTGCCTTTCCTTTTGAAAGGCTTCCTGAGCTCTCCACTACGCCTCCCTCTCTCGTTAAGTACCTTCCACCCCAGCAGCCTCCTGCTCGGCTTCCCAGGGAGAAGTTGGGATGGAATGGGTTTTTCTCCCAAATTCCTTTGGCTTGTCAGCAACATAGCAAAGACTTCATGAGGGCAGTGTCTTGCTGCTCTCATTTGCTGCCTCTCCTTTCATCTGTGTCTATGCATTTCTAATTTGCTCAGTGCTATGGGCAAGATGCTAATTTTAGCAACCTTGTGTAATTACTCTGAAGTCACTGGGGTTAATGCATGTGTTCAGTATAGCTCCAATCAGAATCTGGGCTTATGTTGTCTTAATATTTTTAGCTTTTTTATTTTTTCTTCCCCCTCCCTGCTGCCAGTAAATTAAATCTGTGGCTTTAGTAGTATCACTAATGTTAGAATAATATTCATACACAATTTAAAATAGGCCAGGGAGTGAGAGTTACCAACAGGACAACATGGGAGCAATTCCTTGATCTTTCTGGCAGGGATACTGGTCTGCAATTTTATGGTCCCCAGCTTGCTCTCTGGAAGAATGATGTGTTACTATATTTATACCAATCTGTTAAGAATATTGCTTTACCAGCATTTATTTCTAGATTTCTTTGAGTTTCCAGGCAGGCTTTTCCTCTGACTGCCTAAGCAAGAATAGTTTGTTTTAGCAGCATCTTGTAAAAGAATTGAAGGTCATATCAGTTGCCTGATAATAGTCATTAGTCTAAAACTTTAGTTGTAAAATTAAATTTATCAGGACTATTTTATGTTTCATGTTCCAGTGTATGACAAAATACACCAAAAGGGGTTTAAATGTATTTTTCACTAACAGTTTTCAGGTTTTTGGTCTTCAATTTTTGTATAGACTGAAATGATATTTCTGAAACTCTGTTGATAGAAATATTAGAGGAATATTAGGGATTTTTTTTCACAGAAAGGATTGTCGAGCATGAAACAGGCAGCCCATGGAAGTGGTGGAGTCACCATTCTTGGAAGTGTTCAAAAGAAGTGTGGGTTTGGCACTTGAGCAATGGTTTAATTGGTGGTGATCTGGGTTGGCTGTTGGACATGATCTTAAGTGTATTTTCCAACTTTAACAATTCATATTGAGGCATATAAATACTTTGACAAGGTGGGATTTCCTGTTGCAAAGATTGTTGCTTCTGTTGAGTAAAACCCAAACATATTGTGATGCCACTTCCTGAAGTCTTAAATGATTTTGAGACACCAGTTCTCAAGTCACGAAGACAGCATTCGCCCTCCTTTGGCTGAGCCACATGGGAGAAGTGTGCATGCAGAAATGATGGAGATATTTCACAAGGGAGATGTTGCATCAGACTTGGTGTATTTCCTGAAGGGTGAGGAGAAGCAGTCAAATGTAGCAGATAAATAATTTGTTTAATCACTTCCCACTGATTGTCTGTCCATACATATGAAAACATTAACCAGGGAAAATGTTAGCACATGAATGCTGCACTGAGTTGAAACTCATTGTGTTTGGCTCAGTAATCTAGGCAAAAACAAAACAGATTCAGCCTAAAGCGTGATAGCTCTTGTTAAATTTCACAACTCAGGAAACATTTGAAATGCTATAGTGTTACAAATTAAAAGTATGTTTATATACATGATTGGAGGCATTATCAGGGGATAGTTTTTAGTAAAGTCTTTTTTCTTTCTTTCCACTTTATCTTTCCGGCTATGCTGAAACATCCTTTATTAAACTTGTGTGGTATCACCCTGCCTCTAGTTTTGTGGATCTCGCATCTCCATTTGCATCTGGAGTGTTATTTGCTTTCTAGTTACTTTGAGGGCTCTTCTTTGCATCCAAATTTATTCTTCTCTAGCTCCAAGGATTTATTTTTATCTGCAGTACAAAAAATAAATCAGACTAAGCAATGCAAGAAAATGTTGCTCCCCTTTTCGTCACAGAATATTTTTCTTCTAGATCTAAATCTGTGCTGCTCATCAGAAACAAATGGATCTTGTGTTGGCTGCAATCCAAAGTATGTACAGCAAATTCTGCACTTTCAAAATTTCAAAATTATTTAATTGATAGACAGGAATTGAATAACTGCAGGGTCCTTTGATACTACTTAAGGAGCAGAACAAAATGCTCCAGTACAGTAGAATGGACTTGAGACACATTTGGTCTTGAATTTCCCTCATTTGAAATGAAAATACATGGTAAAACACAGAAGTACTGAAAGTTGCTTATAAAACCTGTGAAACCTCTTTTAGTCACTGTGGTATCTTGTCTTTAATTGCTGATGGATAAGCATGAATGGCGGGCTAAATGAGCAAAGTGGATGCTGTGGGATTTTTGAATCCTCAATATTTATTTAAATTGCATTTTAAATGTGCAGCTCTATTCAAGCCGGGATTTAGCAATGTGACAGAATCTGGAATCAGGCATTACTTTAATGACCTCCTGGTGTTAAGGGATACTTTCTAGAGTAATTTGAATAAGTTTTGTGAAATTACTCAAGGCTTATTTTTGTTAAATGTCTTGTAATGGGGCATACAGATCAGCAGAAACTCTTAATAGAAAGGTGAGGAAAAACTAGTTGCCCCTTATAACCTCTTCTCTCCTTGGACTGAATTCACTGGCAGAAGGTGTCCAAACTGTCTTAACATCTCTCCAGGTTCTCATATGTTCTTCACTCCACCACCACTTGCTCTCAACCACACAAGAGATTGGTACTGGAAAGAAAAGAAGAAGCATTTGCAGCTGGTGCAATGCTTTTTTATCAGCCAACTGTCTAGTGAAATACTGTCAAATCGTAATGGAACAGCTCTTATGCCTTTTGAAACAAAAATAAATAAACAACAACAAAAACTAAAACCCAAAACCCACCACACAAACTTTTCCAGTGCATTCATAGATTTGTTCTTCCACGACACCCATGAGGGATTCTTCTTCTCTAAGATTAGGAACTTAACAACACAAAGCTTTTTTCTGGCATAGAGCAAGCTGTTCCTTATGCTACATTCACCCACATCTAACAGTGTCTGGCTGCAGCATGAGCCCTCCTTTCCTGCAATGTAGTGTCTCAATCACCCTTTCCTAAGTGCTGAAGAACTGTGGGTGAATGTAGGGAAGGAATTAACTTGAAACCAAATGGTGTGGCTGTGTTTGCAGACTCTTCAATGCATTTTTCCTACAGGAGAAACAACCACATAGTCAAGAAAGTCAACAAGGAAACTTGAGGACAATGATCTGTAGCTGCTATTTTACAGCTTTGCTTCTGAGCTGCTGTGATAGTTAAAGATCCTGATCTGCAAATAATGCATAATGGAATGTGGGGTAGTAGACCAGAAGGCAAGAAATACATTGTGCTTTAGTCCACACAGTGACAGCCACAGTGGTGAGTGCTGCAGAGACTCAGGATAACCACGTTTCAGTGATGCTTTCTGAGATGCAAAGCCTGCCTGCCTGTGTCTTCATTTGACTCTGTAGTCTGGGTGTGACTTTCCACACCTGAAAAAATTCCTTATGTGATCATGCAGTGAAAGTGAAGGACAAATAGCACACCTCACTGCATCGAAGGGGCCAGCATCCTTAAAGTAAGAGGTGAAAACAAAATTTGTTAAAACACAGAGCACTTTGCACTTATGCAATGAAATTTATCCCCCATGAAGCTTTCTTGAGAGCCGCACTCTGGAGTTTGTGTGCAATTCTTTACAGTTGTCTTTGAGCTTAGCAGTCTTCCAGAGCAGCTGAACTAAGTGCCCAGTAGACTTTCCTTTGCCCAAATATACCTTGAAAATTGGAATAGCTGAGGTATAAGCTTGTGCATTTTCCTGTCTGTGAGCAGCAAGATAAACTGAAGGGGAGTCTGCTTCTGCTCCAACTTGTTCTGTACTTGCCAAGATTTCCCTGGTGGAAGTCAGTCACCAAGTATTTTGCACTTCTGTAACCAGAGAAGCTATGTGCAAAATAACCTTAAAGTCAAAATTATCTCAAGATTATTGTGTGCAATTGAATAAAACATAAATTGCTTTCTATTTTTAATACTCAATTGAATTTCTGAAGCTTGTTGCTAGATGAGAAGTTGGTTTATTATCCTACAGACTCCTGATGAAAATAATTAGCTTCTCTCACTGCCAAGACTCAATGCAATAAGCTATTCTTGAGAGCTATTCTGCAAAGATACATGTTTAAAAGCATTCTCTCTGTGAGTAATTGTTTTCCTTGTTATCTGGAGAGAGAAACAGATTTACATACCAGAAACAATTGCTGTCTGCTAAAATTGGCCACTTTCACAAAAGCCAATTACTTTTTTCCCGTGTTTCCTACCTAAGAGTTCAATTTTGATATGGAAACTATCCTGCATTACAGTGATATGGGGTCAAACTTATCAGAATGTATTTTCTGGTCATTCATCATTCTGCTGTGTGGGTCTTGACTTCCTGCACTCCTTCTCAATCAGAACATGAGCTGCCTACTTATTTAGGCTTTGGGTTGGTTTTATTTTGGTTTTGTTGGACTTTTGAGTTTTATGTTTGCTAAAGTCCTAACACCAATTTTGGATGAAATATCTTTAATCTTCCGTGCTTTCCATTTTTGAAGAAGTTCTCCTGTGTCTGGAAATTCCCCTTAGGGCTGGTTGTTGTGGGATGTTGTGGTGCTGGAGGAAGGAGGCTGATCCTCTGGATAATGCCTGCTCCTGTTTTTTAAAATGGACCATTCTTGTGCTCATGAAGTAGTGTTGGGACTTTGGACCCTGTGGTCTCCTCAACTCCTTTGCTGCTTTTAAGTGTGGAAGAATGAACACAGATCTCAGCTTCTGAGTGACTATCATACATGTTTTGTTCAAAAAGAGATCATATAAACATTGGGCTAAATGCAAATTTATTTTGTATGCCTGAACCCCCAGGATGCATAGGTCCTTGTTTTGGTCTGCACATATGTTGGCTCTGAATAGAATGGTTAATGCCCTGCCACTGTTTGGAATTACACACCCAAGTACAGTAGAAACTCAAAGGGCTTCTTAACAAAAATTCATAGACTATCCGGTGTTGGAAGGGACCCACAAGAACCATGGAAGTCCAACCCCTGGCCCTTCAAGGGACCTACAAGGAATCCCACCATGTGCCTGAGAGCATCGTTCAAACTCTCCTTGAGTTCTATCAGGCTGGTACTGTGACCACTGCCCAGGGAAATCTGCTTCAGTGCTCAGCCACCCTCTGGGAGAAGAACCTTTTCCTGATATTCAGCCTAAACCTTCCCTGATTCCCCTTCAGTCTATCCCTGAGCTCTGTCACTGTCACAAGAGAGCAGAGCTCAGTGCCTGTCCCTCCTGTATCCTCACAAGAAGCTGTACCTGCAGTGGGGTCTCCCCTCAGTCTCCTCCAGGCTGAACAGACCAAGTGCCCTCAGTTGCCCTCATGCAGCTCTCCCTCCAGAGCCTTTACCCTCCTCGTGGCCTCCTTTGGACAGTCTCCAACACTTTAATGTCTTTGTTATATTGTGGCACCCAAAGCTGCCCCAGCACTCGGGGTGAGGCTGACCCAGCTCAGAGCAGAGCAGGACAATCCCTCCCTTGCCTGGCTGGTGATGCTGGGCCTGATGCACCCAGGACACAGTTCTTCATCTATTGTGCATGAGAATGACTCCAAACACAAAAAGTTTCCAAGGCTTCATTCACAAGAGACCAAGGAGTGGTTAAAAACAGTAGAAAAGAAGTACACAGTTCATTTATGTTCTTGAACTCTAGTCAAACCAGTCTTGACAATCCCACTAGAGGAAAAATGAAAAACTAACTTCAAGGATGGGAGAAGGTGGGTGAAGCAAGAGATAAAGTTGTTAAAATAGCTTTATTAAGAACAAGCTAGTCTATTAAGGAAGCCTCCTGCTCCTGCACTTCTAGCTATGTGCTGTTGACAGATGCAATCCTTAAAAAAAACAAAAGACACATAGGTCCATAAATGTAAGTGCCAGATAATGATTTGCAGTTTTTATGGCCATCTTTTGTGTTCTCAATAAATGTTTTTCTCCTGAAATGCTTGTCATGGCAGTTAATAATTTAAAGTTATTATATAGCTAAGGGCTTCTCTCAAGGCTGATGTTACATTAGGCAATGCAAAACACAGAACAGACAATGATCTCTACCGAGTTTACTTCTGAAAAGCCGAGACAGACTAATAAAAACAGGCATCAAATAGAAAAATGGTACAAATGGATTTCTGTTTGAAGCATAGCCTGTGCCAGGAAAAGAATAAAGTGTTCTCAAGTATTTTTTTCCTTCTTCAATAATCGCTAAGGGAATAAACTTCATACGTGCAACAGCCAGGGGTTTTCTTCTAGCTATAACTCAAGTAAAAATTGCAGGGACCTTTTCCATGTCTAAACCACTGTATTTAAGTGTATGTTAAGTGTAGTCAAATGCTGTCCTACATTTCCACTTAGAAATAGTAACTAGAGACTGAACTTCTCTTAAGAGCAATATCCTAGAATATCTATACTCAACAAGTGGTGTTCAGAGGTCCTAAGTTTGCTCTGCTCTTTGAACAGGGGTACAGCACTGACTGCAGTAGAAAGGGGAACAACTCAAAAGGTTGGATAAATTGGGACAAATGGATTACAAAACCAATTATTGACTTAATTGGTCTTAATTAATTAATAGCCACAATAGGCCTGCAGCACATGTGGACACTAGTGGAATTAATCTGGCATGGCAGAATCCAGTTGGTCTATTAATTTTTTCTACATTAATATATGAGCTGCATCTGTAAAGACAATGATGAGTCTAACAGAATTTCAGTGGCTGAAGAGATATTTTTGCAATCTCAATGTAAAGGTAAAGTCTACAGATGTATAAAAGAACCTTCTGAAGGACCAAGTAGTAGAAAAGGTGTATATTAACACTGGTGTGACTTGTTTTGAATGCAACTGGGGAAGAATTCCAGCTTCAGCTGTACAAAGTAGGCTGATACCAACCCACCAATACTTAGTGTGGTGTGGGTGGAAATTGAGCTCACTTTCAAATAAATGCAAGTAAAGTCAGTATAGAAGAGGTTTTGATGGCTCTGTTGTGATGGGATGTGTGTTAATAATAACTGAGCTATACTGGCAAGCTGTATGCTTCTTGCTCAGGCATGGGCAGAGTATTTTTGGTGCCCATCAGAGCCCACTGAATTACCTTGTGATAAGGAGTCCAGTGAAGCATGTGGCATTTGAAGTCTAGGAAATTCTGTGAAAATTTTGTCTAAGAAAAGTTCTTCTAGTGTTTGGTGAATTATTAATTGATATTCTGACCAGGCTCTGAAGCATGATGCAATATAATTGGGGAAAAAATCGCCAGTGTGTCCACAGAATCTCCCACTCCCCAAAACCTTGAACCCTATGTTTGTTTTTTCCTGACTGCAAAATACTTTCTTTGATCCATCACATGTTCTTGTAGAAGCTTTCCAGGTAAAACCAAGCAGTCAGTATCCAGTTGACCCAAGTTAGGAAGGATAGAAGCTGCCAGTGATCAGCTGGGAAACTCACCTGCGAAGTAGAAATATGGACTTAAAAACTGGGCTTGAAAGCATTTTTGTCTTCTCCCTGTTCATACTAAACTAATTGCTAAGGTATGTCTTGGCCCTGTTCTTCATTTGTTGTGTCCTGTAACAAGATATACTCCTTCATTTTGAAGATATACCAGCTAAATAGGTAGGTAAATTCATAGAAAAATCTTTTCTTTTTATTTAGTGACTTAACCTTGATTGCAAAGATAAATCTTGATCATGACTTCTCTTTAGTCAGATTAATAAAGGGCTATATTGACTAGTTTGTGATACGTCAGTGGATGTAGATTGTCCAGGGTGTTTTACTCACTTGTTGTAGGTAACTTTCCTATTACATGAAGTGTTTGTATCTATGGTGAACAAGCAAGACCCTGGCAGATCCTAAATCCTCATTGAATTGTTCTGTGTTTTTATACCTACCTGGATTCTACTCAGTGCACTGAGCTTGATCTGGGATCTGAGATCTGACAAGAACTAGGTGACTCTTTATCCTTGTGACAGTTTTCTCATCTCCAGCAGATCTCTGCTTCTAACTTTCTCTTCATAGCCCTCTGAGATTTGTTTAGCAATCAAGTCTCACAGCAAATTTTTTCACAATTCTTTCTATTTGTTGATGTTCTCTGAGGGCTTTTGTAGAGGAAATGTGGAAATATTTTAGATTAATTTCTAGATAATATTCTAGATCTTTCTTTTATACTCCACTGTACTGTTACTCAAAGGCCTATTGTTAGTGAGCATATTGTTATAGCTTGTCTAACACTTCTGAATTTTTCATGAAGTACAAATTTTACATCCAAGTCCTTGTCGTAAGAAGACACCCAACTAGTCAAATAAATCAAGTCACCTGTTGAATACAGCCAGTTCTTGATATGACTCTCTTGCTGGTGCTGAGCTTGTCATAGTGCAAGCATAAGTGGGTGGACTGATATGGTATGTCTGAAATTGCTTTTCTTCTGAAGAATGTTGCTCTGGGGCTTTTATGCATGTCTGTTCTCATCAGGTCCAGGGGATATGTAAGTATCTGAGCTATTATGCCACTTATGACACTATATGTTGATTTCTAGTAGAAGTAAGTGGAGTATTGAGTTTGAATATATCCAGTCTGGGGGAAGATTCTAACTTTAAATCTGTATTTCAGTGCCCTTCCAAGAATAAAATTATTAGGAAAAATTATTACAAAATTATTAGAAAAAAAAAGCCATACATTTTCACCTACCTGGAAATTCATAGGGTTTTTTCAGGCATTTTAATGAATACCAATACATGAATCCTGAAAGACTTAGAGATCACATAGTTATTTATGTTTAGTCCTACCAAGCAATGCATGTGATTAAAAAAACTTCAAATGTAAAATTTTATACTATCATTGTCCAGGAGATAGCTTTTTTCATTACTGTTGTATTTTAGAAATATAAAGGAAAAGCACAGATATTGTAACTCTTGCTCGGGGTCAGAGATGAAGCAACCCCAAGCACTTGAAGTTCTAATTTTTCATTTCTGTGTTTACAGTTTGAAGGGATCAGCATTAAATAAGCTTTGTATTTGATTACATTTTCTTTCAGAACCTTATCCAAGTCTCTCTTTCTTATCTCCTGGTAATTTTTTTCCCTCATAGATAAGGGGAACCTGTTCTCCATGTATCTTTCTCTCCTGCTAATAGGTTATAGATAAGATACTGTCTCTGATATTGCCTCTGCTTTCATGTCCTACACTTTCTTCCACACTGACAGCTCAGAACACACATCAGTTAAACAGGATTTCCAGCTCTTGCCTGTTTATCTCTCTGATCAGATTTTGATGGAGAGGTCACTAGAAAATGGGTTCACAGTCTTCAGATGTATCTGTACTCTTCCCGACCTATGAATCTAAGACATCTCTGAAATTCTTATCTGGCTTCAGTGAGAAATCTTGTATAGATATTGTTCTTTTCCTTTATCCTTGTTGAAACAGTAAAAAAGTCTAGAAATTATGTGTGATGAGCTATGTAACATTCTCCTACAATATGAACATTTATGCATGAAGGAAAGACTATTAAAAAGACAAAAAAGTCAGTGACAAAATCACACATTTTGAGATGCATTGAACATGCTGTATTGACAGCATAGTCCAGTAAGTTTGCTCTTATAAACTAGAATAAGTTAAAGAGGCAGAATGGTTGGTGCTTACACTGGCACTTCTTTTTTGTTTGTTTTTAAATAAATCTTTATGTTACTCTAAGTTGGATTGCTAAAGGTATTTTTCTAAGGGGAGAATGTCAGCTGATGAAATTGGAATAGGCCAGTTTTCCAGATGTGATGCCTACTCTGAATTTTCCCAGGGTACTTACAGGAGTTTAATTTACATATATGGTGTGGTAGCAGACTCAACCTTTATGTCAGAGAGTGGTGATTTTCCAAGCGAACTTGGAAAATTCTGAAGTCGGAGCAGGAATTCCAGAGACATTTTCCTTAGGATTTGGTACTATCCCTAGATTCCATCATGACCATTTGCCAAACCTGAATGCTGGAATGCTCCCTATCAGCCAGCACGATGGTGTATCTGCTCATCAATCAGTTTCTTTTGATTGGAGGTGAGTAAAAGTTCCTACCTCCGTTATCTTCAAAATTTCTGTTAATTTTACCCCATTTCTTTTGTATGCTTTGTGAATTTCCCCCTATATTCAATGCATGTATTACAAGCTATTACTCACTTGGTCACCCAAAGCTTTCTGCAAAGTCCATGGAAACAGACACACAGCTGTTCTGCCTCACATGCCTGCCCTCAGGTGGGATGCTCTGTGTTCCAGCACTCCCTGTTTCCCATCCTTGGCTGTTGAGGGACTCTACATGTCTGTCATCCCTGTCCCACTCAGAAGATTTTCAGCCTTTATTTGGACACCCTTTTATTTGGATTCAGCTAAGTAATTTGGCCAACTGAAGTAATTTTTTTAAGCAGGTGTTTATCTATATAAAACAATGTCATAGGCTAAAGTTGTGCCACACTCCTTTAATTCCTCTTCATTTCCATCTCTAATCTAGATAAGGTATAGATTTCTATTTTTAGTATCCAAATATCTCAAAGACCATATGGGGTGCCTATAAATAGCTCTAATAGCCAGGCACAAACTTGCTTTTTCCAGTCGGCTTTAAAGTCACTGTTGGAGACATGACAAAGAGTGGCGTGTCATATTGCCAATTTTTTAGATCAAATACCTCCACTTTTTAGGCAAAAGGCTGCATGTTGAATGCCTACAGGATCTTTGCCAGTGTTAGAAGTGACCCTGAGCAGCTGGTGAGAGAGATTTCGGCAGAAGCTTTGCTCAACCTTTGCAGCTCTGGGCTGGAGATGCTCAGTCCAGATGGAATCTGCAAACCATTCAGATGCCAAACTCAAATAAGCCTTTAGTAGTCATGTGTAAAACAGGATTTTTCTCTGTTCTGAGACTGTGTAAACTTTGGCATATTTTCCTGGAATCAGGAAAATTCAATACCCTTCTAAAACCAATCCAAGCTCTTTCTTAAAAGTGGGCAGATTTATTTGAAATTTTTTTTTTTTTAAAGAGCAAATCTTATGTGTCACCATGAAAGAGTTTGAGGTTTTGGCTTTTTGGTTGGTTTTTCTGTTGTTTTGGTTTTTTTATTTTTGTGTTTGTTTGTGATTTTTGTTAGTTAGTTTTTATTTTGGTTTCTTTAGGGTGTTTTGTTTTTTGGGAATTTTATGTACAATAAAAAAGGCGTATGGATTTGTTGGGAATTTTCCAAAATTCACCCTGAGGCAGATGTCCATCAGGAAATTTCCATGACCCAAATAGACTCACACAGCAGATTCCACAAAAGGACATTTGGGATATAGGCACACAACAAGCACTGTTTATACTATGGTGATATTGTCTCTGGAGTTGCATGGATCATCTTCTACTAAGTTTTCCTGGAGAGCCATGAGAGCCATGCTTGAGTTTCGTTCTGCAAGATGCAGGTTCACACCCAGGAAATGGGATTTGAGGACTTTCTGCTGTACACAGCCACAGCTGCCTGCCAGTGTGCCCTGCATAAACACTAGGCTCTCCTGCTGGCATCTTCCAAACCAGTCCTGATCTTTTAACCATGCACAAGCTGTAAATTCAGACACTCAGGAACACCCCTAAAAGAACCACCTTTAGCAGATCTCGAGGCAGCTGGTGTTTATAAATGTTTTATGCATCTCAGTGCACTGCCACATACCAGACCTTCGTGTGCCACCTGGACCTGAGAGGGAAAGCTGCTTGTGTGATGCAGCTTTGTTGCCATCCTGGGTGAGACAGATGGGCATCCCCGTGCCATGCTGGCAGTCTGGATTGCACCCACGGGTGTGCAGGGCTTAACAAGGAGCAGCCCTGGGCTCGCCATGGGGGCTGGGCAGCCAGAGGGTAAAGCTGAGTGTGCTGCTGAGCTGCTCTCTCTTTGTGCATGTGTGGGAATGTGGCTTGTGGATCCAGGGTTACCCTGCAGACAGCTGGGCCAGCGTGCGAGGATCTGAGTGCCAGTGGCCCTAACAGGGTCCTGGAAATAAGAATAAACCCTTTTGTTAGGCTGGAGCAGGAGTCTTCCCACTGGGATATTGCTCCAAGGATAAGATAAACGCTTAGTCTGATCCTGCAGTGCAGAATTCCATGTAGTCAAAGCCTGAGCTTTTTTTAAAGAGCTTGTGCTTACAAGTAAGGAATAGGGAGACATTGTCTCTAGGGCCTGTCTCTTACCCCTTCTCTTCCATAAAACACATTTCTTGAAGCAAACTATATGCATTATAAATGTCTTCTGGCTGTGTTGCTTTGCTTTTTTTATCTTTTTCCTCTTTGTGTACAGTTATAGCAGTTTCCTGCACTCAGGGGACAATGATCTGCCTGAAAATTATTTGACTGCTCAGGAGAGACAGTCAGACTGTCTGGTGGGGAAATGATGACAGTGTCTAGAAGGAAGGGTATATTTTTCTATCTATACAATTACCAAATCTAATTTTTAGGAGAAATAGGAAGTAAAAGCTTAAGCCAAGATCTGCCTTCATGATCACTAAGTGCAAGTTCAAGCACTGTGTGCACTCTTGGGCATGGGCTGGCCCTGCTGGCAGGCACCTGCTGTGAGCTGACTTAGAAACTCTGGGCTTTTCTGGTGGTGTTTACTATGTCCAGGAGCCCTGCTCCTGCAGTACCCAAGCTGTGCTGATCACAGATCTGGGGTGTCCAACCTCAATTAATGTATCAAGGTCCTCCCTTGGCACTCAGCATAGACACTCAATGTGGCCAGTGCCTACTAACTTCAAGACAAGTGCTCCAAAATAATTGATTCTTCATTCAGTGATTTGTTTTAAATTTTGTCAGATTTTTTTTTTTTCTTTAGAAAACCAGTCTTTATCTACATTTGATTGTTACCAGGCTGGCATTGGCACCTGAATGTAAACAATCTCATGTCCCAGAGGCAGTTTTGTGGTATATGTCACCCCATTAAACAGCCTACAACAAGACTAGAGATTGTAAAAAGGCAATTGTAACTCGAAGCAAGTATCAGCCTAATTATTTGTGATAACTTCTGTCATGTATTTAAGGCAAGCCCCTGGAATAAGATAACTTTTTTACTTTCCCCTTATACTGTTCTTTTGATATTCTTGACCCCTGTGGACAGAATCAATGCACTGAAATCCCACGAAAAACATTGAAAGAAACGTGAACTTAACATTTTGTTCTATCACTGAGATTCTCCTGTAGATTGACTTCTAAAGATGTTTTCCTTTAGGCTGATAACACCTAAAAATAGTTCAGGTTTTATAGTAAATCTCCCCTCTATGGGTTTATATCCATTGCCTCACCGAAGCTTCAGTCTGAAATGGTAGGGTTTTGAAAGCTTTTTATGATGTAAAGAGGCCGTGCAGTTTTATTGCCACTAGCCAGCGAAGCGTGGTTCCATCAGAGCCTTTTATCAGGAGTTTACAAGTGCAGCGTTACAAATGAGTTTGCTGGCAGGGACCTGACCCCTCACTGTGGAAGGCAGAGACTGGTTGTATAATTCAGAACATCAATGTGTGGCCTTCTGGGATTTTCACCTGAAAACGGCTTTGTATGAAAGGGCTCCAGGCAGATAAGGGTGGGACATGCCAAGCAGCGAGCCCTGCCTGGCAAACAAAGCTCAGTCAGCACTCGCTTCATCAGAGCCACCAGACCTCTGCTCCATGCCTGAAAGTTTTGCCTTGGTAAGCTGTGATCTCAGTCACCCCTTGCCATGCAGGGGTGGGAAATGGCACAGCCACAGCTGCACCAGGGGCTGCCTGTGCTGGAAGCCTTGCTGCAGCCCAGGTTTGGTAGCTCAGCCATGAGACTGTGGTGATCAGATCTCTGCTAGCTTAGGAGCAGCTCCCTGGCACTGCTGCCACCCTGCCTACCTGCCTTAGACCCCTCTTGTATCAGTGGGACAGTGCCAAGTCCTGCACAGAACAATTGATTTTTCAGTTCACTGGGAGTTGAGAGAGCATGTACTTGTGTCTGTATATATGCRTGTCTGTATGTATGTGTGTCTGTATGTACAGTAATTTCACGAATACAAGCCRCACCATTTTGACTAAAATTTTGGTCTGAACCCAAAGTGCGGCTTTTAATCAGGTGCRGCTTATATATGGACAAAAGAACAAAAAGTTGCCAACACCCAGGAGTGCAGCTTATACTCGGTGTGGCTTATAATCGTGAAATTACTGTATGTGCACGAGGTGTAGCACTCAAATTTGAATGGGAACATTGGAGAAGTTTAAGTGTGTTCAAAACAGAAGGACATGCTGAAATGAGCAGTAGCTGTGGCGAGGAAGTTTGAAAATGTCAAAATAAACTCTGTAATTTATTTTTATGGAGTTTAAGGAGACAACTTGAATTTAAAGGTCTTAGGAATGTCACTAAATTTATGCTTTTGATGGGAAAAATATGGACATGAAAAAGATCATCCAGTTCTGTTTGGAAATGTAAAAAGAAAGAAAAATATTGGCATTACGAAGGACTATCATTACAAAAAAATGTCTTTCTGGTACATGATACAGATATAGGAAGAGGAAAAATTAAGACCGGGCAGCCTGACTAAAATGCAATAGTGTCAGGTGTGGGGTAACTGCTAATAGTAAAAAATGCAGGCCAAGGGAAACAGTTGTTCTTTTGTTTTTGTTTTTTTTTTCACCCACTTTGTACTGATGTAAAGGATTACAATTAACTGAAAATTGAGAATCACATCCTTGAGGGAAGAAGAGCCAACATATCTGTTTGTAGGGCAAACATAAGAAATGTACAAGGATTTGGAGGATAAATGGTTTATCCTAGAGAAAGTCTTCTAACGCCCTCACAAGTGTTTCAATGTTTCATCAAAGAATTAAAACCATATGAAAGCCTCAGCCAGGAATTAGCTAGTAGCTCCCATGTGGCTTCCTGTGAGCTTGGAAGCAGCCTGTGGAGGAAGGTTTGCTGTGCCCTCACAATGTGTGGCTTTGGGGCTCCAGTGCA
Source organism: Turdus rufiventris (assembly GCA_013186435.1). Taxonomy (NCBI): domain Eukaryota; kingdom Metazoa; phylum Chordata; class Aves; order Passeriformes; family Turdidae; genus Turdus; species Turdus rufiventris. Next base: position 4,513,777 of record PYHW01009717.1, on the reverse strand, counting down.
GCAGCCAGACACTGAGGGCATCAGAGTTTGAACTGCTGTTGCTTGCTCATGTTGGTCTGGAGAAAATATCATAGCATCAAGTGATAATAATTTCTTTTCAAAATGAAGTTGGAACATTCTAACATTCTAGTTCATTCTAACACCAATTTTCTTTTTTAAGTAACTTGCCATTTTATTTTTTTTTTCTCAAAATCTACCCTGAGCTGTGTCTTTATTGAGCTTTTAAAGTCAGTATGGGTATCCTAGGAGAGCAGAAACAAAATGGTTTGACAGGGTCACATAGATGAAGATAAGGAATATAGATAAAGAATATAGATAAAGAATATAGGCCTTGGTTTAAAATTTTTTATTTATTTTTAAAGTCTTCTAATGACCTTTTTAAAAAAACTTTCAGAGACATCTGGGTACAATGTCTTTGTGTGTCTATACATTTCTGGGAGTCGAACAATATGTGTGAAGCTAGCCTGAGTGTGGCACACCACTGACTGAACAGCAATTTCTGTACAATTCTGCCTGTGCATGATGCGGGGATTTCTCATTTCATACATCGCTAGAAACCTGCTGCTGCAAATCTGTGAATACAGATAACCATACCCTGCCTTTAATGCTCATTAACACCTAGAATTTAAAAAGTTTCTTCCCAGATCAAGCTGTAGAGGAAGCAAAGTGTTTCTAGCCTTTGCATTCCTGATGGGAACAGCTTTGGATAGAACCAAGGTTTTCGGTCAAAGCAGCTTTCTTCACATTATTTTTTGCAGACAGACAACAGCCCAAAGAGCCTCTGTGGCAGTTCCACCTTCAACAAGGATCCTGGGGTGGGATTTGAACAAGGAAATTGTTTTTTTCTATTTGCATAAACTAGATCCTCATGAGCATCCCTTTGAGATTTACAGAATCTGATTTTGCAGAAAGAAAAAGCAGTTTTCATTTAGTGTCCATTTTAGACCGCATCACCTGTGGGCAGCACTGGTCATCTGCTCCTTCCCCAGCTCCTGGAGTCTGGAGGTGCTTTACACCATTGTAGTTGCACTGATCTGCATGTGCCTGCCCCAGCCCTGGCACGTGTTACCAGCAGGGGCATTTGGCAGATTTTCTGTTTCTCGTAGTAACTCCCTGTTACTCCCTTTTGGTGTTGCCAGTTAAGCTGTCCCTGGGCAGGGATTTTCTTTCTTGAGAAAGGTCCTCAAGATGCCACCATATGGGTCAGAAGCAATCTGGTCTTCTAGATGATCTCAGTACAAATTAAGTTTTATTTTTGCATAGTGAAAATGTTTAGTTTGGTTTTGGTTTTTTTGCAATATTTTTGGGTTAAATGATCAGACCTAAAACTCCATTCTTTCAATTGAATTCTTCTCTATCAGACCGTCCTCTGCCATTAATTGCAACCAAGTCCTTCCTTAATTTTTTTCTAGGTTTCTCTGACTTGAGTGTCAACTGGTCCTGTGACAGTTCATAATTCCCCTGGGGCAGAAACATTTTCCAAAACATGGTATTATAGCCAGGCATTTTTTGTAAGCATCCTTTAACTATTTCTCCCTCCTCTGGCAATGGCTTCTGCTCTGTGTTCTAGCTGTGAATGGATTAATTTGCCATGCTGGTTTGACTCATTTGTGCTGTCCTCTGACACATCAGCTTGTTCCTCTCCCAGCAATCCTGTTCTGCATTGGTCACTTCATCTCACACTAACCAAGATTTCAATTCAGATACTTCAGGTTTATGACAAACTGGGATTAGGGGAGGTGTGAGAAGTGGTGGATTCACGCTGTCTGGTGTTCACTGGCTCCTTCTGGGACCAGTTTAGCAGGAGTTCTGGCTACTGGCTGCCTACTGTGCAGGGAGATCACTCACCTCGAGGTGTGGAGAACCCCCTTTGCATGTCAGCCTTGCAAACCCCTCAGGAAAGAGCAGGGGAGGGGATGCAGGAGGGAGAACCAGTAAATAGGATTAAGAACTGCACTGCTTTGCTTTTGTGTTTGTTCCTGGGATTTTTTGACTGCTTTGGAGAACTAATATAATTTCCATTTATCCAGCCCTACATAATTCTGTGCTATGCTTTTTCCTTACTGTATCTTTATGTGGGAGTACATTGATATTTTTGTCCCAGCTGTACAATCATGAGATTAAATGATAGCTTGATCTTAGAGCTTTTTGCATTTTGAAGGCCCATATGAAAATCCTTAAGAAACAAGTAGTAGTGCTATATTTAATTTCCAGTCAAAATGGATCTCAGCTGATGAAAATTGATGCTTTAAAACATTTTTCCCCACAAAACTATGAAAGCACTTCAGTTATTTATTAAGTGCATTTGAAATTTAAAGTCCAAACTTTTCTCTTACCTCATGAAAATGCATGCTAGGAATCCTTAATTCAATATTTTAAAAAGACTTATTTTCTGCATTGAAAAGGGCATATGCCACAAAGGGGAGATGTGCAAAGAGGAGTCTGGAGAATTACATTCCTCTAGAGCTTGCATTGATTATGTCATTTCAGATGAGATATCTTGTGCTTCAGTTCTCCCCATCTATGATCAGAGTTAATATTTACTTTATTAAGGAACCAGGATTTAACTTCAGAATCTCATATCCCTATTATGTTATTGCTTATTATAAATCAAGTTAATGCACTTAAAAGGACTCATATGCATGCAAGAGATTACAAAAGTGCTGCTCACATGATCCAAATGAAACACATTAGCAATATATATACTTTTCCCAGTAGTGTGGCAGAATGTGGAGGCATTTGCAGGATCAGTACTTTATAATAGAAAAGTACACAGGTTTATATTTTGCCAGGAACGTTTTTACTCTGCTGTACCTGCCATGGCTCAGAAGGACACCAGACATTTTAGAAGTCGGTTTAATTTAAATGGCTAAAGAGAATGGAAAGAGAATGCATTGTTATTACTTAGAAAAGAGCCACCAGCTCACATGATGCCTTGCAATTTGCCAAAAAAGCCAAACTCCTGCCCTTGAGAGAATGTGAGGTGGGACATCAGTTCATAGTGAGGAGAGATGGTTTCTCTTTGGAAGGTGGGCAGAGGACTGCCTCACAATAAGAATGAGCTTCAGAGATTTCAGAAGGTTTTATGTCTGAGGGATAAAAAAAATTGAATATGTTTTGAGGATGAGACACAATGAGACTTTTAAGTTCCTTCTAAGTTTGATGGCCTTCTAAAGCAGGGATGTGAAGTAGGTGGCTGAGCACAGCAGAATCTCCATCTCTGGAGAACTTTAGGTGCAAGGTAGACAAACTTCTGTTTGTTTTAGTATAATTGATAGTTTATATCCCATCCTCGTGCGTGCTTAGCAATCTCTTGAGGTCTTTGCCTGCCAGCTTTTTTACTGACTTATGGAAGGTGAATGCCCACTTCATGTGTTCTTCTTTGGGCTATAATTGCCCCTGATTCAGTGAAGGCTTTGTGCTGTCTCACACTGCCAGAGACAATTTTCAGATTTGCATACTTGCTGAAATTTCAGTTTACTTAGTAAAGTGTTAAACACTATCTGACCACTAAAAAAACCTCATTTCAGTAAAATGAAGGATTTTGCTTTAAATATGGAATGTAGGGCTAGTTTAGTTTCGCGGTTTTATACCACAAAACACCAAAATCTTTGTATGTGGTACTATTAACCACCTGAGTAATAGATGCAATGAGAACACAAACTCTACCCTGGTACAAGCTACTCTTTGCTGTCAAACTTTGTTCTATTGCAAAGGGGAGATTTCTGTGTAGCAACAGACTCAGAATTTCCTTTAGACCTGTTAGCAAGTAAAAGACATTGCTTGCATCAGCAGCATTCCTGCCTCCCCAGAAATTCAACCATTCACCATTTCACCCCAGCTCCCATCTCCACTGAACTTCATTAGAGAAAGCTTGATGTTCTTAAGTAAATGACAAGAACAGTAAAGCAAGAAGAAAATAAATCCTTCCATTTGTCTCTGCCTTGGATACAAATTTCCATCTTAAGCCTGTTTCTGTACCACATTCATTACCACCACATTACAATCATTACTCTGAGTCTGCCTAAATCCAAACACCAATTTCAAGAGCTGTTCAACAAATCTTTATTTTGTTTTTTCTGCGATCCCCAGTGCAGCAAGGAATAGAACTGGGATAATTTAACCCTCTGCTTATTAAACACGTGAGTGAATTGGAGGGCTTAGTTTAGGCTGATGCGCTGGCTTGTGCTGCATGGTGTTAATTGGTGGTTTAATCTTTCGTTCCTTTGCCTTAGATTTTGTCCTTTTAGGATGTTGGAAAAATAATATTCTTTTGAAATGCATTTTCCTAATAATAATGTCACTTTGAGTCTTATGACTTATTTCAGAGCTCATTTGGTGTAATATTTAGATAAGAACTCCTGCAGAATATTGAGAGGTCATTTTGGAAGAAGCTGCCATAAACAGTTGTGATGAGAAAATTGACATTAATGTGAATTTGCTAAATAAAGTGACAGAGAAGTCATCTAATATTTCCATGAAGCTGTGATGAATTTTATTTTATTTTATTTTATTTTTTTTTTGTCACTATGACAAGTTTGCTATTTAGAAGTATTATTATGCATATTATTACCCAGTTGCTTCCATTTGACTACAGATTCTTCCTATTCATACCCTGCTTTATGCTAGGAAATGACTAAAGCTTCTCTTCAATACAAATGAGGGTAAAATAGTGTTCTTATCGATTCGACTAAATCTAATCCATAATTAGATTTTAGTTCTATGAAATTTACCTCTTGATGCTTCTGTGGGGTGTTCTTTGCCTTCTAAGGAATTTTTTTCAGAGTGCATGTCTGTAGCTAGGTAGGTTATATGTAGGTTACATATATTCTGAAATACTCCTGGGTGTTCTGGAACAAGACAAGTGTCTAGAAAAGCAAATATTCTTAGTTAATTGTTTTCAATCAAAAGCAGAAACAACGTTCAAGTTCTGCTCACACTGATTGATAATTTCTTGCTTTAGAGGTTTGTCTGTACCATGCAACTATCTGTAAAAGCTGCTGCAGTACAAGTGCATGACTGTGCTAGAACTGCTCCTCTCTCCAGAACAAATGCTGTTCCTGCCTCCATGTGGGAGAGATTCTGTAATAGTTACTGGTTGTCCCCTTTTGTTCTCCCTTGATCTGGATTAGTTGTCTCTTTTATACATGAGTCAAAAGTGCAGTTTGTACAGTCAGGCTGAATTGTCTTAGTTTCATTGACTTCAGTGCCAGCTTCTGATAACTGAAAAACTTTGAAATATTTCCTCATAGTGTTTAATGCAAAAGGTATAAAAAGGTAGAGAAGTAAGGCAAAATCATCAACTGGATAGCTGAGGTCTTCACATATCTGACTTCTGAAATGTAACTCAGAAACCACGTTACACAGGTGCTGCTATACTCCTTATGGGTTGAAGTAGAACTCCCAAGGGGGAGTTCTGGTCAGGGCTTTTGCTATGACCTAGAAAGCTAAATCTTAGTGTCGTGTTTGGATTTTCTCCCAAAACTCGTGTGATAGCAAACTACTTTGATTCTGGAATGAAATAGCCCTGAAATAATGAAAGAGGAATATTCCTGCACCTTTGCCTTCTCTGTCCAGCTAGCAGCTATTTGCTACAGATAACTCCTGGACTCTTATTTTCCTTTTGGCTTTTATTCATTGTGAGCATCTCACAATAGACACATAAAATGTCCAAAGGTGTTTGGTGATGGGAAGTCATTTTGCATTCAGCTCTTCCACAGAATAGACACAAAGATACATAAACACAGTTCTGCAAAGACTCAAATATCTTCACTTTTTGTTGTGACTTCATTCTGATGCAACATCTTCCTCCCTCTCTCTGTGCCCCTCCTTCTGCCCTGAATTCAAGCTCAAAAATATTTCACAGAATCATCAAATGATTTGTGTTGGAAGGAACTGTAAAGATAATTTCATTCAGATTCTCCTGCCATGGGCAGGGACACATTCCACTAGACCAGGTTGCTCAGAGCCTCATGCAGCCTGGCCTTGAAAAATTGCAGGGATGGGGCATCCACAAGTTCTTTGGGAAAACTGTTCCAGACAGATTGTTCACCATCCTCGCTGTGAAGATTTTTTCCTAATATCCAATCTAAATCAAAATCTAACCTCTTCCATTACAAAGCTATTCCCCATGGTCCTACCACTGCTTGGCCTTGCAAGAGCAAGCATTTGGTTTTCCCATTACAAGAGAAGGGGAAAAATGTCATCCTATCGAACTGCAAATGTCCCAAATCCTGAGTAAAGGACAAAAGATTGTGATATGTATTAGAGGAACACAGCTTCAAATACTGGCTGGTTAATGCATGAAGGTGTATGGGGCTTAAGTCAAATTCACCATTATTGACAAGAACGCCAAAGACAGCCTGATTTCAAAACTGACATCTTGATTTAAAGTCAACTTAAGCATGCTTAAAGCCCTTCTTGATAGTGCAGCCAGGAGGGAGGCAAATCCTGGAGCTATTCTAAATGTCACCCTTGTATACTTAGGTTGCTTCAGCTGACAAAAACTTGATGGCCACTTGGAAAATTGACATGATAGAAAACACAGAAAAGGATACAACTGCAGCTCAATTAAAGCCACCAAATCTTTCCTGACATGATTGCTGTCTTCCTTTGTGCTAAAAAGAAGAGAGGAACAAAAAAAAAGTCCTGGCTTTTGTGTTCACTAAGCTATAGCTTCATCTGTAACACTGGAAATAATCCAAGGAGGCATGGCAGCAGGGCTTTTGTTTTCTCAAAAACAAGTTATCCATCAAAAACTTCTGCACTACTTCTCTGCCTGTCCTCCTGCCTGCCTTGCTCCTTTCCCCCTTCCAAATTGCTAAGTTTTTAATGTCTCTCAACTGTCACTGTGTGGAGGTCATTTTTGTGTTGTTTTTTTGAGTCTCTTTTCTGTGTTCCCTTCAATTTAGAAAGTTCCTCTGGTACAATTTGTACCTCTCAATTGCTTTCAGTCAGAATTAAACACACGGCTTTGTACCTCTAATTTGTCTAGCACAAACACCTCACGCACTTGTCAGAGGGGATTCACTGCTTTGTTAGCTGCATTTATAAAAGCAGACTTGACTCATGCTGGAAGGTTTTGTTGGTCCTTTACCCTTCAGTGGGGAATGACATGAAGTCCTGTTAGAAGCATTTTTTTCTTGAACCATAGGGTTATGATTACATGTGCACGCTGAAAAAATAGAGTGGCTTCAAAACCTCATCAACAGAAAATTAAAACTCTGCAAAAGTAAGGCAGAGTGTGTTTCTGAGAATGCTTCTCCACTGTGCCCCCCACTCCCTCCTACACTGGCCCAGTCTTTGCTGAGGGCTTGGCTCGGTGCTTAGACTCCACTCTTCTCAAAGCCTCTCTGAGGCATAAAGTGAGACAAACTCAAGGCAAATCAACTATAAACTATGATTATATCTAACCTACAAATGTAGTTTTCAGGGAAAATCTGAAACTTGCTATAGAAAAATGCCACCACACTAAAATTAAAGCTCTTGTAGCTCTATAATTTCACAGATGGCAATATTTTTACTGTCCTGTTATATACTCTCTTGACTATCATCTGATTCTACTTTTCCCCTCTAACAGTCATGGTGTCTTAGTCTGGTTTATAAACAGTTAACAGCTTTTATGTCTCTCTGTTTCTCTTTCCTTGTTTGACTACTTGCAGAGTAATTTTAGAAAAAGTATTTTGAAGAACATTGGTTGGATGATGCAAACAAGTCGAGAGGCCTTTACTGGGAGGATACCTCCAGTTCCATTCTTTTCTTTGCAAGTGGGCAGCTCCCTAACCCCAGCTTTATGTATCTCTAGGGTTAATATTTTCCTGTGGTGTAAATTCAGATCCTATAATATATGCACATAGTAAATCACTGTTCCTGGAAAGCTGATTTTTTTTCACTCACTCAGTATTCCTGTGGTATACAGAAGATGTAAGTAGAGCAATGAGGCTACAAGCATCTGAAGCCAACAACCATTCTTATTGCTGTTGTGCTAGTTTTTGTGGTAGGATTCTTCCCAAAATGCTTAGTGGGAGATGTTAATTCTAGAATGAAATTAATTACTTACGTAGCCATTTTGGGTACTTTGTCTTGGGGGAACAAAAAGTAGTGTAATCTCCTTGTTTTCAAAAGCCCTTGGAACAAGTCTGACTAGAATAGAATGAGTAAATTTTTGAGCTGACTTAGACTGTCACAATGCTAACATATTCTTGTTTTTATGCAATCTGGTACTAGCATGATTATAACCTGTGATTGCTCCATGCATTGCTTGAAGAGGCATTTCAGCCTCTCTGAATTCCTTAGCAGATTGACAGGATGTGGCCAATATTTACTTTCTACTTTTGCAGAAATTAAGCACAAAAATATTCAAAAAGTTAGATATACTTTCAGGTCTGTTTGATCATCTGATGGTGATTTGGTGGGAGTACTGCAGATATCCCTTTTACGCCACACCCACCAGTTTTCCTGAAATATAGTCTTACACAGAAACATCTCTGGGAAAAAAATACAGTAATTTCATGATTATAAGCCGCACCATTTTGACTAAAATTTTGGTCCGAACCCAAAGTGCAGCTTATAAT
>PYHW01009717.1:4457122-4497952 GCA_013186435.1 Turdus rufiventris | reverse complement strand
CAGGGGAAGTTGGATGATGTCTAAGGTTCCTTCCAACCCATAACATTCTATGAATCTATTTTAAATCTGGATCAAGAGCTTGTGGGAGACACTAGGGCCTAAACATAACCATCCCCTTCCAATAACTGTCATACCACAAGAATATAAGGTAACCAATGGCAACTAGAAAATTGCCATTTCTCAGGGAAAAAAAAGTCCTAAAAAACACCTTCTCATAAAGACCTATTAAGAGCTGCTATGAAAACACAAGGCCTGAAGCTTCTGTGTCAAAGAACAGCTTGCATAAGCGTGCCATTTGTTCAATGTGGGGAGAAGAATTTGCCTGTGATAGAGAGAGGAACGGGCATCTGCTGTGCAGTGGGTCTGTTGTTGCTGTTGTGAGACTTGAAGAACGGGCTAATGAAGACATCTTTCAGAAATCATGGGAGAGTTGAGCCTCTGTTGTGCTGAGCGCTGTGCAAGAACAATGCACACAGTCTGCATCCCCCTGCTGTTCCCAGTAATATACATACACAAAAATATCTTTTCACATGCGTATTTGACAACTAGAGAGGAGGTGTTGGGGGTGAATGGCACCTGACGCTGTATGCTCACTATGAATAGCTGCAGATCCTTCCACAGCAGTTTTCTTTATGTTCCTTGTTGTTCCAAAATGTCTTTTTTTTTTTTTTTTTGAAGGAAGATGGAAAGATGGGTGTTGGAGGTAATTTTTCTGCAGCTCCTCAAATACTTCAAGGAGTATAACAGCATGTCAGAGGCACGTTCCTGTAGTTTTAAGACCAAAGTGTATGTTGCCTGCCCTTGGAGGTGGCAGGAAAGTACAGGGGATTCAAAGTCTGGTGGGAAATGTCTGAATGACTCTTTAGGATGGAGGAACCTCAGGTGGGCACAGTCCTGCTCCTCCTGCATGAAGCAACCAGTCCCTGGAGTGAAATAATCTCCAAATTATGCTCCAGTTTTGTCTTGGATGGAAGTAGTGTGGTTCACTTCAAAAGAAAGTCCTGGAGTAAATTAATATAATTGCAGCAAGGTGATCAGGCAGACACTTGGGGGTGAAGACTGAACGTTTTTATTTGAGAAAGTAGACGCTGTTTAGCAGCATTTCTCTCTACCCCTTTGTAACTTTCCAGCAGTAAGAACTAAGATGAAATGTAAAATACAAGGAGTTGTATCAGCTAATAATTTCTTAATCAATAACTGGAAATTATATTAGGCTACATGAAAAATAGCTCAAAAGATCAATGTTTTGTGAATGTTCTGATTGTTTGGAATAGGATTGTATGAATTATATTTTAAATAGTTTTTTTTGTTTTTTGGCCTAACACTACAACACAATTTGCTTAATAGATTGTTTGTATTTGCATTGTTAGATTTTTTTTGGTTTTACATTCCAATAGATGTAAAACAACAGCCATTGACTTTTGCTTCAACCTGATCTCCACAAATCTCAAAGGAGAGTTTATGAATGATTGGTTCTGGTGTCCTGATGCATTAGCGAGAATAAGATGTCAAATTTAGCCTATCACTGCTACTTCAGCATGTCAGTTTTACTATCACTCTATCTGTGTTTGCCAGATGCATTCAAAAATGCAGTTACATCTATATTACCATGAAGTACAAGAAAATTTATCTCTGAAGGAAGTCAGTGGGGCTTATTTATTTTCACATCCATCCTCCATTAAAAAAAGTAATCCAAAATAACCACTTTTTCTTGTGAGCAAAGTATTGTTCTGTGTGCTGCAGATACCACACAGTGCTTATTTTTCTTTAATAGAGCCCTTAGCTTTAAGGCACGTGGTGCCATTTCACTGTTCGGTATGAAAACTGGCAGTCTGATATCTCAACCAGTAGCAGAGATGGAAATCCCTAAAGTATGGGAGATACATGTCAGGACATAGCACACTGCATCATCCTTTGTTTTCTAACAGAGGATAGTGCACATGAACAGCAGCAACTCTGAGTAGGGAAGTCACCTTTAGAGACCCCTCCCCACAATCTTGAAGGTTGGTTTCTCCTCATCATTGCAGAGAAGCAGGAGAAGTGCAGGAAAGGGGAGTGTGAAGAATATGGCTGTAAAAGATGAAGAGCATCAAAAAGAGAAAGACAAGTGAAAACAAAATGGGAAGAACAGCTGGGAGGTGGCTTCTCTGTTAAGCTAAACAAATCTGGGGGCTTTGACAGCCACAAGTTTGTGAGGCTATAGCTCTGTCCCTGACAGCAAGAGATTGCTCCACATCACTGATGTAAAGAGATGCTGGAATAATGTTTATTTAATTGCACAGCCTCAGTAGGTAAGCATTTTTTGGCTGAGGTAATTTATGCAGAGTGGAATCCCAGTCCTCTATTAATGCAGGTGCTGGTCTCTGTTCCTATGGTTACAGTTGCAAAGAACAGCCCTCTGCTTTTAAGTTGTTTGTAAATATATAAAACTGTCATCTTGGGAACAGAAATTTCCTGAGCGTGGTACCTTCCCTGAGGTAACACTTTCCTTTAAGAACTGTTTTAAAAGCAAGGTAGAGAAAGACAATTCTGCTGTTTAGGCAGGAATGGAGGAAGGTATGATTTTCTTACCAGGTGAGAAGGCTCGTGCAGAGACTGGGGCAGACTACCAGGAGGGTGTAATAGGATGCTTGCTCATTTGCTGAGTACTCAGTATGTCTCCTTTTCCCAGAAGCATTTCCCAGTCATAGTCCTCTGGCCTCTTGCTTACTGTTTTTTCCATCCATACCAAAATGAGGTGCCATGGTCTATCCGTGCTGTTCCCTTCCATCCAAGACATGGTGTAGAAACCTGCTTTGCACACAAGTCTGAAAAATATTCTTCTCAGATTTTGGTGGAAAAGGAATGGTAAAACACACACATTAATAGAATCAGTGACAAAGTGATGAAAAGCTCAGTGAACTTCTACCATGGTCATACAATGTTCTGAGAACTACACTCTTTTTTCTCAAAATAATTAGTGTACTTTAATTTAGATTAATAGACTTTCCTGTCCTATAACTTTTTCTAAATCAAATTTGTTTCCAAAAGAAAATCTAATTCTTTTGAAAGCCCTTTTCTGAATGTTGACTTAGAAGTCAGTCACTGAATTTCTCGCTTTTGGATTAGGCAATTTGCGAAAAAGAACATGAGCTGAAACAACATTTTCTGTCTAAACTGAATTTGAGTCGAAAATAGAAAATACTAGCACACTAAAGCAACTCAGTAGTGGGTTCTATGGGGAAAACTTTTGATGGATAAATATATCCTGATATGCCTCTAGTAGTTTCAGAGGTTGTCTCTGCATTGAATCACAGTAATATATTTTTTTATATAGTCTTTTGTATAGATGCCCTGGCTTCATCTACATAAAAATGGACTTTCATATTGAGGTAGTTATATTTCTGGAAAATTAGGCAAATTCTGATAGGGTTTATCTACTGTTACTTTCTTTTCAAATCTAAAGAAGGAATGTGGAATCTAAATGGAATTTGTCATTAGTTAAACCAGACTTCTATTGCTTTCTTAACAAGAGTTGTATGGGATATTTAAAAATGCTGTAACCTTCTAATTTTTAAATTTAATGCACACACATATGCTTATATGTTTACTGAGTAGCTTCTGTCTTTATAATATATAACTTAATATTAAATGACATGTAGAAGAATTTGTTTGAACTCAGACAAAAAGGTCAAAGAACTCTCAGTCAAAAAAAGAAGGGGGGGGGAAACTATGAGATGTGAAATAGAGTGCAGAAAAGCCAAGCAGTGCAAGAGAGAAGGATGAGCAAGGATCCAAAAGGAGTAATACTTCACAAAGATAACTGCCTAATTGTCAACCCCCATTTAAACAGCATATTTTTGGAATTTATAATCTAGAGCCCTGCTCTCCCTCAGTAATTCCAGAGGCAAGGAGGAACATCTAAAATTTTAGATGTATAGAGAGATCATAAGTTCTGCAACTGAATCTATCAGAAATCTGTCAGCATAGGAGAGAAGGAGTTTTTGATCCTTATCTGTACAATCGAGCTGTCTGATGATTCTGCATATCAGTGCATGGTAAGTGAAGCAATAAGAACATAATCTGGGAGTTTAACTCTGCTCTCTTTGTAAAGAGAAGACTGGAACCCAGTAATTTAAGAAAAATCCTTCCTAAGAAAACCTTTTTGTTAAACGCACTGAAAAGAATTACAAAGCATTTTAGTGCATGTGGCATTTGCAGCTCATTTCAGTGAAATTGTGAGAGATTAATTCTGCCTGCCAGAGACAGTCTTTGGGACTCTGATGATGTTTCTTATCATCCAAGTTTCTTTTTCTGTTTTGCGTCATCAAACGGGAAAACAAAACCCAACTTTTTTTCTTGTCCTTTGCCTGGCTTTTTAATATATTTGAAAACTCTTTGCCTGCTGTTTTGTTGTACCAATGTCTGTATACAACACATAGCATGCTATGACTATCATTTATAGGCATCTGAAAGTACTTCCATGAATATAGATTTAGTGCCAAGTTCAATAACAGAAAATTGCTATTGCTGACAAATGTCACCTACATTTGACTTCTGTTTTCTGAAAACTTTCAAAGTTTGTTGTAAATAAGCTCCAGTGAAAACAAACTGAATGATTACAGTCTGGATTCCCTTCAGAGTGGTTTCTGGCATGTAGGAAATAAATTATACTGTATTCAAAAAACCAGCTGCTTCCATTTGGGTAGAATATATTATGATTTAATGAAGACAACCATCTGCTCCTGAGTAAAATCCTAATTAAACAATATATGACTCAAAACAAAATTAGCAATAAAGCAGTTAATATTTTACAAATGTTACATGTAATGTATAGCAGCTAGTATGTTAAAAGCTTCTTTAAATATGTCTGGCTTTCATAACATTTTAATAGACTTGGAGAACATGCTTGCTATGTCTGTGGCTGGTACCACTGGTAGAATTTAGATTTCACAGCACAAGCTGAAGCATTGTGTTCAGAACTAATATGTCCATCATGTTTTAAATTTTTTATTTTGTTTTTTTTCCCTGTTTGCTTCTTAGCATCACATTTAATGAATTATTCTGCAAAACAGATAAAAAGCCTTCTGAAAAAAGCTGTGAACAAATGGAACAGCCTGTCTGAACACATAATTTCTGTGCCAAAGTCAGATTTGTGAATGGAAACATCCTCATTTAGCTTGCATGGCATATCTCAGACCTGCTTGTGCAACTGCACAAAAGGACACAGAAAGCTGGTTAAAGAGATCTTAAAAGTGGAGTTGAGATCAGTGCAATATATGGACCCCCATTCTCTGAGGAAATACTTCACACAGCCTAGATGCTGATACTTAAACTACAGGCAAGCTTAGAGAAATAATAAGTGGTTAATATACTTTAAGGGAAAAGTACTTTTTCCTGGTCAAATGTGAAGAATGTGGACCCAGAGATTGCAGCTGAGGTCATGTGCAACCCCAGATGTATTGCTGGGGTGGGCTGGATCTTGTCTGGATTTCTGTACCATGGCTTTACCTCCAGAAGCATGAAACTTCATGGGAAACAAAATAAAAGTGAAGTGCTAGAACAGGCAGGCAATACTTGTGTGCTCTGACTCACTCAGATATAAGAGGTCCTTGTGCATTGTTCAGTGAAAACAAAAAACAGTATAAACAGCACTACTGTGCATAATAGCTACTCTATCCTGTTCATGTCATATTGCCTCCTTTCACATGTGTGACCCTATTTTTTTAAAGTGCTTTCAAGAACTAATAAAAGATATAAGGAAAACTAGAAACTACAGCTTGCTTGACACGCATATAAAATTTAACAACCATGAGAACCCTTTCTATCTCTTTTTTAAGCTGAAGTAACTGCCCGGGTCAAACAAAAATGGAGAATTATAATATCATTATTTGAGTGAAATTAGGTAGCCTGTTCACAAATCAGATTCTTGCCTTTTTTTTCCAGAGATTTCAAAGTGGATGTAGCTAAACCAAAAACAAGAAGCTCACTCTTCCCCTGCTGTTTCCCAGTGTCTGTTGAATGGAAGAGAGATTTTTCTTTGAGATTCAGAGCACTGTTGAAGGGTTTTATCTTGCTCTGATCCATACAGCCTCTGACTTACCGTGGCACAGCTATCTGTTCATGGGTGACCCTGGGACAGCCTCAGGCTGTCACAAACCAGCTGTAGGAGCAGGGCTCCCATCAGCTACCAGCCAAGGCTGGGTGTGATAAGGGATCAGGACACACACCCCCCCGCATCTGTCTTAGTTATCAAAAGTACTTCATCTATGACTCAAACCAAAAGGACTTTAAAATTTTTGTTGTTGTTCCTTGCTTATCTCCAGAAACTCTTTAGTTTTTTTCCCCTGGGCAAGATATCAACTTCTTTAGTTTAGTCCCTGCATAAAATATTCCAGTGCTGTGCTGAACTGGGCTACATTGAGGGGGAATGTTTTTCAGGTCAGACATAAAGCTGTTTTCCTTTCCTCTTATACTCTCCAAATTAAACTTCAGAGGACACTGTGGGTTTTCTCATTTCACACCTAGAATTTAAAGTAGCAGATCTTTAAGGTAAAATCCTCTGAAAGAAAAATGGAGTAATTTTCTCTTGAGGATGCTTTTCTACTGTCTCTAGGATGAGCAGCAGTTGCAACAAATCTAAAAGTTCCTCAGAAACTCAGCTAGAGTGGCCCCAGTGGATTGACACCCATCCTCTGTGATCTGCAAGAATCTGTACGGCTCTGTATGGAAATTTTACACTGTTTTTATTAGGCATTAAACTGCAGTGCAGTTTTGAAGAGCAGAGTTAGTCACATAATGTTTTTCATATAGGTGCTGAAGGGAAGCAGCTGCATGTGGGGGACGCGGTTTTGAAGACCAGAGACAAAGTTCTGGGATAGTTAAGTATGTTGTCTCTTTCCCAATAATGACTTTGTTCTTTTATTGCTTCTACTCAAATGTCTTGTTCTGGTCTGCAGACAACCAAAATTTCTCTAGGAATATTTATTTTTCCTTTTTTCTCATCTCCTTTCTCCTTTAAAGTATTCAGAATCACCATTGTAAATCACTTGCTGGACGTAGCCAATACAGCAGCAATTTTCACTTGTGCAGTTCAAAGCCCCTGGCTACACCAAAGCTAATTTTAGCCTTGAAATCATCAAGTTCCAACCCCCTGCCATAGACATGGACATCTTCCACTAGGCCAGGTTGCTCCAAACCCCATCCAACCTGGCCTTGAACACTTCCAAGAATGGAGCAGCTCCAGCTTCTCTGGTCAGCCTGTGCCACCCTCACAGTAATGAGGAGGGTCTCAGGTCAGCAGGCGGAGGGCTTTGCATTATGGTGAGTCCTCTCCCTAGAGCTGAACTCATCTGCAGTGGTACTGAGGAACAAGAATGGCTCAAAACGATGTTTCCCTTGTTTCAGTCATGGGCGTTTTTTGTGTTAAGAGTGCAATTGGAACAAAAGCAGAGTTCCTAATGTGGACAGCCTGCATGGGCATGATAGGAGAGCCAAGCAGAGCACTGACTGGGACCTGGTGCTGTGTTCTGCTGAGCCCAGTCTGAGCTCAGCTCGTGCAGCTGGTGCTGAGGCTGGTCCAGGGGCAGTGATGTGAAGATTCAGGGTGGGGGCTGATACTGGATGGGAGCAAAATCTCGGGAAGGTCTTGGATCCCAGGGAAGAGAAGTGGCATTGCTAACAAGGGTGCTGGCACATGTGGTGGGAAATTGGGGCAGCAATCAGGGCTATCTGTGAAAGGTATGATGAGAATTTTAAACTGGATGCTTTAAAGTTCAAGCCATTCTTCTCCCCCTGTCATTCCCCCTAACAGCATTTCACTGAGTATGCTCTGTTTTCACTGGGACTGCTGGCAGGTATTGCTTCAGGCAAAAGCTAACCCTCACAGTTGAGTTTTTGCATCATGAATTTCTGCACTTGAACTTGTACAGATTAGTGGTTATTCCAGATTTAAATGTGTTGTCGGTTACATTAGTTCTGCTATGAAAATTATTTTTAAAAACCAGGATTTTAAATTGGATCATGTAGCTACTTTCAGTATGCTTCTTTTGAAGGAGATATCTGTGAATGTGTATGTCTTTTTTGCAATTGATAAAAAGGTTTTTAGGGTGTGAAAACCAGTCTAAGATCCTTTTTATGCCATGCAAAATATGGGAATGTATTTTATTGGTCAATCTTACCTGCCTTGTTCTGGACTGTGCTTGATAATTTCTGGCTGATGTCAATAGAAAAAACTTATAGTGTCAGTTTGCCTTTGAAAGCAGGTCTGGCTTCAGCACTCAAGACAGAAAGAGTGTGCACATATCACTCCTGACATTTTCTCAGAGGTATTACTGCCTTGCTAGCTCACCTATCAAGCATGGTGAATTGTGTTTCTACTCATTGATTACTAGCTTTCCTGGGCAACTGAAAGCATTGCTAGCTATTACCTGACATGATGTAAAATCAGTTGAATACTTTGGCACGTACATTGTTGTTAAGAAACTGTATTTTTAAAATGTCCTTAAGAGGATTTGATTTACGTCAGTTTGCTTTTATCTTATCCTTGTACTGGCAATATCTGTATTTTAGTATGTATGTATGCATCAATGTGTCTCGACACCAACCTTCTTCCATATTGTTGATATCTTGTTTTGAACAGAGCATTCATAAATTATTTTTGAAAGGGTTGATTAAAAGAGTGATTTTATTTATCATAGTCACAAATCTTTAAAATCCACGGGGAAGGCTTCTCAGCCAATGACGTTATAATTTTTAATGCCTTTCCTGACCAAGTTTTGGAAATCACACCTTGTCCCTGAATACCCTGAGGATTACGCATCCCCTTGTCAAAAACGGCAAGGTTATTATTCACTCATGTAGTGCCAGTAATGTTCAGGGGCTGTAATCATCCTGTAGTGATCCATGTTATTAGATTTCAGTGGTCTGACAACGATTTATCAAATGCCACTTACTATATCAAGAAGGGCAAAAGCAAACAAACCCGTCCTGTGCTGTCAGCGCTCACGCTCGCTTCCCCCAGCACCTGGGGCATGAAATCCGCCTGGCTATTTCCGACACATCTCGCTTTTAAATGAACCCAGGTCTTTCTGAGAAAACGCGCCCGTTCACCCGCGCATGGGACCCAGTTCATGAGGGAGAGCTGTGCAGCCAGGCCAGGAATTCCCGCAGCGTTTGAGGCTCCGGGCCCAGGGCAGGCCCGGCTCTCGGCCCCAGCAGCCAAGGCCCGGGTGCCCTCTCTTGGCCGCCTTCACAACAGCAGCCAAAGCCAAAGCCAAAGCTAAAGCCAAAGCCAAAGCCAAAGCCCGGCTTAAAGCAGCGGCTGACGCTGGAGCGGCGTGTCCGCCTCAGAAACCGAGACAGCTTCACGTCCTGTCTGCCAGCTGGGAGAAATGCTTGTTTAAATGCAGCCCCAGGAGATGATGGTGGTAATCTAAACCACAGTGCCTCTCCAGCTTGGGGTGGGACAAGCGCCCTTTTGTCCCCAAAAATCCAGCTCCAGCAGAAGGGGATGAAAAGCAAGTAGCTGTTGCTTCAAAGGGAAGACACAGCCGGAAAGAGGAGAGAAAACCTTCCTAAGATCTGGCTGCATTCCGGCAGACGCACTGACTTTTAAGATGCTTTAAAAATGTTTGTTTTTCTTTTTAGAAAAAGCCTGCCTCCCACTCAACCTCACGATGAGCCTTATCCAAATTGTCGTAGCCTGTTCAAAGGCTAGGGACTCATAGGGTGGTGGACTTCAATAGTTAAAACAGTTCTGTTGTTTTTTGTTGTTCTTTTTCTAATAGTGTTGTCATTCAGAGTTCTACACTGCTAAATTTTTAAAGCCATTAACAGTTTAATCCCTACTACCTCAGAAGTCAACCACTTAGAGTTGGCTAACCAAAAGCAATCTATCGGGGCCACAAATCATAAGTGGTAGGCCAATTCATATTCTGAATCAGAATAACTCCAACACCCTTCTTTTAACCTTATTTAACAAAAATCCGACAACTCCTTGGTCTCTGTTAGTCCATCCCAGCAGCAGGGCTAAGGAACCCCTGCACTGCTCCTTGGGCACTGGTAACAGCTACATATCAAAGAGTTGGGGTTCCTTGGCCTGGTCCCATGCAGACTTTCCTCTTTGGCTCATTTATCATTTATGTGTCATTTATCACAGCAGCCCTTTGCTGTGGAATTTACATTTTGATGAAACTCCACAGCTATCATTATTTCAGCAAGATTGCCTTTGAGTGGCAACTGCGGGGTTAAGGCACACATGTGCCTGCATGATAATGCTAGAACTTCAGTGGGGCTTGGTGAGGAATGTCATCACATTTCTAAGGTCATTCACTTGATAAACCTACCAGCTCAGGAAGTGTGGTAGATCAATCTTCTAGAAAAGCTTGACTTGACACTACGTAGTGGTTTGTCTTTGTGTAAAATAGAACCAGGACCAGGCTGGACTTGGACGATCTATGTGAATCCCTTCCAACTCAAAATATTCTGTGATTCTGAAAAATAAATGATCATTGGAACAATATTTAACAGATTAATAAAAATTGCATGGTTAAGTGGAAAAAAAAATTGATCAACCTTTTAACAGTCAGATAAGTGTGCCTTTTAACTAATAAACTTAGCGTTTAGTGAGACTTCATCTACATAGACGCCTTGTCATCCTACTCAAAGACAGCATTCTACAAAGGATCTAAATTATATTTATGTGCTTGATAGAAAAATTTAATAATAATCTTTGACTTATGCTGAAGACCAAGCTAGTTATTGTTTGTAATGGAGCTCAGGTGGTTTATCCCTGCTGAAGATCTAGCCCCACTATTTATTTTTTTTTTTAGCTAAATTTCTCAGCACTTTATAAGTAAAAGGGAACATGGAATATAGCAAAACTGGGTCTATGCACTGAAATTGCATCCTGCTGCTGTTCCCGTCAGGTTCTGTGTGTAAGACAAGATTGTTAAGTAGCAAACACTATGCTAAGAGTTGAATGTATGCACTCTATTTCCAGCTCTATTGCTATGTAACTTTAAATATCTCATTAAACCTCTTAACTCATAGAATTGTTATCTGAAAATTGATAACTATCACAGGCATGTCTTCACATCTGTGTATAAGGTGCATTTCATGAGTTCTGCTCCTTAAATGCCTAGTGGAAAGACTCTTTGAAGGCTTGTTATTGGTTTATTGTGTGACATTGATATAGACAGAGCAGTTGCTATTCCAAGACAGACAGCCCTTACTGCTGGGATGATGCTGGCATGGGTACATCCCATGTTAAATCTTTCACCCTAGACAAAACTGTTTGGTGCTCAGAGTTTGGAGTAGAGGTCAGCATTTTGCATCTTTTAAAGAGCTGTGTGAATTTCTTCAGAATCTGAGAACAGAATGATACAGAACAAGCTTCAAGGCCAATAGAATGTATATGGATGTAGAGAGGAGAAAGATGGGCCACAGTGATGAAAGAGAAGCTCTCAGATGAAATATCTGAAGCATCCACTGAAAGTGGACAGCCATGAATCAGAATCAGTTGCAATATGCCACTTTTAATGTGAGAACCCTTTGAGCTGCAACAGGCATTTAGATCTTGTTGCAACCAATTCTTGTTCCTCCTAATTAAAATCAGAATGCATTCGATACTCTAATGCAAAATGCTCATATAAATTACTCACATTCTTCTACTTGAATTGATAAGTCAAAACAGCCCCACAGGAGAAGGGACTGCAATATGCTCTGACAGCCTATGCACAGTGCTCATTGATAAGACAAGTATTTCCTGAGATGCATGATAAAAAACTGATCTTAAAAACCTTAATAGCAAGGACAGAGTGTGCAGGCTTCCTGCTCGAGCTACCTATTCATCTTGTATGGAGCTTATAAACAGTGGGTGACACGGTGCTATATTTTCATGTGGTTTTATTATTAGTTAACAAAACGAGGAACAATATTTGAATAGCAATACTGTGTTTGGAAAGGTAGGCACTTTTAAGGCACGTAGAGCTGACACGCCCCAAGGCTATACCTCATTAGTTTGCTTATGTTACCTAGCTATATATCTCTGGGAATGGAGTAGGTGCTTTACATACAAATAAAAGATGTGGGCGGAGGAGAAAAGAGGGCTGAATTATTCACTTTTCTGCCCTGCAGCTTGTGTAATCATGCATGCTATGGGGAAGTGAATGCAAAATACCATAAGCAAGGTTTGAATCTGGTGTAAGTTAGTACAGCCCTGTTGAAGTTGACAAATATCACATGCAGCTTCTGTGAAGGCTTAGACCTGCATTATGTTCACTGCTGTGAATATAATGTAGGGAATCAGGTCTGAGGTCCCAGGCCTTGTTTATACATACTTAATAAGCACAGGAAATCAGGGGGCAATGATCTGAAAGCAAAATATTATTATGAGTTGTACAGGTTTCTAGACATGTGAGCAGGTAACTGAACTCCTCTTAGGCAAATAGATGTCAGCTGGCTGCTCTTGAAGAGTAGGAATAGGTAGGTGCCAGAGAAGAATTCCTGTTCCAAGCCAATAGTTGACTCATTTATTTATTTATTTATTTATTTATTAATATTTCATAAGCAAGCTAGATTGGGAATAAAACTCTTAGTCAATGTGACAGTGGCATGGGTTAGTACACAATACAAATGCCAGGAAAATGTATAAAAAACCAAATGGGGTTTCTGAGTTAATTAATTGCTCAGCACTGGTAAAGCAATGTAACCATTTATTAAAATAGACAAGGTTTTGTGTGCAAGTCACAGCTGAATTGCCTGCTAATTAAGAAAGAGCTAATACTCATTTAGATAATAGTCTTGTCAATAATTGTGGACAATAGGAAGAAAAATTTTATTAACTGGGAAAAAAAAGGAATTTATGACTTCTGGATATTGAAATCTGAAAAAAATTAATTAGCTTGAGAGATATTGATACTAAATGGTACCAGACACTTCCTGTTGAGTGACTGTGTTCTATTAGACATCTGCCAGGACAGTTTTCTCTCATCGCTCATCATTATCATTGGCTAGGATTTTACTGTGTATTTGATAATGTACTTGAGGGAATTTTTAAATATAATGTGTGAGAATAAAGAGCATGGGAATAAAAATGTGATTGTAATAATTTCTTTGTTTACCTACTGATAGAAATTCCGAACCTCATAATGTGTATACAGATGCAATTTTGAAAAATCCATTGACATCTTATTTCCAAGAGTCACTGGAGGGATGGGCCAAGCCACAGATGGGTGTTTGGGCTACATCCACAAAAGGTCTCAGGTCTCACAGAACATACCTGAAGTGAATGGCTTGCAGAGAGTGATTCATAGTGTCTTTCCTGGGGAGGCATGGCACTCCAAAACAAAATACAGAAAGAGGAGTTCCCAGTAGTAATAGTAAGTGCAGGGCCATTGAGAAAACTATCCTTTCAGTGCTGATGGCACCATCCCAGTATGTGTCATACACTCATGAGCCAGGACATTGCTTTGTTCTTTCAAAAAATCTTGGCACTTTCAATTTACATGATGAAGAGTGCTGTCCCTGTCATGACCACTTTAAGGGATTAATTAGAGGTTGTGACTTGTCTGGAAAGTGAGATTCGCCCTTCTCAGCCTTCCAAAGATTTATTTTTCAGATTTATGCCTTACAGGCCAAATACCTGGGCTTTGCAAGAAGTAGATCTGTGTTCTTCAGGTCAAACAGGTAAATTGCACAACATGAGCCAGATGTCACCTTGATTGCAGGCATCAAACAGAAAGCTTCATAGTTCTTTTTCTGACACACTCCTGACATCTCCTCTGGCAAATATTTCACTTTCCTCTATACCAGACAAGTTTGTATGCTTTTCCATAGACCCTAGGGGTAAGCCTTGGCATATCTAATCTTAGAGATCTCTAGTGTAAACTTCAGTTTCTGAGTGAATCATTGAGATTCCCTTTATAGACAATAAGGAACAGGACTGTCTTAAGCATTCTTATTGTATTGTAAAGCAGATGTGCAAAATAGGTTAGATGAATCCTGCCTAAAAATACATATTTCTTTCCTCTAGAGAGCTTCAAGTAACTAGCTCAAGATACACTTCTAGAGAGAAGTATGCATATCAGTGACATTCATAGAAGATAAATCCCTCTCTAGATTTCAAGGTCTCCCACATCTAAAAGACACTGAAGGAGGTAAGAGAGTGAGAAATAGACACTGCTGCCTGTCTCCTTCAACTTCTCTGTCTCAGGCTTCTCCTTAAAAATTTACAGAAATTGTACTCAATTGTTATCAGTTGTCCTATTGAGATAGCCAGAAAATGAGTTATGTTTTGTTACTGACCTTTTTGTAAGGATCAGTCTGGAAGCCTGCATGTCTTCTATTTTGCTTTTCTAAAAGGACTCAATGAAGAGAATGAATCACTCTAAGTCAGTTGTAGTTAGATCAGCTTTTTGGGAAGATTTTTATATGTTTTGCCTATTCCCCTTTTCTGAAGTTCAGTCTCATATTGTTTGTGTTTGTAAACATAATAATGTAATTCTTTTCTTTTTTTTTTTTTTTTTCTCTTTTTCTTGTTTTTTTTTCGGGTTTTTGTTTTTTTTTTTTTTTTTTTTTTTTTTTNTTTTGCTTCTCCACATCTGCTGTTCATGTGTATTCTGAATATTCTGGGTTTCAGGATTTGTTCCTTGGATCTGTTGAACTCACAGTTAATTGATCTTGACATTGATCACTGAGATGTAACCAGTTAATTTGACTCTAAAACATATTTGAGTTGGCAGTTTTATTTTCCAACATTCTTAATGGAAAAATGCAATGATATGTTTCAAGATGCTGGATGTCTTGGAAACCCATAACATTTACAAAATAAACACCAAATGTAAAGAAATAAACTAGTTGTTGACGAGTTGTGGCAAAGAGGAGACTTGCTCAAGCTTCATTTAAAATGCTGGAAGACGCTGACTGTATCATCAAAAAGTTTTGAATGTGCATGCTGATAGAGGGATTTCAGCCCTGCATACCTATTGCTACATAGCTTCAGGTTGTTTTTCTTCAGGTCTAGGCCAGTTTTCAAGAAACTGAAACTGTTCTGTATGCAGATAGTTCTTCCAAACCCCCCTCAAACAAAACCAGAATAATTAATGTACGTAATTCAATCTTTACAATTTGTACTTGTTGGAAAATGATTCTGTACATCCCAGTTTTAATTCTCAAGTCCTTTCCAATGCAAACCCATGTCATTACCTGTCAACAATCTCCATGTAACAAAATACATTATTATGGATATAATAATCTGTCACGGATAGCAATCTATAGATATATCCCTGATAGCTTGTTGGTGGGAAGTCATTATTTGTTAAGCTCATTCTAATAAACACTCATTTACTTGGGTTTTGTTTGTGGTGCTCAAGCTGAGAAATACAATTTAGTGGGATTGCTTATTTTGCAACTTAATGCTAAATCAGGAGGGAGAGGTCTTTCTTGGCAAGGACTGCAAACACTTCTGAATCCAGAGATTAAGTCTGCTGGTCTCTGACTGTACTTGATGATTTTTGATTACTAGTGCTGATAAATATAGGGGCTTAACTAATGGCCATAGAGTGAGGATAAAAATGATAATTTGCTCAAGGGGCTTAATACTTAAATCTTGAAAAGAGTATCCTTGGAATGAATTCAGCCATATACTCATATCAGAGCCATTTATTGCTATTTATTATAACTTCAAAACCCCACCTCTTTAAATCACAGAATCGTCAGTGTTGAAAGAGACCTTCAAAACTATCTTGTCCAACTTCTGACCCAGCACCACCATAGCCACCCCTAAACAATATCCCCAAGTGCCACATCCAGATGCCTCCTCTTCTCCAGACTAAACACCCCCAACTCCCTCAGCTGCTCCTCATCAGAGCTGTGCCCCAGACCCTTCCCCTGCTCCACTGCCCTTCTCTGGACATGCTCCAGCCCCTCAGTGTCTTTGTTGTTGTGAGGAGCCTAGAACTGAGCATGGGATTTGAGGTGTGGCCTCACCAGTACTGAGTACAGGGGAGAATCCCTGCCCTGGTCCTGCTGACCACACTGACACAGACCAGGATGCCATTGGCCTTCTTGGCCACCTGAACACAGCTGGCTCATGTTCAGCTGCTGTCAAATGGCACCCCCAGGTCCTTTTTGGCTCAACAGTTTTCCAGCCACTCTGCCTCCAGCAGTGGGGTTGTTGTTACCAAATATTTTAAGAAGTTTTGTCTTGAACAGTATAGAAGATCAATGTAAGCAATGTTGTTCATATTTATATAAAGACATCCAACACATTGCTAGGAGGAATATATTATCCAAAGATGGGAAGAATTGAATTGATGATATTATTATTCATAATTATAAAGATTATCAGGCATAGGTTTCCTAAGATTGTGGGGACACAGTCCAAGCTCATGAATTGTCCATTGGCTT
Organism: Turdus rufiventris; assembly: GCA_013186435.1. Taxonomy (NCBI): domain Eukaryota; kingdom Metazoa; phylum Chordata; class Aves; order Passeriformes; family Turdidae; genus Turdus; species Turdus rufiventris. Next base: position 4,481,563 of record PYHW01009717.1, on the reverse strand, counting down.
AGAAATCTTAAAATTCAGGTCTATTTTGTTTTCCTATATTTGACCACATTTATGTTAAATGTGGAAGTTCTTTCAGTCTTATTAGGTATTTTTATAGACTGTGTGCATGCAATAAGGTCTAGTAAAACTAATGGCCCCATAAAATCTGTGACCAAGGATTCTGAAATTTTCTTTGTCTTAGGGACATGAACAAGTATCAAACTTACTAAAAAACTTCAGTGCACTTCTCTCACAATTTATTTGGTGTCAGAACAAAACTTTACTAAGTGCTTGAGATTCACTTGGTCTCTGTCTCAACCTTTGTCTCTCATCAGGTCCATCAAAGCTTTTAGGAGATACAGAAGTTTTTGATGAAAAGAAGATTAGGACAGCAGGATGATACTGAATTTGGATTTTTTTTTTTTTGCGATCCTGATTTTTTTTTAAAGCAAAGTACAGTGGCTTTTAACACAAAAAACCCCTGTGATTGTAGACAGTTTAAAGTAGAGCGTCTAACAGGAAAGATAATATTTCTTTTCATTCCCCCAAGCTCTTAAAAGCATCTGGTAGCTGATGAACCTTTCAATCTAGTGGGGAAGTAAAAGTTCAGCATTAAATTGGTAACATCATGCAAGTGTCAGATTCATTATCTTTTGAGGTGTCTCACAGCTTTTACCTACACTCTGGCCTAGCCCTTTTCATGAGATGGTGATGGCTCTGAAAGGCATTAATGTTTTCATTTTTGTTATCAAGAAACTTTCTCTCCCTTTCACTGTTAAGTTAAAAATTAAGACAAGGAAAACTAGCCAAGCAGTCCTCTTTCTCCTCCTAAATCACCTTGATGTTTGTTGTTCCAAACAGCCTTCTTTTGCAGCTTTGCCTGGTTGTTTGGTAGGTTGGTAAAGGGATGAAGGATGTTTAAAAAATTACTTCTGCAGAGTGACACTCAAGAAGAAAGCACAGAAAACTTCTTTTAGGCTGTTTTCTTTTGGATTACTGACTTTCTTTTGTTTCAGTGGAAGTATTTGGTCAGCTCTTTCTTAGAGGCCATTTGATAACAGCTAGGGATGTCTCTGTCAGGGTCACCTCACTCCATTTTCACATTTCACATGTCCCCCCGTATCCCTTCATCATCCCCCTGTATCCTAGTGCAGCTCACATCTCCAAGTGGACTTCCCGTAACTGCCTGTCTCTCACCTTTATCCCTTCAGGTTTTGGCTGTTCAACAAAGCTCCTCCCTGCTATTTTACTCCTGGTTCTTCACCTTTTATCTTCTGGTTGTCCAAATCCCTAGACAGTGAATCACAGTGCTCTAAAGGTCAAGTGAAATGCAAAAATAGGGTGCCTGGATAGCTAATGATTTTGGGAATGGCTCCAGCCCCATCAGACACTGGTTTTGTGCAGTCTCACCATGGAAAGTAGGCAGGAATTGGGAGCTTCATGTCAGTCCAGTACATTTGATGCAGGTCTGATCAAACCAGAACCTGGCTAGCACTCAATCACTTCTCTGCCCTTCTCCTCCTCATCTCGCTGCCAAATGCAGTCTTTTTCATTCTTGAAAGCTACTGATCATCCTCATTCAGTCCAGTGGCCTTCAGGAAAACAGTGAATTTCAGGCATGTGGTCTGAGAAACTCCTTTATTTTCTCATCAGTTTCTGGACTGGCTGAAGAAGGGTAACAACTGCACTTTTTTTTTTTTTTGTTGTTTGTTTGGTTTTGTTTTTGTTTTTGTTTTTCAAACAAGGGACCTAGCTGGCAGTGCCCTCAAACACAGCCTTTTAGAGAAAGATGCCCATAGCTAATAAACAGGCTGAAATTATAAATCTGTTGCTGTCACAGAGCTTACACGTTCTTAGTTGACTTGTCTGTGCATAGCTGGTTGTTTTCTCTCTGCATAACAGCATGTAATTAAAATGTTCATATGCAGATTGCAGCCCATTTAAGGATGAATGTTGCTAGATGCTGAGCAAAATTTGAATAGTGCTGAGAGATTTCAGCTGCCAAGGAAGAGAGAGGATGCTCAAAACAGTCTGAGCTGGCCAGCATCTGGCAGACTGCCTTAACATTGATTTGTTCTTATGTTAGGATAAAACTGGCAAGGAACAGGAAAGCAGTTTAGGGCTCAATTAACAAACAGCCTTTAAAAAATGTATTTCGCTTTCTGCCTTAGGCTTTGCCTTAGGGCTAGCCTTGTTCACAGAGCTAAGACTAAAAGAGAAAAGCTGCTTATGTACATATCCTGCAAACAGTTATCTCCTCTATAATGAGGACAATTCAAAACATCTCAATGTCACAGACACTCTGGTCCCTGAGTCAATCAGACTGGTATTAGGTCGAATTATTCAGTAGAATAGCTGAGATTGATTTGGAAAAGGTTTGTTTGTGTGTTTAAAGTTTTCATGGTGTTTAAACTGGAAAAAATTAAATAGTATCTTTTGAATTTGGGTATAAAGTAGTCTGAGCTGAAGAAGTTATGTGGCACAAAGAGCTATTACCTTATCCTGGTTATGAAGAATATTGTGGTGAAAAAGTAAAGTTGGGATGTACTACATCAGATACATACATTAATTACAGCAGTGGCTACTTCTTTCCTGTTGCAAAGGTGCAGAGGGCCTATGCTGTAACTGGGGGTAGTTTTAAGTCACTTGTGAGTTTTTACAAAGGCTTATGTTATGGCAAAGAAGAATGGTTTTTTGGAGAAGTGTTTTTGGAAAAGCTATGGAAGTTGTCTCTGCGCAATGACTGGGGCTGGGGCCATGGAGCTGTGATCCACCTTTTAGGAGCCACTGCCTGGGAGAGGAGTCCCACTGCTGCTCTCCCTATCTGCAAATCATCTGGGAGACTGGGGATGTGAAATTCTTCAATGTATTACAGTCTTTTTGCTCCTTTGATTGGGTCAACAACCATACCATCCTTGGCTGAATTATCTGAGGTTTTGCAGAGGTCTTCATCCAGAATTCGAAGCTAAATCAATAAAATGGCAAGACAAATATCCATCTGCTTTATCTTGTTAAGTTTATGTCTGATTATCTGACTTCATGAGACCTTTTTTCTTCTTCCAATGAAGGCAAATTCAGGTGGTATCAAGAGAGAATAATTTCTTCTAGAGCAAAGTGATTCACTGTTACTCTATATTTTGTTTGTCTATACAGTTTCCCTAAGTTGCTATGGCAGTGCTGATAAAGGAGATGTATTTCACCCTTCTATATATTTATTTTTCATTTTAGAGAGTAGAGAAAGAGTGGTCACACACTTCCCGTGTTCCCTTTGGAGAAAGGTGCAGAGTAGTGGTTCTAAATTAAGCTGATTCAAGGTTTATTGTCACCGTAAAAAACCTGATTTTCCACTCAAAAGATTGAGCTTGGGCTACCTTATGTTATGGGGAAGAAAGGATATGGGAGAAGATGTTGCACAGTGAGTTAATGAGCTTTGGAGAACCAGGCTGGCTGGTTTTGCTTCTGCAGGGGGAGCAGGATGACTGACCTTTGGGAAGCAGACACACCACCTCTTTTATTTAACAAGAGAAACCACAAGAACCAGCCCTCAGGGGTTTATACCATAATTCTGAGCAACTCAGCCAATCAGCCTCAAAGAAACACAAGGTTGAATTCTCTCTTTCTTAGTGGGAATTTTTCTGCTGAACTTACATGAAAAGCACAGCCTGGGATGTAGGCTGAGGAGTGACAGATGCTGCACTGCTGTTCTCTGTTCACTGTTCATATTCAAATCTGTAACAAGGAGATGATCCAAGGGTAATGGCAAGAGAAAAAAAAAAAAGGTTATAAAGGTTAGACAAAATATCATATTGTAATGTTTGGGTTTGGGGTTTTTTTGTATTTTGCTTTAATTTCATATCGGCAGCAAAAGTTGAGGCTTGAAAATAAGGATGATATGTTATTTTTGTAAATCTGAAGAATCCCTTTGAAAGTTCATTTATCACAAGCTTGTAAATGAAATGCCTTTTTCTTGAAAAGTTGAATAATGTCCATAAACAAGTACAGGATCTTTTAATTGTATCCAAGTAATAGTAACTGATATAGGTATATAGAAGGCTTTTATAAATAACATAACTAGTTCTTAAAAAAACCCTTATTTTGCAACCAGACAGTGCTTTTTAAATATTTATTCTTCCTAGAGAATTGAAACTACAGTTGCTATCTACATTATGGAAATTCAGTTTTACAATGGAAGTTTATTTTTTGATGATGTCTAATATGAAAAAATACCAGAGTATTTAAAATTTCCCCTTGAAAAGCCATTCAGATTTTAAAGAGCAGTCACTATTAAATATTACACTTGATTAAAGATGGATAGTAGTTTTTCATCTTTGCTGATGCTGGATTTTTCCCTGCAGTCCAGAATGCTTGAGTGCTTTGTCTTCTGTGGGGGTGAAGTCCTTTATTTTCTAACTGTGATATATTTTAATCTGGCACCTGCTGCTGTTCTTGGAAGTCTTGGAAGACTTATTCACAATCTAGTTTTAAACACAGATCAAATAACGGGGTTATTGTCTATTTTTTTCCCTCAGATCTGTTTCATTGTCTACCCCTATAATTCAATATCTTAAGACAACAGGGCATTGAATTTTCTACCAGTTTGTTTGTGTGGTACCTGGTAGACCTGAATTCAAGTGGAATCCCTCAGTATTATATTCATCATAATTAGCCATTCATGTTGCATCAGCAGGAACATGTCTTCAACAACTTTCAAACACTCCTCTTTCTTGCAGCCCTTTCAGTCACAGACTGACTACCTTATATTTTGTTAATCAGGTAGAGATGTTGCATATCTTTATCTGTAATGCTTTTTTCAGCTCTGTCTGTACAACCCATTCATTTCATTTATCTTCTTTTTTTATGCTTTTCTATTCTGCTCTGCATGTCTATTTACACCTTCTAAATAATAGTTCACAACTTTTTGTGGAATATTGCATAGAGTCCCACTGACAGTCTGTGTTTGGCATAAATGAGTGGACCTTGTGCATTTGGAAAAAAAGCCCTGACTGGATTTAGGTGGAGTTGCTTGTGGTATAAAGACCAAACTGGTTTGTTAAGTCTGTAAAGTCTCCAAAGTTAGGATAAAGAAAGGAGTGGATAAAAAGGAGATGTTCATGGTATTTTGAAAAACTTTCAGCTAGTTATTTGGTACTTTGATATTTCTAAATACTATCGTATAAACCAGAGCTGCAAAGATGCAGATGAGTGAGGCTTATAAAGAAAAGAATCATTATGACATTTCAGCTCCTCAAGAAATGATGTCTGCCGAATGCGTAACTCATGGTTAGAATGCACAGTTTGTAATCATAACCTGTGATTCTTTTCTACCTGTACCCCAAATTACTTGTAATTCACGGAATTTCTCCCTTTCTCAGTGGCTAGAGCAATACAACTTCTTCAACTTGACAATTATAAAGCAAAATTTTGTTTCTCTTGAAAAGCAGTATAGTATCCATTTTTTCAGACTCAGTTTGGGATCCATAGACTGAAAGTACTTTTTTCCTCTTACTTTCTTTTTTTCCTTCCCATAAAAAATATTTGCGCTCCTGACCCCTCTTCCATCCTCCTCATGTTCCAGCTACTTGTCAGTGTATAAATTCTTGGGTATGGCAATATTTCATGCACTATCTTTAGCTTCTCTGCAATTAATATTCTCTCCCATCATTTAAGCCCAGTCCTATGTTCCTAATGTCAAACTAGTTTTGTTCAACATGACCAGCAAGGTAGAGTATGTTTCCATGTTTCAAAACTTAACAATTCTGCCAATTCTGAAGGTATCTCCTATTAATCAAGAAGGCTACTTTGTCATAGTGCAGCTAAAGTTATCACCAAACTTTAAGTACAAAGTCTGAATAATAATGACTCCTCTTTTGTTAAATGGAGTTAACACAGCTGAATAGCTTCCCCAATTGTTTATTATATTAGTCTTTCAGAACACTGACTGATTTGTTTTTATTACCATGAAAGCTTTTGTCTTATGAAAATTACTTGGGACCACAGGTCAATGTTTTTCATGTCACATCTCTATAAGAAGTACATTGCTTTATTTTGCTTTGTATTCTGCCACTGCAACCTGTATGTCACTTAAATTTATTTGTCATGATACCACTGCCAGGCTGCCATTAAATTGTTAAAGGATACTCAGGAAATGTTGTTGCAGTAACCTTTAGAGGAAGACATATGGAAATGGACTATATCTGTTAATTAACATTTCGAACCGCAAACCTTCCAAAGTATAAGGACTGGTATGAATCACTACACATAAGCAGAATACTTAGAGGGGTGATGATCATGTATTTCCTGAGACAACAGATCCTTCAAGTGCAAATTGCCTATCTATCTATTTAAACTAGGAGATTGATCTGGTAAAGAGCAAAAATGAATTCTAGAGAAAGATCAAAATATATGTCTCTCTTCTGTCCATCCACACCAGTATCAAAAATAAAATGGCCGTGATTCTTGTCTGTCTCAACAACATTTAAAAATTGCAGCTCACAGAAGGAAAACAGAGCATAAGGGATGCATAAGAAGTAGAACCCATGGGAAAAGTTCAGGTGTTTCAGGTTAAGCTGAGCCAGATATCCCAAGTCTTGGATACATCACACTCCCCACTAGAGAGGGTGCTGACAGAGATGTTGCTTATCTCTGAGCTAACATGCTGTGATGCTTCCCAGATATGTTCTGGGGAAAAAAAAATTAGACTGCATGTAGATAAACTGAAGCTGTGGAGGATTAAGCTTTCCTGCTCCAGACACTGTGATCTCTAACAAGATTGGTATATTAAGGGATATTTAGAGCATTAGTTGTTCATACTTCAAGTCTGGTCAGAATCCCTGAAGTTAGAGTTCTTGATGTTGATCCCATTATATTACTGTGTAAGTACCTGAAGATGGCATAATCCAGCACCGTTGAAGAAAGAAGCTCGTTACTTTTCTGCTTGTTAAACTTTCCTCTGCATTGATTCCCTGACATGGTTTGGTGTGGGGCTGCACAAATCCCTGTAGCAGCATAAACTAGCATAGGAACATGCTGGATTTTTGAAGGTGGCAGAGACAGGGAGCTGTGTGTACCAAAACAGATTTGGAGTTACAGTGGGAGCAGCAGTCCCAACAGGCAGCTGCTGACAATATGGAATAGGGATAAAAATAGAATGAGGTTGAAGCTTAGTTGAAAATATACATGGATAAGTGTGATAAGTGTGAAAAGCAAAATGATAGACAATGAAAGCAAATCCACAGGCTAGAGAAGACAGAATTGTTTGCTCTGAAAGGAATGATGTTGTCCATCAAATCTGGCAGAAACCCCCAATTTTTCCAAGTTTGACCTACCTGACACCCTTGCATGCAAGCCAAGAGCTGCACAACAATCTGAGCCTAAAAAATGAAAGGGATCAATTGAATACGAACTTTTTTCCCTGTAGACATTAAGATAGCTGGAGGAAATTGAAAATTTGTGGTGAACTCAAACAAAAGACTGATGACTAAATCAATTGTTTTGTACTATCCCAAGCATTAGATTTCAGAGATGGCACTGTGAATTCTGTTAGGTCCATGTGGCTAGGCTATGTAGCATGTGAGGTATGCTCACAGCACCTCTCCAAGTATTAGCTTGTTTTTGTTCTTTTGGGTTATTGCCTGGCACAAACAGTATAAAACAGGTTGCAGGAACTCTATAATCAGGCTTAAAATATTCAGAGAATGCAGCTATGGAATTGCATATTTGAGAAGAAATACTGTTAAAAGAGCAGAAATATAGGATGCCAATATAATTGTTTCCATTGTTCCGTTGTTCACCATTGTCTCACTAGGTGAAAACCAAAACAGAGGCTTTGGAAAGAACTGCAGTGTATCTTTCATGCAGGTTGCTTCTCACTACAGTGTTTTTCAGCACCCAAAATTACACTTCTGGAAAGATTCTTCCTACTTAATCTGCTTCTTTTATTAGAGCTATTCTTTTTCATTGTTGCATATAAGCTTGGGGCTAACCAGCGAGTCGCTCTCATGTGGATGACCACAAGTTTATCTTGAATTTTGGGGTAGCAGTAAACCCTTAACTTTTTAAAGTATTTAAAGTTTCTACTTGGCTTGGTTGAAATAAAATACAGTGCAACACAGGCATAGAAAAAGAGAAATTGCTTTAAGGAATATTCCAATGCAGTTCACTAACCATTAAGTATTGTTCCACTTTTCTGAGCTTAAATCTCTACTGATATGAATTTTTTATATCCTGCAGTGCAAGTTGTACTACTTGGGTAACTAATACAGTTAAAGCAGTGGTTTCATTAGACCTGAGAAAGTTTGGAACTGGTAGTAATTGTTGAGCAATTGAGTCTCCACTTTGTGGCAGTGGAAAGTCAAATATTCTTCAAATGTTCTTGAATGTATTCCTGAACTTGATTTAAAGAAAAAAAAAATTGAAGTTATCTTTTCTGTGTAGTTGTACATGTTGGTTCCTCTTTTTATCTGTAGCTTTTTAATTGAGTTTATTAGGATGGAAATTAGAATGAATGATGTTAAATAAGATGAGCACCTAATGAAACAAGAATAAAGGCGAACTGTGACAGTCACAGAGGCAGTTGTAATGTTTTCTACATATATATATATAATACTGTGCCAAATTCAGCAACTGTTTATGGAAATTATGTATACTGAAATATGACACGGTTTACCTGGAGTAGGACAAACCAAAACTGTTGAACATCTTATTTGTTTTAAAAAAATACTTCATCCTATCCTAAAACAAATCACATTTTTATCCCAAAATGGGATATCCCAGAAGCTATGAATTTATTTTGCTTAGAACTCCAAGTTGATGCTTTGATGAACTTCGTGAGGTTTCTGCTGTCCAGCTGCCTGAGTTTATTAAGGTCCATATGCACTGGACTGGGGCTTGTGTCTGTTGTAGCCACCATTCCCCTGAAGTGGACGTGTTTTAGCCTTGTTTGTGCTCACTGGGGCCCTGCTGTGTGCTGTGGCTGCTGCAGCTCCTCCCAGGTGATGGGCAGTAACCCCCCAGTCGCGCTGGACACCTCTGTGCACAACCAGAGAGCCCCTTACACTGAGGATGTGCAGCCTGTGGGCAGCTCGGGACTCCTGCTCTGCTGCTGATGATTGCCCCTCTTGGCAGAAATACAAAGGTCCAGGAGCAGGTTTTGCCTGTGAAGACAAAGGCAAAAATTCATTTAACCTTTTCACTGCTAGTTCTTCCCTTCAGCACACCCATTTTTTCACTGATCGTCCTTTTGCAGGCTCATGCACTTGTAGAATCCTTCTTTGTGAAATCTTTGAGTATCAGATGGTTTTGTCTTTCCTGATTTTGTCCCAAAACATTAAGCTGTAATTGTTTTGCTCCCTTGTCTTCAATAAATTCCTTGTACATTCACATTTTACATCTTAGCCATCATCAATGACATCAGCCAGCTGAAACTTTTCTTTTTACCTTTTTGAGTTCATGGTGTTTTGCCTGTTGAAAATATCCTATAAATAACATCTTGTGTAGTCTTTTTCTCATAAATGGATAGATTTGAAAAGAGGGAACAGTCTGAAAAAGAAAATTTCAGTATAAACAATCTGTTTGACAAATCATAATAAAATGCAGAAGTTATTAACAGAAATTTTAGGGCTACAGGCTTTAGCAAAAAATGTTTTACTGCTGTTGATAAGCTGAAGTATTTTTTCTCAGTCAGTTTGTTTGTCATTAATCTCTTCTCTCTCCACTATCCATAGGGAATGAATGCTGTGTACCTAGACACCAATAAATCTTCAGTTGCAGACCACTGACAGAAATCCATAGACCACCAGTCTGGGAAACCTCAGCTTTAAGCTCTAAATGATTCAACATTTGTGTAAGTCAGACACATTCTGCTATTACGTAACTAAACAATTTTATATCGATGGTCATTGTACTGCTAAGAGGTTCAGACAGTGTATGAACTGTTTACTCTTGCAAATTGTCTCTCTAATAATTGGGTGATAAAATTGAAAGTGCTTGTGCTAGATATGTCCTTAAAATGTGCAGGAAAAGCTGTGTGCTGTATGCAAGCTGTTAAGGAAATCCTTGTTACAGTGACACATTTTGTAGTGCTTACAAGATTTGGGTTGGGTTTTTTGGTATGAAACTTCATTTTAAAACAGTATTGGTAAACAACTAAGGACACTAGTGTTTAAGGCAAGGCTCAGACACTGTTATTTAGTAATGCAAATGACATGTAGAAAGTACAGAACTGACAAACACTCAGAGAATGTTTTTTCCCCTAACAAAACTGAGTATTTCAGGCAAAGACATATATTGGCATCTAAATTTTTACTTCCTTTGTTCTGCCCTTTTTTACTTTACAATGGGAAATACTATGGAAATGCAAAAGTATTACAGGGGGATAATTTTGACTGATATAGGTTGAAGTGTTTCATGAATGGAAACTGAAACAAGCTGTAGAGAAATCACTTAAGTCACTGATGAGATGCATTCATCTCTGGTAGTGCATAAAAGTTAATTAACAGTGCAGTGAACTGGAGGCAATTCAGAAAGAAACATTATTAGATGAGGATGTACAAAGAAAGTGAACTGTCTTTCAGTTTACTGGCTAAGGATAGATGGGTATCTCCTAATGTCTGTAGGTGACCTTGACAGCAAGGAGGAACAGTCTGAGATGTTCCTTGGGGTGCTCTCTCTGTGGGAGTAATAGGATAAAAGAACAGGTGATCAGGCTGTGATGTAAAAGACTAAGGCCCTTTCCATCCTAATGTCTGGCAGCTCCTGAGGCTGCATCCATACAGCCCCTGTATGCAGAAAACATTTTTACTGGTTGAGTACACTCACATAGGGCCACCCAATGCAAATCACAGCTTTCTGTTGTATATATAGCAACTGAAAGTGGAAAACAGCAAAAACCACTGAGGACTGGATACTGAATTCCAAACTTGGATAAATTTAAAGACAAGAAAGAGCAAAGCCACTGCCTTGTGTATTTAAAACTAAACTAGAAACTACTGCATAGAGTATTTTGAGTATTTTTCTCTGCTCTCATGAGAAGGTGGACTTAAGACTCTAAATCAAGCTTTTTGGACTGCATTTCTTGTTATGGGATGATAGAGTTTCCTAGTGCCAGCCCTCGATAGGCTTACAAGAGTTATTCAACTCAAACATCTATATTCATGGACTTCCCTTGGTTTTATTCTGGTTACTCCTTTGTTGGGACAATTGGGCACAGAACACTTGGTGGAAAATAGGTGATTAAACTGCTCCTGAGAGATGAATTTTCCTATCCTTAGTTTTCTTATAATTTTCTATATAGATTTGGGATATGGAGTTTGTGAACAGTTACAGTTTATTACTGATGCGATCAAGGACAACTGAGATTCAAGAGAAACCTCGAATTTCCCTTGATAGCCTTCTGCTGTCACTTTCTTCTCTCCTAGATTTTTCAGGATTTTGTGTTGCTGTAGGTTCTCCATGTGTGTTCTATCAGTTCCTACATCACTGTCAGAACTATGGGGCTTTAAAATTTTGGGCCTATTTCTTCTATTCAAATGGTAAAATGAATTGGATTTATCTGCATCTTCATTCAGGTTAAGAATAATTCATAATCTAAAAAATAATTTCCATTTCATCCATGAACAGCTAACATTCAGAAGCTCTCTTTCTCTATTGATATCCAGAATGAAGGTTCAAAAGTACTGAGTCTTATTTTGAATATAACAAAGTTGTAAAGCAATGAGCTTGCTCCTTTGCTGTATGCCTCATTGGCTAACCAGGCATCCAAAGAGTTCACATACAACTTGCTGATGTTTTGATGAGTGACTGAGCTCTCCTGGTCCAGGAGAATTCTTGGGAAAGTGAGCTCTGCAGCAACTGGAAGCAAAGCTGTGGTAGCTGGATGTTTCCACTTACCTGTTGTTCTAGACTCTGTGAGCTGGCAGTCATTTGGCAAAAAGAGACAGAAATACATTCTTGAAAATATTTCTGTTCAAATGAGTAAAAAGATAGAGTAAAAATAAAACAAGAGTGAGAGACAGGAGGATAGCATGAAAATAGCAATTTGAGTTATTGTCACAAGGGAGCATTACACATGGCATCACATAATGCATGAGTTAATCATCACAACATTCTTTGGAAGCGAAGCAGAAAAGTACAGAACATGACAAGAATTATATCCAAATGCAATAAAATCTTATTTGAAAGTTGTTTACATTTTAAAAAACAGATCAGTAAATTAAGAGTGGATGAAACTGATATGTGGAAATTCCAGGAACTTGGCAGAATTCATCCATACAGGGAAATTAATTTGAGGCTGATATATTTTCCTTCATAAGGTTGATTGCAGCAGGCTCCCCCTCCCTGGAGGCTGAGTTCTGCACAGCATTCCTCAAGAAAGCAATGCTGGCAAACCAGGCTCAGACACAGTGAGTGAACTTAGCTGTCTTTGCACCTGACATGGTTCCTTCGTGGGTGCAATTTAGGGAAGTGCTGCCAGAACAGAGTGGCTGCAGTAGTGTGACAGATTATCAGTGACCTGTGACACCCAGAGCAGACCCTCTCACCAATGCCCCCCATTATTCTGATAAGAATGTCTTCACTTTGCCAAGACTGGCTGTTGTACTTAGCAGAAAGGGGCCAAATGGGCTTCCCGTGGGACTTCCATCCTGGTGCTAATCTGGAAGTAACCAGGAAAGAGAGAAAAACAAGGAAAGAAAAAAATCAATAAAGGAAATAGTTTGAGGAAGAAAATAATGAAAACAACAGAGGCAAACCAATTAAAAGAAAACAAAAGAAAGGACAGGAAGGTTAAATTCACTCCCTAGGCCAGATAAATCCCTGGAACCTCAGCAATGGAGCCCTGACCATAATGTATGTCCCGGTGGAGCTAAGGCATTCCCTGAAACATTACTTTTATCATGATGCATGATGACATCTTCTAAAAAACGATTGTGTGATGTGTCTTACCCAGCCTTCCCTGAAAAATTGGGACCTTGCAATTGATATGGGTCATGATGTAGTTATGGGACTAAAGTGCTAAGAGTTACATAGAGCCCTGAAATTAATTTGACTGCTGTGTACCAAAATCTAATTTATTTCCTTATCATCTTCCAACCATTAAATTGCTAGAGCTGAGTTGTGTAAATGTCTTAAAGAAAGGCAGCTTCTAGTCACTAAGGAATATTGCAGAAAAATTGCCTTCCAAGCATGGTTATATAATGCCCACTTATTTTAATTAGACTTTAGCTCTCAAAGTCCCACTTTACCTAAGTGGCATGATCACTGAGACACAGTAGAGATCTGTGATAGCAAATGTAATCTATCTGCTCCTTTCAGCAGTGACTTCTCCTTTAATATTATGTCTCTAAGGCATGTGAGCCCCAAGCAGCTACTTGCAGTGTTGTCTATTATTAGTTCTTACTCAGAATGGGTCTTGTTCTCCAGCAGAAGTGCAAGAAATGTCTGTGTAAGCATTGCATAGCTTTAATTTTCTTACAGAAGAGTGGTCCTCAGGGAGGAAAGTCAAATAAACAGCAGGCTAAACTGTACTCCAGGTAGCTGAACACCAGGAACAGGACCAAACCAAATTACTCACAAAGTGATGCTGATGTTAGTTTTTTCTCAGGAAGATACGTCAAGCAGAGACAAGGTTTCTTTTTAAATAAGTAAATTTCAACTAATTGAAGGTTTCCCTTCCTTCCATTCTTACTTGAAATTTTTGCTGCAATAAAGTCTTTGGCAAGCATGAAAAAGGTATTTTGATTACATCCATTAACTCAAACCCTGCAGCAAGCTGCTCTTCTTCCTATGTTTTTTTGATGTATCTTGTTGCAGAACATGGAGGCCATTTGACCAGGCACTGAATGAATATTCAGTGTACAAACCCAAAAAGAAAGCCAAATTCTACATTTGTCATATCCTAAAAGGATAATTTGCTTATATAGCGGTAACAATCCTTTGTTTTTTTTTTTTTTTTTGTTCAGTATTCTTCCACTTCTAACTGAGCAGACAAAACAATTTGTTTCCATGCAATCATGGCAAGTCTACAGGAAATTCCTGATAATTGTGCTATGCTTTGTTATGATGATGAATTACTGCACGTGTTTCTGCCATACTCATTAGACTTGAATTGCAGTCTTCAGCCCTGCATGTGCTCTGAGATAAATTGGACGTTGAGACTAAAAGGCAGCATCATCATGAACCAGATTGTTTTAAGGTCACCTTTTTTATCTTGCTTTCTGACATCCGCTGCTCTCTCAAATCTGAAAATGGGAGACATCACATTCCTTTCTCTCACTGTTTTGGTTGAGACACTGAATACCTTATAGAACATTCCATCCATTAGTAAAAAAGCAGGAACTAATTCCAAGAATAAGTACCTTAAAAAAAACAAACCAAAAATCCAATCCTACATATAGATAAAACAGGCTTGGAGCAAAAAGGAAGTGTGGGCTCTGCCTGGAGGGAAGAGCTACAGCTGATAAAAATTCAGGACTATATAAATTGGTATGGGAATTTGAATAAACCTGTTTAGGCAAAGAGAATAAGCAAGGTAATAATCAAGTGATGCATTTGCAGCAGTTTGTTTTACCGAGTGGATTGTTTACCTCTCAGAGCAGTCACTGCAGTCAAGCAGGAAAAGAAATGCAGTCGAGCATCTGCTACTTGTCTTCTTTCTCTCAGTGGACACCACAGTTTCTGCCAGACACGATGCATACACACAAGAGGCATGTTGGGAAGAAGCTCAGAGGACTTGCTCAGTCATCTGGCAGTATCTAATCTAAAAGAATAGCCAACCACCAAATGGATTAGTTATATTAGGAACTCTACCTGTGTAAACTGCATCCATAATCACATTCATTATGGTCAATTCCTACAAAAACGCTGCAGTGGAGAAGTCAAAAGGAGAGTAAATGTACAGAGATCACATGAGTAATAATATTATCTGGACATTTTTAAAGGAAATTGCTCAGGGAACTGATATTTAGTGAACATCATTAAGCTATTGGTAAAATTACTGGTTTTTGTCTATATTCTCTTCATAAAAGGCCACTTCTCTTTTGTCAAAAATGGACTGCCAATAGGTGAATACGTGTTTCTACATAGATATGCTCTCAGTGCTTCATGTGTCTTTTGCTGTTTGATGTTTCAATGTACCAGATTCGTGGTGATCTTGCAGTGGGGGGGTCAGCACCAAGGTGTCTGAGTACACCTAAATACTCAAAGGTTAGTATCTGATGCCATCTCTGCCCAAGATTCTGCAGCACAGGCCAGTTACAGCTTGGATTGTAGCCCAGTTTGCCATCTACTGAGCCTGCATGAATAAACTGAGAGGTGTGAATTTTTAGTTCAAATGTTATCCGGTAAAAATGTGTCTCAATGCATTGTGAACCTGAGGTGACAAAAAAATGTGGAGTTAACTTATGGCCATCTAAATCTGATCATATAACTACGCCTTAAAATGACCCCTAAGCCCAAAATCACTCCTGTAACTCTTGTGAAAGTAATTGCTGGTGATTTCTGCTTGACTGGTTCTGAAGACAGAATATGCAACACATCCTTGTACTCCCAAGGAACAGATATGGATGAGCTTGTGCTGTGCTTTCCTCCTGTTAGTCCCTTGAATAGGAGAGAAACCATAATAAGTTACTTCTTATGAGTGCAATGTATACTGTGGCAGTGCCATGGCCTTTCCAGATGAAGCTGTTAAATTCCTAGACTCCAGAGATTCAGCTGACAACCAAGATACCTAAATTTGTTATGCTTACCTGCAGGAGTCTGTTTGTGGCTTAAATGCTTGCTTCAGTCACCCCCACACAGGAACTGCTGCCATTTCAGATGCCCTGGAGTATGCAAGGCACCCTGACAGCTCTGCAAGATGAATTGCCAACAGGACAGGCAGGTTATGCAGTCCATCTCAAATCTGTGTGGGCAATGGATTGAGCCCTATCAAAGCTGTTATCGGAGTCAATAAAGACCAAGGCTGGAGTCACTGGAGCTGAGCGAGTGATTCAGCTCAGCAGCTGCTGGTTCCCTTGGTTGGGGTGAGCTGAATTGTGCTCTAGGTTGCATTGGCTGGATTTCTGCTGACTGCAGCAGGCAGATGAGCAACTGATGAATGTGTGCGTGCCTGGATGCAGATAACTGTGCCTAAATAGCCTAAACACAAACATAGTTTGAGCGATCAAGAATTAACTTTTGAAATTTGAAAGGATAGTGGCAGAAGTTTATTTTCAGAACTAACACAGAGCAGTTGGAATACCTATAAAGTTTAAAGGCTTCATGGGTATTTTTCCTCTGGCAGTTTATAGGGGGAAACAGTTACTTACCTGGTATTAAGAAAATAACATATAAGTCAGACCAACTAACTAATGACCTGTCAGACAGATTCCCAAAGAAAAGCAGAGTCTATTGCTTTGTGATTTTTAAATGCTAGAAGACACACTAATGGTCAGTGGAATGTTGGCAGGAGGTGAACTGGAACTAGGTAGCATCATCACAGTTTTTGGCTGCTCTGATCCCAATAACTTTGTGGGGCAAGATTTCCCATTCCTCATTAGTGAAGAGCTAAAAGGAAAAAGGTGTGCTATTTCTTTCAGTAATAGATTTTTTTTCAGGGAGTAAAGGCTGAGCTTTATGTGTTGTTTCTCTGCTACAGGGCTGGCCTTGTTGTAGTGAAGACAGAGGTGCAGTAGCATTCACATGTGCAAAATTTAATTACTCTGATTTATCAAGCAATTATTTTTCCTACTAGTTTTATTTAACTGTGGGAGATCTCATCCTTTCTTTGAGCGTAATGAGTGCATTTGCTTCGGGAGGCAATTTGCCATTCACAGATGAATTCACTTTAACAGTGACTTTGCCTTTATTTTTCATTTTCAAATGAAATTACATTCTCAATTTGTTAGTAAATTTGAGCAGTAAATTTCTTAGTATATGGGAACAGTGAATTCTTTATTGCATTATGACAGAGCTTCTGCAGGAAAGCAATTCTCATACAAAGCTTCCTTCTAAAATTGATAAGCCATGCTATGGAAGATGAAAATTTTGAGTTTGAACCACCAGGCTGGGGAAGGTCTCATATTCAGTGTTTCTATTTCCTGCATAAGAACACTTAACTTCTAATCTATAACATAAATTATAATCACCACTTCCATTTTTCAACCATTTAAGTGAATTAAGGAGTGTTCTGTTTTCCAAGTACTTGGTATAAGTGCCAGCATCCAGGACATGGTTTGAGTCTCTAGTTGTTTGCACAAGCTTTTAGCTCAGAGCTTCAATAAGGAGATACCTGTCATTTTGTCACTACTACCTCTGGTTAATATAGTGCTTGCTGTGTTTACTTGTGATTCTCACTCCTATTTAGAAGCATCTACCTCTTCCTTGCACCATGAGGAGGATTTGTTTGCACTATCTATGTCTGTGGCTTCTTCTGAGGGATCAGATAAATCAAAGCAGGTGAATCTTATTCTGAAAATATGGGTTTAACTGAGAAGTGGGTTAGTTAGGTTGTCCTGCTTCTACTGTCCTGTTGGTTGTGAGCCTTTTAAAAGAACCATTGCTGAAGAGCCCTCATTCACAGAATGGTCGGGTGTATATCAGTCAAATGTGACTGGCATGACACAACTCCAGATTTCAATGGTGGAAGCCCAGAATCAGACAGCAGCACTCACTGTGCTGTGGAAGCTGATTCCTCCCGATTTTGCCTCCATTCCCTTTCTTTGCACACTGAAAACATCTTCCAGTATTTTGTCTACTTTTCTTTTAAGCATATTCCATTGAAAACTTACCTTTTCCCCATTTAAAATTTTCTATTATCCATTCTAAACTATTTTGCTAAATTGGTCTTTATAATTCCCAATTCATGGGGAGCATCTCATCATGTTCTCCATTTTACCAAACTGCCTTCTACATTTTTGTATCACTGCTTATCACATACATACAGGCAAGTATCTCACAAAGTCTGCAGCTTTCACCAGATTCATTTCCCACACTCATAAAAGCAGAAAACAGCCTAATTTTCATTACAAAAGCAATCCAGTTGGAACAAAAATAATTAGGATACATCAGAAAAAAAAAAAGCCATGTGGACCATGACAGGAGAGAAAATACTCTTCACGTCGATTTTCCTTCTTTTCATTCTTGAATGCTTCAGAGTTTTCACTTGATTCATGGTGATAAGATGCACTTAATGGAATTGCAAACCAGAAATCACAGGATCTCACAGAATCACAAGAGCTAAAGCTAGAAGGGGCCTCTGGAGACCGTGCAGTCCACACCAGTGTTCAAAGCAGGGTCAATTACAGCATATTGCCCAGGGCTGAAAATTCTATAACATCTCTGGGCAAAGTGTTGTAGTACTTAACAGTATTCAGTTAATCTATTTATAACATCTAGATAGTAAGGCCAGAAGAAAGCATTAGAAACATGTAGTTTAATCTCCTTCAGAAAAAAATAAAATAAGGAAAGGCTTGTCATTTCTGCATAAAGCCACATATATTAACTGTTGCATGACAGTATCTTTCATAGGAAGGATTTGTATTTTCAAATGCAACTAGAAGTAATTGAGACTCTACAACATCCACTGGTGATTTGTTCAAGTAGTTATTTGTCTCTGCAACTAAAAAGACACAGAAAATAAAATGGGAAAAGACACAGGATGCCAGCTCCCTTAACATGATGCTGTGTCATTTATGCCTAAGCATTTTTTGATAGGTGTTTGTCTATCTTTTCCTAGATAAATTCTAGTGATGGAGACTGAGCTGTTTTGTGAATTACTTTGGATGTCCAAAAGTTTTTTCCAAGACCTGGCTTTGAATTTTCCTTGTTGGTATTTGTGTATATGTGTGGAACTTCTTGCTTTATCCACAGTCTTCATGGAGAATTACTTAGTGTCTTCCTTATAGCTGCTTTTTCACATCTGAAAAATGTTAAAGCTCCTTTCAAATTTTTCTCCTTTAGATTGTGACTCATTCAACCCTTCTTGAACAATATTTTATTGAATTCTATCATTCATTTTTCTCTCTTAACTCCTTTCAAATGACCTAGACTATTCTCAAGGAGCAGTCTTGTAACTGAAAATCTACTCCCTTGGATGCTGCACCAGCTCTTACAGCCAGCCTTTCATTTAGGGAGTATGTTTGCTTTTGGCACGTGCTCTGATCTGATCCATTTTAATCCTCAGTTCTTTTACAGCAAAGCAGTTCTGTCATTCCCTATCCTCTATCTGTGTAGTGCAATCTAAATGCACATCTTTTTTTCTTTTCCCTCTAATATTAATCCTGGTTTTGCAGGAATGTTCTCTAACCTTTTAAGATTATTTGGAGTTTTATTCCTAGATCTTTCAGTGCTTGAAACTTCTGCAATTTTGGTATGATTATATTTGGTACATTATATTCATCATGTTATATAGGTCATTTTTGAAAATATATTATAATATCAGATTCTGCAATATTGTATTTAAATATGCTTTAATTTTGAATGGAATATCCCCAAATAGTTTTTGATGCAACTTCCAGCTCTGAAAATCATTACATTGCATTTTATTAAAACCAGGACAGCCTACCACATAAAAAGTTAAATACATTCTTACCACACTTTTCCCACACTTCTTTGACCCCTGCTAGTGGCTTCTATCAGAGAAAGGATACTCAAATCAGTGAAGTTTAATGTTGACTTATACAACCAGAACATCATTTACAACGGGAAACACTCCTGAGATAGTGGAGACCAGTCACCAGGTTAGCACTGCCAAGCCCTCCCCTAAACCAGATCCATACGTGCCAGCCTACCATATCTTTTAAATGTTCCCAGGAATGGTGGTTACACCCCTGGGCAGCCTGTTCCAATGCTGGACCACCCTTTCAATGAAGAAGCTTTTCCTAATATCCAACTTGAGGCCATTTCTTATCATCCTGTTGCTTGTAAATTGGGAGAAGAGACCAGTCCCCACCTGGCTCCAGCCTCTTTTCAGGTGATTGTAGGGAGAGGCAAAGTCCCTACCAGAACTTCCTTTTCTTCAGACTAAAGAGCTTCAGCTGCTCCTCAACAGAACTGTGCTCCAGACCCTTCTTTAGCTCTGTTGCCTTTCTCTGGACACGCTCCACCACTTCAATGTTGTGAGGAACCCAGAACTGAGCACAGGATTTGAGGTGTGGCCTCAGCAGTGCTGAGTACAGGGGGACAATCCCTGCCCTGGTTCTGCTGACCACACTGTTACTGACACAGACCAGGATGCCATTGGCCTTCTTGGCCACCTGGGCACAGCTGGCTCATGTTCAGCTTCTGTTGACCAGCACCCCCAGGTCCTTTTCCCCCTGAGCAGCTTTCCAGCCACTCTGCCCCCAGCCTGTAGCACCGCAGGGGTTGTTGTGACCCAAGTGCAGAACTGGCACCTGGTCTTGTTGAACTTCACACCACTGGCCTTGACCCATGGATCCAACCTGTCCAGATCCCTCTCCAGAGCCTTCTCACCTTTTAGCAGAACAACACTCCCACCCAACTTCATGTTACCTTGTGACCAACAGCTCCCTTTGTGACCAGTTATTTTTTCTTTTTTTTTCGTTGTTACACCTTAGCAAATCTGATCTCATACAAAGAATTAATTTACTATGATTTGATATTGAAAAGTCCATGCAGTGACGGACTTTTCTGTCTTTTAGGTGTTTGTAAATGGTTTCTTTGACTCTTCATTGCAAGATTAATTATTTTTTCTTTGTAAATTAGATGTCGGAGTGACGAGTTTTCTGGAGCCTAATTTATTTTTGACAGGTTTTCAAAATGTAATCATTTATCATCCACGGGACAAAAGACAGGCCTTAGGAAAATACTTACAAAGAATTTCCACTGAGCCTATTGTGAAGCCTCTCATTTACCTATTTTCCAATCTGTTTGTCACTGTTCTGGTTTAATTACTCATCTCTATCTCGTTTCCTCAGCTGTAAGATCAGAGTTGACATTTTTAGTGAGGATAGAAGCAAAGATGACATTACCACTGGGACCTTCTCAAGATTCCTGTTGAGGAACAGACCAGCATTTTCCCCAATATTCCAATACTAATAAATTTTCTCCTATGTTTTACTTTTCCACAAGTTGTGTTTTGCCTTTTCCATTTTATTCCTAGGCTTGTGACACTCTAGTTCAGGATACTTTGTGCCTATGAATTGCCCTTTCTTTGTTCCTTCTGTTTCTGTTTGTTTTAACAGCTCTAGTAGCTTTCTCCAATTCCTTCTCCCCTTTTTACTGACATGATGTAAAAATCTAGCACTTCCACCTCCAGGTGTTTATTGCAGTCTGCTGTCCTGAGCTCCATGATTTATGATGTTTGTGTTCTCCCTCCTAACCATCTGAGGTTTGTTAATTCTGTCATTTATATCATGGTCACTCTGACAGGTTACTTTGCATCTGCACAATCTCAACCAGTTCTTCCAGGCTGGGCAGAATCACAGTCAGAGGCCTTTCCTTTACTTGCTTTCTTTAGTTTTTGTAGAAAGAGATATGACACCACAAGACTTTGTTACCAGTGTGCTCCTGCTTCCCTGTTTTCCAAGTGGTCTGGATGATGGAAGAGTCCACCTCAAACCTGTCCCATGCTCTTCATATTTTTGCCATTGCCTAGAAAATTCATTGTCCACCTTATCTTTATGACCAGACCTAAAACATGACAATTTGCTTTCACCCTCAACATTTCAGCAGGTTTTTTATTCCTTTTCTACTCCTACATCATGTGGGATTCAAAATAATATCAGTTATCCTTGATGCACAGAGTCCTTTGTCTTATTTTTCAGTGAGAGCCAAAAAAGATATAGAGCCTTATGTCTGCTGAATAATTAAGTTAGGCAGCATGGAAGCATTCAAATTCTGGTACCTTCTCAGTCTAATGATCTGTTGGTATAAATCCCATGACTTCAGTATGATTTCTTAAGCAGAAAATGACCTGTATTTTCCCCTTGAAAATGAACAAAAATACGTATATTTCCTTAAAATCCAAAAATTGAGCATTTGATTTTAATTTAGGAAATAAAAAAACATTTGGACAAATTTTCTGACCTATATAATTATTACTTTAAATATTATATCCAGGGTAGTTCATAGACCAGAAGTATTATTATTGAAGAGAAAAATAAATAAGACTGTGAAAGCAAAGATGAAACCTAACACAAAGAAAATAACTTTTCAGATCCTGTGGATGCTACATAATAAGGCAATGATGATTTCCCTTTTATATACATATAAATAATATATATAATATATACATATAAATAATATATAAATATATATCTTTATATATTTCCCTTTTATAATTCATATTTTAATAAGTAAATTCTGCAAAACTGCAGGCAATTTTTCATCATTAATGTAGAAGTTAAAAAAACACTCTTTCTCAAGATGAATGGAGGAAAAGATATAATATTATTGACTTTCTTAAACCTATCTCATATGATGGATTTATGAAATGAAAATAATATAGAAATTCCTTAGACTGTGGCAGGAAATACAAATCAAGTGAATGGAAAAGCAGTTGCACTGAAATAAAGACGTTTCAGAAGATAATGGGTTCACTGAAAAAGGGTCTTCAGTTAAGTAATTCCTATAATTCTGTTTTCAGTGGAGCACCTGACAAGAGACTGGCAAAGATGCATGTGGATACATCATGGATCTATTCCGTGGTAGCTGAGGATGCTGTAGGCATCTTCATAGGGCTGTAGGCAAGCCAAATGCAGTGAGGGTTGGAAGGATAGAAAATTATTTCTCCAACCTGGAGTACTGTTTCCTGGTTAGTACAGAACCAAAAGAAACAAAGAAAAACCTCCATAACTCACTTACTAATGCTTCAGTTCTGATTTAACTCATTTAGCTAAAGTGGAAAGATTACCCAGCCACAATTAGAGGCATAGTTCTATATTACCTTTACACTGTTTCTAATAAATTTTCTGGAAAAAGAAAGCATGATTCCAGAAAGAAGGTTTTATGGCTTACGGTGATCTGTTGGCTAGAAGTCTCACAGGGAAAGGATGGCCTGGGAATGAGCCACATCTCACCATGGCTTTGAAAAAGATACTCACAGTCGTTGCTGGCTGGGCTTGTGGGTTTGTGCAGCATTGTGGGTTTGTGCAAATTGTAGATGATTTTTTTTTTAAATTCTATGGGCTGATGTCAAAAATTTTTCTCAAGGAATACAAGATATTATCTTTAGTGACGGCAATGGGCCTGAGCACACAATTACTTGTGTACCCTTATATTACTCCATGAGGGAATTGCTAAATATTTCTTCTTGATGTTAGAAAAGGAAAAAGCCACCTTTGTTGCTTTGTTTTCTTGTAAAAGCTTTCTCCCTTTCTCCACTGCCACTTTTTTTTTTTTTTTTTAAATAAAATTTGGGGTATAACAGGAAGGAAAAGGGATGGGTAGAGAATTCTGGCAATTCTTTTCTTAGAATCAGATTGTTTTTACTCTTTTACTCTGAGATATAAATTCCCAACACCAAAAAATGAAATAATGGGTAAAACTTCTCAAAGGTCATAAAACTGGAACAAAATTTTCAAAGCCTGAAAAACATCACCCCAGATAGGCAGAAGCATGTCTCAAATAGGCATTCAGCTTTTTATGTGGAAGTAATTGGTTCATACTATTTAAAACCTGTCGTAACATGAGAAAAATGGTAAGTCTCACTTGAATTCATGGAAGCTGATCTCAAAACGCGTGTTCACAGGGCAGCAAATACCAAAACTGAAAGCATCTTCCAAATCCATTTTAGAGGACTTGAATAAAGCCCTTCTGTATGTTAGATCCTCATCCCTGTTCTTATGCCTCATGTGCACTGGAAATCAAGTTCAGGAATTACATAATTTGCGACAAGCGAAATGAGTGGCTGCCTTAAGGGGTCATCTCCCATTCTGCTACTTCACAATAAATCTGAATGAAATCTTATTTCAATGAAAGTAGTCACTAGAGGGAAATAGAACAGAATTTTATCTCTAAATTTTAGTGCTGAAACAGGAAAACTAAAAGTTATAATTCTAAAAGTGCTTTTGGTACATCTACCCTATTTTACAATAATTTAGAAGTTCATATATTTCCCTGAATTGAGAAATTGTAATTTCTTTTTATGCAAAAACCTAAAAACCCTTTATAATAGTTTTTGAGAGCATGGGAAATACCAGACTTGAGGAAAAAATATGATTTATTGTCTATAATTTTCTTCCAGCATGGGTCAACAAAACTGCTAAGACAAAATTTGTTGTTGCCCTATTCCTCGTAACATACCCTTTTGGTAGAAAACCATACAAATTTCCAGTTGTTAAAGCTACAGGAGCCATTTCTGAGCAGAAAATAAACAGATGATGGGGACACTGGAGCATACAGTCACCTCAGGACAATGGGCAAGGCATCTCTGCTGTATTGATTTAGGCTAGGCATAATAAAATAAAATAAAATAGTTAGATTGATAGATGAGATAAATCTTTTAGGAGCTTTTTTTTTTTTTTTTTT
>PYHW01009717.1:4446069-4456102 GCA_013186435.1 Turdus rufiventris | reverse complement strand
TTATGGAAAGAACATGTAAATATCCAGAATGTTACACTTCCTGACAGCCTCAAAGAGGACTGGTGAGCATGCAACTTACTGAGGGTTGAATTATGGGCTGATGTTTTCTGGTGAGTGGCACCTTTCTCATAGATTATCAGACCTCTAAAATATGGTTATCATCCCACGACCCCTCCAGTTCTCCCTTCCTCCCCACACCCCAACCTCACTTGCAAATATTAGAAGCTGTAATGTATTAAATATATGGGATTTCAAAACACATGGACAAACATTTTTCCATTTCCTGTAATTTATCTGTGAAAATACTACCTGGCCTTTATTTTCTGCTGAATTTCACATATATTTTTAAGATCATAAAAAGATCCTATGTTGAGGAAGTAGAATTTGCAAATGGCATTCAAAATTGCTACAGCCGTGGCTTTATTAAGATTGTGTACGCAAGTATAATGCTGTGACTGACTGACTTTGAGGATTTTAATCTTCCATTTTAAGACTGTTTGGTGGCAGCTCTTTGATAAAATAAGTACTTCATACATCATCTGAAAAACTTAGCTGAGAATAATATGTTTATCTAAAACTGACTGCAGAAAAAATATATGCAATTAGGAGGAAATAAGCCTATGGAGACAAGAAGAACTTTACAGGCTATGTCCTCATAGGAGATAATTTTTCTTCGCAAAATATAAGTATGTTTTTCCTTTAGTATTGTGTGCTATGAGGAAAACTCACAAGTGATGTGTGGGAATTATGTTTTTACAAAAGGTGTAGCCTTTAAACATACATCTTCTGGAACAAAGTCATTCAACATTTATGGAACTGTTTGAGCTTTCCAACAGGTCTAGGCATGTGTCTGCAAAACAAAATCTGTTAAAAGTGATTTAGTGTGACACTCCTTGTGCACCAAGACAGCCAACCCCCCTTCAGTGACTATAAACCTCATCCTGTCCAAGCTTCTGGAACAGAGCTGGCTGAGATCCAGGGCCTCCTCAGAAGGGTCACTGCCCAGGGGCTGCTTTTGGAGAGAAGCAGATAATGTTCTGCTGGGAAATTATCGTGGGACAGCAAGCCTGGATTATGCTCTCTGGCGTCTTTGCTGAGATACGTTTTTCCAAAACCTTCAACCATAATCTTCACAGAACCTTAGTCCTAATGTTTCCCATAAATTTCAGGCTCATAATGGCATTACAAGCTATTTCAGGGACTCTGGTTACATTTTCAAGTAGCTGAAAGTATCCAGATTTTGACCATTGTCTTTCTCAAAGTAATTCAGCTTTTAGATAAAAAACTAAAAACATATTGTCTATTAGATCTACTATGCTAAAAGCAAAGAAACAAGTCTTCTTTCCATATGCTGAGAATTCCCAATCAGATTCTCACAAGATAGCTTATAAACAAAGTTCTTTTCCAACATATGTAGGAGAAAAATAAATGAAAATAATCAGAAATTACCAACGGTGAAGTTAAATACAGAAATTAGGAAAATGCTGTGTTAGCACAAGAAGCTAATTCTTCAACATAAAATGGCAATAGAAAGGCAATAGAAAAGCTTGAGTTTTTATGGCTCCTTTGAAATTAGTTACTAAAATATTTGATGAAATTTAACTATTTAGGAGTATTTAGAATTCAAAACAACTCTTGTGTGAAATGTTCATGTTACTGAAGGCTGCCCAAGAACAGGAGCTTAAGATGGAGCGTGGAGAAAAATACATTACTCACATGAAATTGTAGAAATAATTTTATGTAGTTAGAAGGCAATTTCCTGAGTTGGATTTTGTCCAAGGTTCCACATTTGTCACCTGAAGCTTATGGGAAAGAGAACATGATCTTTCATGAGCACACGTTACTGTGACCTTTGCTTTAATGCCTCAGGACAGAAGATTCAGAATAGCTGTTCTTGACAAAGTGTTGGTACAGTACAGATATGGGTAACTACTATTTATTCCTTGCTTAAGTCTCTGATTTAGTTGTTCTTGGAAAAATATAAGAGATATTAAGAAAATAGAATAACTATTAAAAACAATCTGATAGACTAGAGATGAGTAGTGTTACTTTTCAGTGAAGAGTGTGAGTTTGAAGACCTAAAACTTCCTATTTTGTAATGTATATGGTACTAGCACTTCCAAAACTGAAATTTTGCTTCCTGACTTCATAAAACGGTGGGGCTCTTTAAAATTCACTACAGCAAATGTGCAAAGCATTGTGCCGGAGCCCAGCGTTATCTGATTGCAAAGATGAGGATAAAAGTACAAACCAAAGACCAAACAACAGAATGTTCTGTAGGAAAAAGAAAGAGCAAAACAAATCAGTGGCTGTCTGTGGACTGAAAAACAAAAACTTTCTTATGAATAGAACTGCTTGACTTTAGACAATGTTTTCCATCTGTGGATTGCAAGCCATTTTATTAATGATAATGAGAACATCACAGTGTCTTTTTGTGGGAAGTAAATGTTCTGTCTTTTTTGCATATGAGTAATGATGATATTGGCCCTCATCTTCCAATACTGCTCTTGAATTCTCCCTTCAAAAGCTGCAAGTTGGAATGAAATTCAGTTGTGATGATGGGAAAAATAATCAGGTTTTTGGACTGAAATCCTTTGAACCTTTCCAGATTATTTTTTGTATGACTGTCACAGGAGTGTGCTTACACAGGGAGATAGCTCATTGTGTCTAGTTAAGCCATGTTAATTAGAAATAGGGCTACAGACTCATTGTGCTATTATAGCCCTCTTCACATCAGGTCGATTGATATAATATGGCTCTGTCGAGTTAATGAGTCACATGAGATGCAAACATTCTTTTTGTTCAAAGTTTAAAAAATATCACTGCATGCATTCTTTGAAGTGCTCAGGAGAAAGAACTTGTCACAGGTGCTCTATAATGCAAATGTTGTATGAATGGATGACTGGGCTGAACCTTCCATATGCGATCTTTTCTTTACAACCCCAAAAATCCTCCTCATGCAATGCGTAAATCGAGATAGAAACTGATATAAGCTATCTGTGGTTCATTTATTTTTCTTTTATGAACTTTACAGTCTAGCATGCAGTGAGAATGGTTGTGATACCCTCATAATATTTAAGCCCTGTCTTTTCCTGAAGGAATGCAGTCAGAGAAAAAATTGAAAAGAAAAAACGAAGTCTTTCCCATCTGTTCAAGTATAAATCTTTTCTTACAGCTAAGCTTGGGAGCAAATTGGGTACTTCTGACAAGCAGGTGAAACTGAGTCAAACATTCATTAGATGACCTCCTGAGGTTCCTTCCTCCCTGAATTACCCTTATATCTGTAAAATATAATAGTCCCACACCTGTTGCTGTTATACCCACGGTTGTGATCTGTTTGGGATTCCAGTTGGACATCACTCCTTGAATGAGTAGCACCTGGGGGAAAACAACGCCATGTTATTAAACCTGAAGCAAGAAAAAATATAAACTGGTGTGGTCTGGGGAGTCCAAAGAAGTTAAAACTTCTGCACACTTTAGAGCTGGAAATTGCCATTCTGGTCAGATGAACAGTGTAACCATCCATAAGATCACAGCTAATACATATCAGTGCTGTGCAAAATTACGCAACTTAAACAGCTCCTTTGGCAGCTTGTTGGTGGGGACTGTTAATTTGCAAATGGCACTGAAAGGGTGAGGAAATATTTTCTGAAATTGCTCCAGGTCAGATTTGACCCAGAACTTGACTCAGTCCTCGGTGAGAAAGTAGTTTGTTTCTGGGTATCCAGGTCCCAGGCACCTCTATGTCATGCAGCAAACAAAGAACAACTGAAAGAACTGCCCTCAGTAAGAAATCTTAGTATTATTTTAGTGCAGAAAACAGGCCAAAACTGTTTAAAAAGATGAACAATCCAATTAAAATAATTCTCACTTTTCTTCCCCGCCCCCTCTCCCCCTCAATTTTTGCCAGGGATTGGATCAGAAGAGAACTTGACCCAGGCATTTAATTCCATGACATGATCAAATAGCAGCCTGGGGTATCTTCTGCCTTCTTAGCTGAATTCAGGATCCCAGGCTGTTTGCTTCACACCTTTGTCCTTTTTACATGAGTTTCAATGCTGCCATACATTTGCCTCTTCGACCTATCCCCCTAACTCTCTTCCCACAGATCTTTTTTTCCCCCCGACATGTATTTTTTAGCCCCTGCCCTTAGCCTTTCCACCACTAGTTTTATTCTTGATTCAGTCTTCACTCATCCTCTTTCTGTTTCACCTTCATTTTGTAATTTATCTTTTGTTTTTAGGGTTCTGAGGGGAGATTGAGCAGTTTAGAACTTTTGTTTTCAAGTGTTAATGGACCTGGCTCACTTCAGAGTGGAACCTATAGAGTTCATGAAAGTCTGGGGAAAAAAATGGCATTATATCAATATATCCTGGCAGCTTATTACAGTATTCCCCCATTCATCACATCCATGATGTCTGAAAGGAATGTATTGTAACCTTCTCTTAAAGCAGCTGAAAGACCAGAATAGTTTTCCTTTGATAAAGGGTTTCTGCCTCTGAACCATGAAAAAAATTCTGCCTCTTTCTCAAGCTTGGCTTAAATATTTGGGCACTTATACTGAGCACAGGACAATAAATAAAAAGTTGTTTTGTCAGTTTAGATTCATGTTGACATATGTGTTGGCATGACATGGATATGTTTAAATACGGGTTCTACTCTTTTACAGGGAACACCAGATAGCCCAATGGCAGCCTGTCCAGCTCTGCAGTGTTAGAAGTGATTTAATATCTGACACAAAAGAACTGTTTGAGCTTAGTTGAAATCAAACACAGTTTTTAAATTTCTTGTTGCTGCTACTACAAGTAGAAGCGATCACAAATTTTTATTTTAAAATATGGCTGAACTTAAGCCACAGCTGAGTTGCAGACTCAGCTTCCTCAGCCTCATGTATTGGGACTTTTCCTTTTAGCACAAATAGATTTATTCCAGATATGAATATGGATATGCACAGAGTGCATCAGGATTTATGTTACTGGCTGAAAATAAAAGTAATGTTATCGTTAAAGACACCAGTTTCCACCTCTTTTTATCTTTGTGTTTCTTGTTTATTGTTCCTTCTCACAAGGCTTTGCACCCTGGACAGTGCTAACATTTAGTAGTTATGTTTTTTATCATTTTCTTTTTGGTCTTGGGATTGTTTTACCATTTGATTATATTTCACCAAGGAAATCATGCAGGATATACTATTTAATAAAAACAATTTTCCCAGATACACAGAGAGAATTGCTTTGATGAGGATTCTCTGAGCAGGATACAAAGAAAAAGAATATTTTTGAGGGGAGATGCATGTATCTAATAAAATTAATTTATCCCAGTCTGTCAAAGGCTTTTTCCATGTTGGAATAGTATGTAAGAAAAACCAGACAGCACAATACCACATTATATTCTGCTTGTTAGGATCCTGGCTCCTTGAGGAGCTTGTATACCCTTAGTCACTTACTTTCTGACCTTCTAAAAGCACTGAAGAGGCTCAGAGTCCTTCCTGGGACAGTCAGATCTCCCAGGATGAGAGGGGAATACCCATAAGTCCTCTGCAAGGGTAGTGTCACCTTCCTATGCAAAAACAACCCTTGGAACAAATTCAATTTTTTACAGTCAGTAGCTGAAATGCCACGTCTCATGGAAAACTATAGATCTTCCAGTGTTATTAATATCCTACCTTTGGGACGTACATACGTTGACCTCTATTCCCAAAATATATCTCTGAGTGCTGGAAGTGTTTTGTACAGAATATAAGGCAAATATTATTGCACAAAGATTATTGTATTTGATGGAAGAGAGATAATTCAGACATTCAAAATAATTTCCAGAGGCAGGTGCACTTTGTAGCATCAAAACATTGAAGTT
Organism: Turdus rufiventris; assembly: GCA_013186435.1. Taxonomy (NCBI): domain Eukaryota; kingdom Metazoa; phylum Chordata; class Aves; order Passeriformes; family Turdidae; genus Turdus; species Turdus rufiventris. The sequence continues at coordinate 4,450,252 of PYHW01009717.1, read as the reverse complement.
CTTGATGCTTAACAAGATAGTGACAAATTTCATGGCCACTGACCTCTGTTTCTGAAAGAAGCTACTAATAGCTTGTATCTGTCTTTCTAATTTTTTTCTTTTCCTACTGCCAATGTTAAAATGCACCAGTCTTTCAAAGGTTCATTCAACATCAGACCTCTTCAAAGATTTCTCAGGCCAATTACCCAAAATAGGAACCCTGGGCATGCTAAAAATGCACAATGCATTGCAAGCATATTTAGAAGTCAAATGTGAGCTGTAGACAGGATTTGCACTGAGATTTCAGCCATAAAACACCAGAGACTCTATTGCAGTGGCAGTGCTGGAGCAGCCCCCCATCTGTAGTTTCGGTGCAGTGTGTGTTAGTGTGAAGAAAGCACCGTGTGCTGCACCAGTGGCAGCTCCTCTGTGGGTACAAGTGCAGTTTTCTTGCATGTGCTGTGCTGGATGATGCCATTGCTGCTTCACTGCCTTTTCGTTGCAGGGGTGCTGCAAGTGGTGCCTGGAAAGCAGCCCTGTGCCAGTGGTAAGGCTCAAACACCCACCCAAATGGCAAAGCTGACAAGCAAGAGGGAAATTTTCTTAGGAAACCTGCAGGGTCTGAATGGAGTTGATACAACTCAAGATGTCACTGAAAGTTGCTGGACTGGGCTGTGAGCTGGGGTTTTCTCTTCAATGCTCAAAAAACTGTTCTCACCTTCCTACCTGTGGCTGTTCCAGAGTCAGTGGGGTTGCTGTGCATCTAGAAAGAGTATTTGTCTTCCACCTGGGCATATCTACTGCTAGGGGACAGAAAAGCAAATGCTTCCCCTACAGGGTCAGCCCCCAAAGCTCCCTCAAATGGAAGGCCGTTTTCCAAGAACATGTAAGCCTAGAATACTCAGATTGTAGCAAAATGCAGAATTGTGACTATGGAAAAAAAAGGAATTTTCAAACTAAGTACTACTGTATTTAGAGGCAAAGCCCTGAGCAATTGATGGTTTGTTCTGTGCCAAGGATGTGGTATTTGCTGCATGTGGCATGTGCAGTTCCTCGGAGCTTAAATATGAAACGTGACTCTGTTTCTTTTCCCCATTTTTCATATATTCAGTGTATAACATAGATGCACTTTGACTCCAACCTCTTTAACTACAAGGAGCAATGAAAACAGGAGTTAATTGGTTTCTTTCAAAATATGGCATTTTCACTGATTGGCAAGGGCTAGATCAAGCTTTGCTAAGGGGAAAAATGACCCAAAGTATGGCAGGGTTAATAACTAGAAAGCTTTAAAGTCAAGAACACTGTGTTCTGCAAGATTTGGTGGCACTGCAGGTGGGTAGTATGTGTGGAAAGTATAAAAGGTGACAGCTGGACAGCAAATTCATGCAGCTGAGGAGTTTCTTTGTTTTATGCTTGAATAGTATTTGGCTCAGTGGCATTTTGGTCTGTGACTGGGCTCATCATACAAATAAATGGACTGTTTTCTTCTTGGCCCTGAAGGAACAGGCATGTGTTTGTGCTGCATATATTATGTGAGCAGATTCAGACCCAGCACCACACTGTCACGTCCAGGACCACTTCAGGTCAGAGCAGGGCTTCAACCAGCTCCTTCCAAGTTGTTTTTGGTGACTCTGTGATCTAACTGTGTTTTGAAGCCCAGGTACAAAGGAGCCAGCTGACAAAGGTCCTCATCCACAGCCTCTCAAAATCTGTTTTAATGGGCTCTAGGGAGATTTGAATTAAGGTTTTTAGGCTGGAGTTCCCATCACTTGATGCCAGTAATGGGGTCAGTTACTCCAGAGTTCAATACTTATGATCCTTGTAGGAGTCTTCATACTCGTATTTTCCAGAGAGCCCAAAAACCTGTTATTTGTAAGCTACAGGAAGACCAGTCACAAATGTGCTGTTTGCATCTAGGGGATGCAGCACTCTAAATTGTGCATCCTCCACATATGCACCAGAAAATATTGATAATGATAAAATGTTCTGTAGTACTGATAAATACTGCTTTCACAGTAAATGTGATACATTTCTCAGGAGAGCAGAAACAATTAGAGAAGTTAAATATACTGAATTTTCTTTCCTCCTTCCTACCTGTTTGCTGTTAGTAAACAGAAAGCTACCAATTTCCTTTGCACTCTGGCATGCTAGAAATTAATGGAGTAAATGCACATGCTGTTTTACTTTGCCAGAGACTGGCTTATACAACAGATTTTTACTCTGTAAGACAGATTTTGCTGTATTTGTGCTTTTTTCAACTCCCCCTCAGGAGTATTAACTCAAAGCAATCACAAGACACCCATCCTTGCCTGCTGCTTCTTGAACTGCTGTATCCTCTTCTTTGCTTCTTGCTTTTCTATTTGAAGCTTTTTTTATTTTTTTTTTTTTTTTCCTTGAGGAGGGAACAGCAGCCACCAAAAACATAAAGGGTGTCTCCTTTCCTAAAATAATAACTATTTGATGTGAGAAAACAAACACAGAGAGCACTTCTGTTCACACAGGATTTACTTTCAACAACTGTGCTCTTTCTACCCAAATGAAGATAGGTCGAGTGCTCTGTGAAGTACAGTACTGGAAAAGGAAGACGTGCACACGCTTGGAAAATGCTGAGCTGCTTGTGAAGCTATAAACACTGCATGCTTATGACTTGGTTTTCTAAGCCATCTCCAGAGCTTGAACGGATTACAGTGATATTTTAACAAGGCTGCTGGCATCCATCACCAGCTTTCACTTCCTGAGAAAGCTAAAAGATGGAAGAATGTAATTATTTCCACATAAGCTAAGTGCTAGTGGCTGATTGTCATGAGAACTTTGAGGCTTTAAACTTCTTCCTCCTCTGCAGGCTAACAGGTAAGGCTCAAGTGCTCATTTTGCTGAGGGAGCAGGGGCTTGCAGGGCACCGGTGTCGAAGGGAAGCGTGTTTGATATGAAGGCAAACTGTTTGTCTCTAGATTTGAAACATGCAGTATAGCACATTGTCATTTTCTGTCTGTCGGGTTACAAATCCATTTCCTAACAATAGCTATTATTTCTTTTCATAGCCAAGATATGAGTCTCACTGCAAATTAATCCCTAACTTTTATACATTTAATATTGTTGGAAGAGAATGTGTATATCAACCATCTGTGCATACTCAAATACCCATTTCTAAATCTCTTTCAGTCATCCTATAATTACTTGAGATGGTTTACTCTGGTTAAAATAATTTGATTTCATATGAAAAATGAAATAATATGTATAGGATCATACTTTCTAAAGATGATTTTTGTTGAACAGTTTTTCCCTGCAAACAGGGTTTCCTGAACTGAGATCTTTCGGCAGCTTGCTTTTCAGATGAGCTCTGCATTATTATAGAAATACTGCGGTGAACGAGGGGTTTCCTATCTCGCAAGTGGGAATCTAACAGCATCAAAAATAGATATTTCTTCCCTATTCACCCTTGAAAGAACATTTATTCTCTTTGAGTAATGGCACTGCTGTGCCTCTAGAGGTGAGGCTTCCTTTCTGAAGACTTTTAACATAAAAGCCCTTATTACCATTTAAGGGGGAAAAAAAGACCCTTTGACCATAAATAGGTTTTGTCTTAATTAAGTTTTTTGTGTCCTCTGAGAACATTTGCTACTTTACGTATTATTAGAATTGAAGGGCAAAAATTTCACACGATTCTCTAAGATTTTTGTTTACAAGAATGACTATCAGAGAAGGAAGTATTTTGAGTTAAAAATGAATATTAATACTTCTTGTTTGCTTGTTTTAAAATATGGTTGTTTACAGAAAGAATCCATTTAAGCTGTTTCCAATCTGGCTATGATAATTGAAACAAATCCTGCTGGTAGACACAATTATAAATAAACTTCTAAGAATAATTAGAAGTGTAATTAAGAGAAGACTGAGTTATTATCACTTTCTCCTCCTTATAATAATTCTGCATAAAAATATGAGAAATGGCTCTCATTAAAATCTCACAGCAGAGAAATCCACAGAAGGGAGTGAGACATTAAAACAAAGCATTCAAGATGTGCAAATACTGTGATTAATTAATTAAACAGACACCAGCTCCAAGGAAAAGCCTGAAAGCAATTGGGATATTTAAGAAACAGATACATCATAAAGAGGTAGCATGTTCAGGTTGGTTTTGATTTGCTTGGGTTTATTTTTTTTTTGTTTTTTTTTGTTTTTTTTTTTTTTGGTTTTTTTGGTTTTT
>PYHW01009717.1:4392513-4446019 GCA_013186435.1 Turdus rufiventris | reverse complement strand
ATATCGGTCAATGGAGTGACTATTCAGGAAGGACTTAAAGGAGCCTGGCAGAGGATTGCTGATGGAGATTTTGCCCCCACCAGCTAAGGTGCGTTCTCTGTTAAACTTGAGAGACTTTCTGAGCTGTTCCAAGTGACTGCCACCAGAAGGATGCTTACAGAGACACCTCTGCTGGTGATGAAAAGAAAACCAAACTGGCTGCTGAGGCTTCTGTGAAGCAAAGAATGAACTGGCATTTGAGAGGTTTTACCAGACAGAATACTGGTATTTATTAAAAAACTGTGCAGTATCATGACAACACCCATACTGTACATTTTGGAGTATTGAATAATGTTTAGGACTACTTTGGCTGCTATGAAACATTAATTCTAGCAGTGTCCTGTGTAGTAATTAAGAGATTTAGATGTGAATCATATAAATATTCAGGTTATGTTACTTTTCTTAATACTTGGAAATTAACCCAGGAAAGGCAACCTCCACTTCTTTTGCTAAAGGAAAAAAAAAACGAAAACCAAACAAACTATAAATAAAGAGGAGAAAGGGAGAAAAGAATAAATAAAAGGAGGGAGAGAGAGAAAATTTTCTTCTGTGGTATTAAATAGTAATGTCATGTAATACACACCCAGGAGCTTAACAGAACTGTAGTAGGACTAATTTAGGCCATGTCTGTCTAATCCTTCATTAGCATACTATTATTTTTTTGCCCAGTGGGTATATTGCCTGTTGAGAAATAATGTGAATATTTATTCAGCAGTAATAACTGTTGCTGCTTGAGAGCTTTTTTGCTACGTGTGAACATGCTTATCTAGAAAAGAATTTCAGGCAGATGATCACCCTTGGGATTCAATGAATTCATGCATTGCATGTCCTATCTTACTACACAGCTCTACAGCAAGATTAGTGTTTTTCTAATGAGATTCCACTTTGAGCACAGACACTGCAAACACATCATCACCTCTCACAACACAGTACTTGTCTTCTGGAGTGGTTCAACGTAAACACAGAACAAGTCCATTTCAGCAGCTTTAGAGGGGCAAGGCTGCCTCTCTTTGGTGCAACAGGCTAAGCGGTTTCTGTCTGAGACTGGAGTAGTCTCCTAAGAGCACAGCTCATCTGCCATAGAAATCAGGGAACATTTTTTTACCTGTTTCAGAGTATTAGGATAAAACTGTCTATTTTGACATCTAAGTGGTGTGCAATATCAATGACTTTCCCCCAAAAATACAACTTCTGCTGCATATTGCATGTACAAAATGGAAACCTAGGTCACTATGTCAGTTTTTAAATGGGTTGAAATAATTCATTTAGATTTCATTTGTATGCTAAGAAGTTAATTTCAAAACAGGTTTTCTTTTTCTCAAGAAGAAAAGATGCTTAGTGAATATATTTTCTGCAATGAAAATGGATGTGCTACTAGCCAGGTAGTCACAATTTTTGTGCATACATTTTTGATACAGCAGTATTGAAATGCTTTTTTTAGAGCTAGGGTGATGTAAAGAAGCAGGGCTATATTACTGGTACATAATAAATTTAAACTGAAGGTAACTCTGCAAATTGATTATACTCACTACACTGATGTAAACTAGGAGTGATTTCATTGAAATCAGTGAATATAAGATGTTTACTTTTTCATAAATGGAATACAAGTCAGATCCACTAAAATGTATTTCAGACTAACTTATGAAAGTATGAACAAACCCAACAATTATCAAATATAAGCTGTAACCTTTCATCATTCTTTAGTCAGTTGGTAGTTAAGTTGTAGTAAAGCAGCATTTATTTAAAAAGAAAGAGAATAACAAATCTTAAATGTTTTTCATTTTACTGGCTTTACTTACCATTTACTTACCACATACTATTTTCTTGGTGTTGTAAGTTTTTGACAACTGTGTAGTCTGATTTGCATTGATGAAAAATAGAAAAGAAAGAGACATTGCCATATAGAATATGGAAAATAATTACTACATTAATAATATATCTAAAATACATTATAAATAGGGTTTAGGAATGTTAAATACTCTGTAGATAGACGGAACTTTCTGTACATCCTTTGTCATACTTTGGATATTTTTTTGCCTTTGAATGAAAGTTTATTTCTTATGGTTAGATTTTTCAATTAATTGCTGATGACCTGGAAATACACTCACCGAAGCTCAGACTTTCCTGAATGTATTATGGCATTTAAACTAAAAAGGCAAGAAATCAATTCAGTTGTTTGTGCTGTAATTGACTGAATAGCAAATGTGACACAGGATATTGAAAGGCTAAAATGAGAACCATGCCCAGAACAATCATTTGCAAATAATTTTCACAAGGTTTTAATAAAAATTTGGTTAATAATTGAATTATAACTTTTATTTAATATGTTAAGTAATTTTCATTATCTGGGCACATCTTTGTATTTCTGTTAAAATTACTGTATCTTTTACATGCAATGCTGCATTGAAAAAGCTAATTCACTTCTCAAATCACAGATATTGGAAAAGCTGTGGCTTACAGGGAATAAAATGATGGTCTTCATAGTATTAAGCTATGATTGTGCTGAAGGCTAATGCTTTGGGAAGCAGGCTGTTTGATCTGCTGTCAGTGGCTGGACCACGCTGTGGCTGTGTCAGCTGGGGAGGTTTCCTGTGTCACTTGGTGCCTCTGCACTGTGCTAGGGAAGGCACCTGCTGCTGGCAGGCACTGCAGAAGGGGTCTGAGCACACAGAGAGCAAGGCTGGTGCACCTCTGCTTCCAGCTCTCTGCTCTTCCCTGCTCCTGACTTGCAGGGAGATTCCTGAGAGATTTTTCTGCCTCAAAATCTAAAATGTCTGACAGTCTGTGCCCCCATTCCCAAGTCGCCAGGGGCCTCTGCTGTGCTCCAGGGTAGAGGAGAGTAATTGCCCAGCACAGCAAGGAGCCCATCCACCCTGACTGCCCTCTGTCCCTGCAGCACAGGCAGCCTCTCACTCCTCAGAAAGGCTCTGTTTCCCTGGCCTCAGCCACCACTTTGTGCTCGCTGCAGCACTCACTTGCCTTTTTCAAATGCCATCTTTCCACTCGCCCTCACCTACACTCTGGACTAGAACATATTGACAGAAGTGTCTTTTTCCTTGTCTCCCTGGGGACCTTCTCTCACTATCAGGTCCTGGCAATAGAGTCTAATTTCAGAAATAAACTTCTGTCCAGCCTGGTGCCATGGCTTGTTTCACATCCCTGTTATTTTGGTGCCCCAGGTCCTGTAGTAGGGGTCCTTCTGCTCAGTGCTGCCAGGTTTTGATGGGACACCAGCTGTGCCATTCCCTCAGGGGATGAGGGATGACTTGGTCCTAGCTTGCTCTGGTCCTTAGGCTCACAGGACATCTATTTTCTCAAAGAGGATAATGCTACTATTGAAAGGAAATAAAGGTGAGAAGAGAAAAGGTACATAAAAATGGAATAGGAATAGAACATATGCATTAGTCAGCCTTTTCAATGAATAATAAAAAGCATTTATATGAGATTAAATTCAAGCCTTGTGTAAGTGAAAAAGAGATACCGTACTTGCTTTCTGTAAGAGACTGAATTTTATCTAAGCAGCCTTGCATTTTCTAAAAATAAAAAGGTTAAAAGTTGCACAAACGTTGACATTTCCAAACCTACCTCTCCTAAATGTTTCAAATTATCGCATAGCTGCTTCTTACACACTAGTTTGCTTTCATTTTGACATCACCTGTTGTTGACTTGGTTTCTTTCTATGGTTATTTTGTTTATTGTTTTCCCCTTCAAACTGCCCTTCTCTAAAACTTCTAATGATACTTTTTTCCACTACAAAGAACTTCAACACTGTTTGGTATTCTGCCTTGTAAAAATAAAGTACAAAACAAAGCACATTAAAATATTAACACTTTGTTGTCACACTTTTTAAAGATTGTACTGTTGGGGATAAAAACAGGCAACAGTATGAATGTAAAGGAGTAATAGTGGAAAGATAAAGAAAAAACTTATCATGCTGAAAGAAATCTTTCTTTACTATATGTTTGGTGAACTACAATCATATAGACTTAATAATTCCTTTGCAAGAATTTGTGAAATCTCTCCACCTCTCTTTGTTCCCTTAGTCTAAACGTTCCCATATTTCTCTGGATGTTGTACTTGGGGATAAGGAATTCCCAGTACATGCTCATATCAATAAACATATTGGATGAACTGAATATGTTCTGCAATCTGCTTCATACAACAGCTCTGCTAACCGGCTCTCATGGCTCTTCCTGAGCTCTGAATATATGTGAAGCATCTGGCTTTGTTAAGAAAATGAGGCTAAACTGTAGATCTTTCTTTATGAAGCATGAAAGCAGTGTGGTGCAGCTCAGTTACTGTCAGAAAAGTAATTCTCTTCCTTAAGATAACCTGCCCTTTTTCACAAAGACCTGGTGTTTGCCACTTAGATAGGGCTTACTAGATAGAGATTAGAGTTTTTCAAGGGGAGAATTAGATAACCGTGCCCTGTGACTGCAAGTTAAGGCAGTTCTCAGGGCCTTGTCCTTTAACTTATCCTATCACTGTAACAGAATAAAGAACTGATCTAGCTCAGATCTTTGACTGTAATCATTTGTGAGCAGCTTGGCCAAGATCTAGTGTACTTACTGCCAGGTCACAGGGAGAGAAATCTTGAGGTCTTCTCATTTCTTACATCTTACCTGTGCAACAGAAAGACAGCTTAGTCAGTGCTGAGCAAATGCCACGATCTGATTAAGGATTTATACACCACAAGGGAAATGTCCTCTTTTAGACACTGGTGTTTTGGGGTTTTGTGTTTTGTGGTTGTTTCAGATCTAGAGCCACAGAAGTCAGTGGAAGCCCTGCCTCAAATTGCAGGGTCCAGGCTCTGCTCAGGGTCCATCCCCTTGGCATCCACCTTGCAGAAATCCTCTGTGTTCCTCCTACTGGGCCATCAGTCGAGGCACTCCAGGAGAAACCCCTTTGAGCCAGCTCCAGTTACTCAGTTATCCTATCTCTTTTGTGGACCAAAACTGAATGGCCTCTTTGCTGCTTTCCATGGAACTTAAATGATAAAAGTTAAAGCAATTATAAGGTCTTGTCAGAGACATCCCTAAAAACAGTGTCAAAGATGCCTAGGCATTTCCTCTGCATGGTGGTTCTGGTTTAGAGTGTATCCTTTCAGCCAGACAAGTGTCTGCTCTGTCTGAAGTTCAACATGACAAAGAGGCCAGGAATAAGCAATAACTAATGTTATTGCAGGGACAGAGCTTAAGTGGTCCCATGTTCAACTGGAAACTCACATAAGATTGGAGCAAATGACATGGAGATGTGTTAGAGGAGGTTTAGATTGGATGTTAGGAAGAAGTTTTTCACCCAGAGGGTGCTGGGCATTGGAACAGGATCCACAGAAGAGTGCTCACAGCATCAGGCTCACAGAGTTCCAGAAGCATCTGGACAAGGTTCTCAGGCACATGGTGTGATTCTTGGGGATGTCCTGTTCAGGACCAGGAGCTGGACTTTGATGATCCTATGGGTCCCTTCCTATTCAGGATATTCTATATTTCTGTGATAACCAGGGGACTTGTCATTTTAACATCCTGCAGATATCTTTGCTTTTGAGAAGGCAGCTGCACCATCGTGATTCACCTACCTGTCGACACCGCTGGTTGGGTTCCCTGTGGCCACCAGCCCTGCTGGCCCAGGGTCCCCGGCAGGGTGGCACAGGCACATTGCTGCCAGTCTGAAGTCGGGCTGGGGAGCATCCCATCTCCTCCCTGCTGCACTACCGAGGGCTCCTGCCTTTTCCTTGCAAAGCCTCCCTGCAGGGCAGCTGAGGACAAGAGGGTAGGGTAGGGTGATGATCCCGGGAGGAGGAGAGGCAGGACAGACCGTGCCCTGTCCCTGCTGCTGCTGAAGCTGAAGCTGCGCTGGAGCCGGAGCCGTCGATGTGGCTCCCCAGAGTTAGTTGCTCAGCAACCAGAATCAATTAATATGCTTTGCAGAAGTGCAGGGAAAGCCCAAGCTGCTGTCAGCGAGCAGGCAGGAGGCTGAGGGTGACTCAGGATCCCACTCCTGCTGACTCCCATTAGGTCCCACCCCATCCTCTCCAAACACTCCCTTAGCCACCGATCTTTTCCCCTTTCTGCTTCCCTACCGTGCTTAACGTGCGTGCCCCCAAATTCTTCAGGCAAAGAACCTCGTTGCTCAAGAAGCTTCAAGGCTTTTGCTTTTAGATCTGATTTGTATTTTTTGGTTATTTGTCAGATTTTCTTCAACACTTTTCTAGAAATTCTAATATTCACGTTCTGTGGGAAGGGAAAGGGATAGCTGGTGTTTTTGTCAGATGGTTTTAAAGACGCCTCAGGATGAAAAAGGTTGTTTGGTAGTACAGAGTTGAGCAGCAGCAATGAAATTGCATCATGTGTAAATTGGGAAAGTTTTTGCCTCTTCCTTTGTTACGAATGATCAGCACTGCATATATGAGACCAAAGAGGTAGTACTGATTGTTGTGAAACAGATAATCAAGTAAATGAGGGGGTGTTGTGGGATTTTTTTTATCTTCTCCTTTTCAGTGTAGTAATTTCAGGGCTTTGGTAAGGTATCATTTTCTTTTTTTCTTTCTTTCTTTTGTTTTCTTTGGAGTCCCTCTGGTGACACCGCGAATCTGGGAATGAAGAACTTCTTAGAGCTGATTGGAAATGGCATTGCGGAGCTGAAACTTAACTGGAGGAAATATATCTCCTGAAGAAGAAAATATAATGCACTGTAAGGATCTGTCTTCTGGTGAAAAATTCAAGCCTAGAGAAAACTTGTCCGCTTTGTTAGTAAGAATGGGTTGGACAATTTTCTTCAATTCCAAAGGATATCTGAATGCCATGCTGAGCTTAATCTCTGCAGCATGCTCTGTGCTTCTCATCTCTTCCTGATGCACTGCATGGTAAGGCCTTTTTCCTTCCTTTTAATAATAACTATCTTTCTGATGTGGTGAGAGGTATGCAATAATAGCAATAGCGAAATGAAAATTGAACAAATGTACAAATGTAACAAGGGAATGTTTGCTTGCATGGTTGTTTTCAGGAGCAAGTGTCCTGATTACTGCAGCAGCTTTGTAAGATCATTTCTGTCTTTCTCCCTCGCTTTGTGACAGTGTGTATGTGTGTGTGTTTGTGCACACCTGTGCTGTCATTTGCACTTGGACTGGAACATCTGCAGCTGTATTGCACATATTGCCATGATAAAGAGGATGTTTAGGAATTTGCTTTAACATTTCTCTCTCTTTTTCCCTCCCTCCCCTCCCTTCATTCCCCTTCTCCTGCCTCCTCCTTCTCTTGCTCTGTCTGTTGCTCTGGGTCATGATTCTATACCTTCCCTGCATCTCAGTCGTGCACTGACCACTAGAAGGCAAAAATGGGAGGTAAAAGAAATCCTACATCAATGCAAGAATGGTCCTGAGTAGTATTATTTTAATAAATGAAAGCTACAGAAAGGTTTTGAATGTCTGCCATACTGGCAGGTACAAAATATTTATTCTATTTTGTTTCCATGGGAAACAACTATCAAGTGCAGACTTGGATGCTGTGCTTTAGAACAGTGGGAGACAGATCCTTGTCAGAAAGCTGAAAAGAATCACTGTGAATTATTACCCAGGTCATAAAATAAACAAGTCCAGTATGGAAGGTACTCACATCAAGTAATTTTTGCTATGTATTAGAGGAGCATTGAGAATTAATAGAAATATCTTCAGTGGGCATTGCAAGATATTTTTTGTTAATAGCTGCAATGTGGTTTTGTCTCCCTGGATGAAAGGTGCTAGAGGAGTGCAAGGAGCTGTAACTACCTGACTTACAAATACTTAGAGTCATTGTCAAGAAATTGCCAAGCAGATCAGGAATTGCACAATTAATAAACTGAGATGGAAGAACAGATTTCTTTTCCAGGAGGACTGGTTTATTTGGGTCTCTGTTTCAGAAATTAGGGTAGAACTGAAAGGTGATATAGTGGTGATATGAAACATATGTATTTTCTTACACATCCTGGTTGATCACTGAGTTTGGAAAGTTGAGTGGTTCTTGATTAAACTGTGTTAAGGGCCTGCCTCCACTCTGAGGGCAACCCCTTGGAAATCTGACTGCTTTCAATGGAGCTGGAAAAAGACCAGGAGCAGGTTTGTGTGGCAGCTGTCAGGGACTGTGCAACTGGATACAGAGATGACAGGGTCCTGGCAGCAGGTTCTCAGGATGGGAAATAAATAAATAAAGCCAAATCACAAAAGCCAGGGCACAGCAGGACTTAACAAAAAGAATCATAGCTTAAATACTATTCAAAAGATGTAATTTTGTGGTAGTTCCCAATAAATCTCTTCCTTGTATGATGGAGGACTTCATGAGACAGTTTTTAAAGAGCAAATGGTAAAGCAACTTCTTCAAATCACTGCAGCAGGAGAAAGCACAGATGAAAAAACACATTGTAGTGTGACAATATTTCAACAGGGTTCAGAGGAATCAGCCTTGATTTTAGGAGCAAAGGTTCAAAACACATATACCTGTGCATTGAAGCAGAATTTTTTGTGTGTTTTGCTATCTAAAATGTGTGACTAGTGTAAGAACCAATAAGCAAAACTGGGAAGAACACAGCCCATATATGTCATCTTCATGTCAGAAAGAATCTCTCTGTGTGAACAAGGACTACATCCTAAATTTAAGTTGCCCATTGCAAACCTCTCCTCACATCAGCAGTTCTATGTCAATTAGTGAACTACTTGCATGAATGTTATTGTTTAACCCCAGCTGCAAATTAAACACTGCAGGGCTGCTTGCTCGCTCCTCCCTGGAGGGATAGGAGAGAATCAGAAAAGTAAAAGTGAGAAAACTCATGGGTGAGACAAAGACTCCTGAGTAGGTAAAGCAAAAACCACACACACTCAAACAAAGCAAAACAAGGAATTTATTCACCACTTCCCATGGGCAGGCAGGTGTTCAGTCATCTCTGGGAGAGCCATGCTCTATTGTGTGCAATGGTTACTTGGGAAGACAAATGCCATAATTTTGAACATTCCCTCTCCCCTTTTCCTTTGTCTTTACACTGTTTTACATACTTTATGTGACACCATATACAGAATATCCCTTGGGTCAGTTGGGGCAATCTGTACCAGATGTGTTTCCTTCCTGTGCAGCCCCAGCCCAGTCTCTGCTGGGGTGGCATGAGAGACACCAAAGGCCTTGGCACTGTAGAAGCTCTGCCCAGCAAGAGCTAAAACATCTCTGTATTGTGAATATGTTTCTAGCACCAAACATAGCTTCATACTAATTACCAGAAAGAGAATTAGCTCTGTTCCAGCTAAACCCAGCACATTCTCTATTCCTTATTCTGCACCATTTACATCATTCTTAGGTATCACACTATCCAATACATCCTCACTAACCAACCCCTCCTTGCCATCTTTATGTATAACATGCAGATATCACTCCCTTAGTCTATGGACCATCCTTTAAAATATCCAGAAATGTCCGCAAAATCTCTATTGAGTTCATTTAGTCCATGACTTTGGGCTCCATCTCTTACAGTGGTCACTGAGAATGGGAGAGGTCAAAACTAGCACAGTGAGTAAGAATTACTCATGTGAATAAATTCTAAGATGTTTTATAAGACCAGGCTCTTTGATTGTCATGGAAACAGATTTATTAGCCTTCAGGCATAATTAGGATTTCCCTTCTAAACAAAATCATTTTTCTTTTTACCTATGCAAATCTTTTGCCTTGTAATTAGAGCAAGAAAAATAGGTTAATTACATTCTTAAAGATCATGCAACTGTACAGATACATTGTTAGAGAAAAATTATCAGAGTATGCAAAAATTTGCCTTTATTAGTGGCTTCCAAATCGAAACAAAGTGTATTCTTATTGGAAACATTCATTGCCTTATTATTTTTCTGACAGTATTAGCATTTCTGCTTGGTATTGTCAATATTTCCAGTAACCCATCCTGGGTTCATTTGAAACATCACTGATATTACAAATACTCACTATTATTAGGTTCAAGGACACTTACTCAGCTTTTTATTGCATTAAATATGTTCATTTTTTAGTTAATACATGATGTTTATCTCTTTAGTTGATCCAGGAACATTTATCTTTACAGATAGAAACACAATATGAAATCATAAATCTCATAAACTTCCTACAGAATATAGATATATATTGAAATAGGAAGGACAAAATCATCTGGGTTTTATTTCTCTGTGCAATTTTGCATGCTTATAAATGTCTATATTATTAGGATATATATTACATAACAAGCAATATGTAATTAATTGTCATTTGCAAAGAACAGTTATTTTTTGCATAGGACTTTTATTCCACAAGGTTATGCATTATTGTAGAAAGAAAAATATTACAAAAAACAAGCATGGCAGCTTAATATGTATCAGTACACTAATTCAGTAGTAGGTTCATTTGTTTATTTTATCCCTGTAATATACATAGTGAAAATAGTGGAGTCTTTTCTAAAGAGTGTGTTATTTTGAGAGAGAAAGCTTACATGATACAGGGTATTCATTGTCTTTAGCATACATTACTGCTCGTGATTTGCTGTGACTTAAGCACTTTCGTGACATTTAAAATAATTTTAAAACTTTAAAACAACAGCTGCATTTGATTTTCTCTGTCAATTCTAAAGCAAGTAAAATGAGTAATTTTATTTTCTTTTAAGATACTTATAGTAAAGTTTTGATGCTGAGAACACTTGTCTTTCACTTCAGTCCACTGAACCATTTTTTAAATAAACAGTATGAATTAAAGCTTGAACTGTCTGCCTTGTCAGGGAAGTTATATTGAGCAGTGGAAATATTTTCCACACCTGCAGTAACTATTTCCAGTCAAGAAAAATGTGGCACATAATCAGTCCCTCTATTCAGAATATCTTGAGCTGTCTTGATCCAAGATCCAGCAGAAATCTGATTTTTGAAAGGCCTGCAAAAAACCCAAAACAAATCCCAAATGAAACTTTTGTAATTTTTGTCATTTAAGTGTAAATATCCATAGAAAGAATGTTTCTTGGTCAAGTAATTTCTATAGATCAGCATCAGTGTTTTACATAAATCAGGATAAAAAATCAGAAGTCCTAAAAAACAATATGTTTGAAATACTGATGTCAAAATGACACAAGCTTTCATTTTGACATTTTTAATCAGACTTCAATTTGTTACAAGAAATTGTACTGATATCTGTTTATCTGTTTTTCTCAGTGAAATTTTGCAACATCTTTTTTTTTTTTTGTTTCAGAGGAAAGGGTTTTGTTGTGAATTTTTTCACTAGATCTTTTATAGCTGTCCCAATATTTATTGGCTCTCACAAGTCATTCCTTTAACTAGAAGCTTTCTGAAGGGTTCTCTTTAGCACTGCATATTGCCTAGCCCCATATTGCTGATACTGAGCAGCAGTTCTCACCAGGTCTATGGCAGAACATAATCTCTGATGGCAATTCCCTCCTATAATTCTTCTTATGTTCTCAATAAAAAGCCGGCCTCTATTTTTCTGAGTTTTACAGATACCAGAAGTAGTACTTTTTACTACAAAAGCCTTGCAGAGACCCTCAAAAGGCATGCAGGAAGGAGTAGAATTAATCGAGTATTAATATCCTTACTAAATAGATAAGGAACTGAGCAACAAAGAAAGTGCCCAAAGCTATACTGGCAAGGGAAGAGTTCGGAACTGAACCCAAACGTCCTTATTCTCAGTTCATCACTGTCCCTGCAAGGTTGGTCTTCATTTCGTTCATTTCTTTGCTTAACGACTTATATTAGGACTTTAAATTTAATACTAGCTGAAGCATCAAACGTGAAAGGGAATTACTGATGCATACTTCCTTTCCAGTCTGACACAGTTGTCCTAAAAATTCCTTTTTCTCTCCTGAGCCATTCTGTTTGAATGTAACCATTAATTATGCAATTGCTTTGCTACGCAGGGGAAATAGATCCTATATTAAACAGAAAGTTACTAAATATAAATATCCTAAAGATGCCGTACAGGTTCTGGGGGACTTATATATGCACCTGTTTATGCTGTCAGGGTTCAGGGACAGCTGTGGGGCTATGCAATGGTTTTGAAAGCTTTTGGTAAATTAATCAAATTTCAACACAGAAAAAAGTCCAATTAAAACATAAAAAGACTGATGATTTGCTGTCTAGAATCCACACAGGTCATTATGAATCCAGAAGCTGTGAGGAAAAGAAAGAGAATATGATACCTAACAGTGATTATTAACCCTGGTATGCCTCCTCTGTCCAAGATAATCTTTCAGTTTTGTATCCTCTTTATGAGAAATGAAAAGATGGTTTGTATGGAAAGTACTTAGCTGCTAAAATTATATCTCAAGTTGGAGGGAAAAAATCTGACTTGTCATCTTAATACAAACTCAGAAAAATTTAGTGCATGTCAAGAAGGAAAAATAGCTTTTTGCAAATATGCCAGAGTTTTGGAATTAGTTCTGCAGAAGAATATCCTAGAAGCTTAACTAGTATCTGCCTCACATCAGTCTATTAGTGCAGCTCCAGGTGTTACATGCCTCTGGATGCTGACAAGTACAGCACTTGCCCAATTACCCAGTGACATATTAATGTAGAAGAATATGAGTCTGATTTTAAAAAGTACTTTACTGGAAATCTCATCTCACTTTGGTTTTATTCCTGCAAAATCTTAAGAAGAGAACTTAAAATGGACCCTACTGCACCAAATATAATCTTTTATTTTTTCTGAAATGAATTTTTACTGGCTTATAATGGAAAAAATATTAGAAAGGAATGCTTTTGTCAATACCTACTCCATTGTAGTAAGGGATTACATAACTTGCTTCAAAATAATCTCCAGTGCACGGAGCTCAGCAGCCAGGAGGATCACCTGCACTCTAATTTCATCCACAGTGATGCTGCAGAGGGTCATCTTCAGCCTGCCTCAGCCTACTAAACTACACCTAATGTGTTCTGAAAATATCATAAAAGAAGTTCTGGAAGTCTTTTCTAGCTAAACTGGCAATTTTTTCCATGGAACCTTGGATATTAGAGTACATAAAGGTGCTTAAGTTCAAGCACATGCTGGTGCTTAAGGACTTAACATATCACGTGGCCCCTACTTATTTTTTAAGCCAGAGGGAGTGAGGTATCCAAATTCCTTTGAGGATCTGACCATGGGATTTATAATACTTGCATATTTTCCACAACATTAGGAGTCTGGAAAGTACATCTTATTACTGTAGGTGGGTAATTACTGAACTTTGACTGCTAAAGTGGTTTTTATTTGTCTAAGAAATATTGGAGAACAACTGAAGTCCATCAACTTAATGAAAAATAAAAAATGAATTTCACTAATTGTAAGAATCTCAGTGGATATGAATGCAGTCCATAGTCTTAACTTCTGAATTCTGAAAAGTTGTGATTTATCCTTTCATGCATATGCCTTTAGATACTGAAAAGCAACACGTTTTCCTCCATGTGAAAAAGTGATACATTTAGGACTTTATTTTGACACATCCCAACTTAGCAATACTGTCTGCAAGGTGAGATTTTACTGAACTGTGTTAAGAATACCAGAAACTTTCCTTTAAGAAAGACAAGCCTAATATTTGAAAACAAAACCATGTAACTTTTGGAATGGTAAAGCTGATGACAAGACTGTCTAAGAGCTATGTGTTGGAATTCCTTTATTTAAGTTGCATCTAAACAAAACACTGGGTAAAAGGCTTCTTGTTTGGCTGCTCACAGTAAATGTAGCTTTTCACTGAATATAGAAGTACTACAAAATATTTAATGGCAGAAGGTAGGATTTCATAAAGGCTTTTAAAGGATTCTTGAACGTGGCTCTTAATGGATGACCACAATGGGCCTTAGGATAGTTTTGTTTCTGTGCTGCTGAACACAGTACTTGTCCTCTGTACTTGTCCTATGTATTAATGAAAGCCAGAAAACAAACCTTTCTAAAAGGAAGATTTTCAGTAATGTCATAGCCGTTTGGCTTGGGTGACCTCATTCCATAGCAAATGGAATGTCGCACCAAAATTCTCTAAAGCCTGGCACAGCTGGATGAGTTCTGAAAACTCTGCTGTAGGGACGTACGACAATCTACACTGTACCTGCTCCTCTGGAGCCATTCTGTGGTATTGGTGGCTCAGGTACTGGCATCTTTGACATAATGTTGTGTTCAGCATGTTTTAATGTGTCATTTCACTGGGAACACCCTGTGTAACGTGAGGTACCTCATTGCATGGTTTTAGGATCATGAGCACTTTAGAGGGCATTGAGGAAGGGCTGGTCTATTACTTCTGCTCCTAATTGTTATGCCACAAATTCTGCATCTCTTCACGTGCTTTCAACAGGAATTTTATGGGATCACTGTTGTCTTTCAGTCTAGTTGTTAGCCCCACCCTGAAAACCATGCAAAGGATGTTTTAATGCTGAGAGGCCCTGAGTCCTGCTCCGCTCCTCACTGAATTTCAGTAAACTAGTAAAAGACCACAAATCACATCTGCAATGTTTCCAAAGAGAAGATAGATCAAAAGCATCACTAAACCCCCCAAAAAACCATAGGTAAACTATGTGTAATGGTACAGAGAGAATCCTACAGTGGTTTTGCTGAATCTATCTCCAAATCCATTTGTGACCTCTCATCTGGCTTTCAGCAGATATTATGAGTACATGAAGAAGGCACACCAAATAGGCATCACAGGGATTTTAATGTCAGGAACAACAACATTCCTTCCCTCACAAACTCTTCCTACCCACAGCCCTTTGCTACAGCCTCACACAGAGGTGCAGTATCTCCCTGCAGAAGTTGTGTGTGAAGAGAGAAAAAAGAGAAAAGGAGAAAAAACCTTTCTGAGTGTCTCTAGGTTGAGCATGTGAATAGCACAGTATGAATATGATGCAAACAGACAGGATCAAGAAGCAATTTCCTTCATAAAACAGAGACCTTCGGTTAAAATCAGTTAAAAAATTTTATCAAGTTACAGCACGTGAAGAATCTGGCATTCTCTCCTCCTTGCCCACATCTCTAGCAGATGCTTGTACAGGTTCATCTTCCCTTGATCCTGTTTGTGTCTATCCCAGCCCATGAGGACATACAGTTAAACCCCATGACCGTGCATCTGGGTACATTGCATGTGGGTATAAACCAGGATTCTCATCCCTTCAGTGCATACATGCACATGTCCTTCCTGTGAGGAGTCACACCTGTGAGATCACACCTTGTCCTGCCTCACCAGGGACTTGCTCTCTCAGTCCCCCATGGCTTACAGACAGCTCCTCAGTCCTCAGTCACACTGCTAAAACCAGATTTCTCATCTGCATAAATGATGTGTGCACAAATCATGTCTCTCAGGTAATTAATAAAACCAGCCAGCATGGTCTCATGGGCCGTGGCCCTGTGCCACTTTGCGTCCAGGTCCATGAGCTCTGTCAGTGATCTTTTGGGCCATATCCATCTCATAGCCTCCCTGCTCCTCAAAAAAGCAAAGCAAAGCACAAGCTCTGTGCTCAGAATGCAGTTTCCACTCATATGATGACTGCTACACTTTTATAAAATGATTCCATTGAGATGAGCTGAGATGCTCTGGGTAGCTTTTCATGTAGGGAAATCACAACCAGGTAGGACTTTTCCACTTCAGCTGCTCGGTTTGCTTTAGGCTTTGGGTGTGAAATGCAGTACTTTGCACATGAACACACCCGTGTCCTCAGTGCCAGGGTGAGTGCTACCATCCCACTTGTGATTGTCACAGCTGGTGTGAATTGAACAGGAGCCAAGATAGAGCACTTAAGAAAATCCCTACAGCCCCAGTTCCCCACAAGCACAAGAGATTGGGCCAAAGCTACTATCTGCTTCACACTTCTTTTTCTCCTGGTCTGGAAGTATCAAGTCTCATCCTCTTTGCTTTTACAAGATGTAAAGATGCTGATCCTCCTGGAAATCAGGTTACCATCACTGTGGGAGACAGCTTCCAGATCTGTTTGTCAGGGCTACTGAACCTTGCTTGTGTGTCCCAAGGTGAGGATTAATCTGTTAATGTTTGTAAAAAGCTATGTAAATGATCTGTATCATGCTGACAGGTCAAGTACTGCATTGCTCACTGGCTGCTCTTCCTGACAGCTTAAGATACATGCCAAACAATGCCTTCTCTTTCAGACTGTGTTCACTGATGTATTTTGACTGGCTTAACCCTCTCAGGATTTAGACTTACTGCTTCTAGCCTACTGATTGGATGATAAAGGACAAATATGCAAAGCCAGTGCTTTTCACATAACCTAGAATTCAATACAGACATTGATTTATGCTTGTACAGGACCATGGACTCAAAGAAAACCTCTTGGATCTATTACAGTACATGTGCAGTTCAGGTCCTGAAGGACAGCTGGGAAGCAGTGAGGGCAGGCAGAGCTGGGAGCTGTCCTTGGCTGTGGGCAGGAGGCAGAGCAGGAGATTCTTCTGTCAGCCACTGGCAGGATTTGGCCCTGCTGCACCTGCAGGAGCTGCAGAAGCTCAGAACAGCTGCAAGGCTCAGCACAAGATCATCTCAGGATGTAAATCCTACCAAGAGGAGGGTGTGCTTGAAATTCGGGAACCTTTTTGTTCTGTGCTTATCACATAGATTGCAGCTAATATCAGTTATTGAGATCAGGGTCTGACAGGGGTAGATATTGAAGAAATGATAAGAGAAACAGCCTCTTCTGGAGAATTCA
This sequence comes from Turdus rufiventris, assembly GCA_013186435.1. Lineage (NCBI taxonomy): Eukaryota > Metazoa > Chordata > Aves > Passeriformes > Turdidae > Turdus > Turdus rufiventris. The sequence continues at coordinate 4,429,335 of PYHW01009717.1, read as the reverse complement.
ATTCTAAGTGAATGCAACTCCCATAAATAATTCTGCAAGCACATAGAATGTCAAAAAGATAGTAACTAATTTCACTGTCTGCTTGACTACAAACTTGGTCCCAGGTATTAGAATTACATGTGGAACTTTATGTTGAGTTTTGGTATTAATGATTAATACATTCATTATCTTTAAAGCCTTTTGTCAAGGATCTCTTGCCACTGATCTTTATTGATGTCTTTCTGGTTGTAACTGTACTTTTCCTTAACTACCTAAGCTACAAAGCCGTGCTGCAGCATCATGCAGGGGCTGTTCTCCTTATAAGCTGTTACTAAACAAGAGTAGGATCAATAAAAGAACGGGACTTTCTGTGAATCTTCATGGTTGCATGGTGTTCTTTGAGGTTACTGGAACTGGGTGACTCATTTTCAGGGACTAACACAGGGCTGTAGAGTCTATATATAATGCTAGCCATTTGAGTGACTAGGCTACTACAAAGTATATTTTGTTTCTCTCACTGTTGTTCATCTGGGCAACTTTTGATTTCAAAGCCTAGTCCACTACCTGCTGGTCAGTGAGAATTGTGCCACTGATTTCTTCCCCAACTGGATCAAGTCACTGGCTTGTTCCATCTTCACCACTGGTACAAGTTGCTGTGGTAGAAAATACAAATATACCCTGGCTTTGCACTTTGTTTCTTTATCTGAAACTTATCTTCCATGACTTTCCTCTTTCAGATATTTATCTGCCATATACCTGGGGCTTCAGCAAATGTTCAGGGCATATCTGTGTGTCTCTGCACTATGCCTTTGCACACACATTTCCACTGGTTTGAGAATCGCTGCTCCACAGCTGGGTATCTCCAAGATTTAACACACCTCTTGTTTTGTTTCTCTCAAGCAGCCTGTTTGTCTGCCACAAAACTGCATGAGAATGATTGATAATAAAAGGAACTGATTTCTTCTTTCTCCTTGTAAAGTGACATCACAAGTCCATTTTAGATCTTTGTTTACACTTGCACTAAACCATGTGTATAAATGTACCCAGCTGGCATTGATGTAGCTGGATTGAGCAACAGGCAGGGGAGGGATGGTGCATCTAAAGGCTGTAGCAGGACTGTGGCTGTGGTTTCAGGTAGCTGTTCCTCATGGGGATGCAGGCCTTTTATTTTCTAGGAGACTTCTGCTCCCACCTGGCTAGGTGGCATCTACCTTGGGCACAGTTATGTGAGCAATAGTCCTGTCACTATAGCAGAGAAACAGCTGATGTCAATTATAAATGACTGCAAGTTGGAAAAGTTGGAGCAGGATAAATTTATAAGCCTTGTTTGGGAAGTTTTGAATATCTTGTTTACTGTGCTGTTAAAAAAAGGGGTAGAATATTAAAAAAACAATGAAGACCAATCATCTGTAAACCTGCCTTTGATGTGATGCCTAGTTATATTCTAGTGTTTACAGTTTTGACAGCAAAATGACACAAGAAAAAAATCGAAATTAGCATTTACAAGAAGTCGGGAATGAGAAAACAGAAGGAAGGCAGCAGAGATTTGTGTGGTAACAGAGGGATTATGCCTTTCAAGAAAAGGCAATGTGCCATCTATAAAGCACAGTCATTTTTGCAAATCCCTGTTTTCCTGCTTGGCAATTACCACCTGGCAACAATGAGGAAGAGGCAGCCCATGCACTGCTTTGACAAGATGGCAATCATGTACTTTAATAAAATGTTTAGTAGCTCTGCACAGCATTGTCCCGGCAGCATATGACTGGGGAGAGAGTGATGATATGAAGGAAGACAAAGACAGAATATCCCAATTCTTAACTGGTTGTGCAGGGTACAGAAGGTGGCACATGATTAAGCATGGTGTACATGCAGGTGCCTATGAGAAAGGCATTCTGCTCTTAAATATTTGCAAATATCTGCATGTGGTGAAGCGCTGTGAATTTGTAAATCATGCACATTTTCTCCTCAGTAATGTTTACTTTAGCCCCAGGGACAATGCAGAGTGTAGCTGTGACCAGAATGGATGACTTCATAAGAGGAGGGAACTTACCCAGCCTCACTGACAGATTTTTATGAAGGGTTTCCCAAAGCCAGCCTGCAGCAGCACATCACTACAGATACGCTTCTGACATTTGTAGTTCAAGAAGCAGCGGTACTAAAAGTAAAACACTGCCAGTGGGTTTCCATAAAGAGCCTGATTCTTGGATTATTTGTGGGGGTTTCAGTGTAGCTATGAGCTGTATGACCCCAAGCTTTCTCTTGGAAGGACTCGACCAGCCTGCATCTGTCTTCCTGTCCACCCCTGCCAAACAGTGCTGCAAGCTCCAGGTGAAGCAAGGACTGGAGAAAGGAACCGGAATTTGAGAGCAATTGGAAGAAAGAGACAAAAAAGGCTCGGGAGTCCTTTGAATTTTTACTTTCAGAAATAAGCCAAAAAATTCTCCTGACAAAACCTTAGCTTCCTAAAAAAAATGACAAAGTTAATTTATTATCCATAAAATAGATTATCCTTCTGGAAAAATACCTGGAGTCTTTCTTATCAATGCAGAATATATTATCCAATATTCCTATGGCTTCTGCCATAGGTCCTAGCCTGATTACAAGCATGAAATGTAGGTAAGTGTAATTATGATACAGGCAGATTTATGTGTCCCCAGGCAGGTTTTAAAATAACAACAAGAGTATAAATATTGGATCTGTGGAAAGAAAATGTCCATTATTAAAATCAGTCCACAAGCTAGTACTGTGAAAAGCTTTCTTCTTCAATACAGCTGTCAGCCCTGCTGAGATTTTAAATTGGAGTTTGTCTAGTGTAACTCTCACTTTCTATTTAAAAAGCAAAGCCAGAAACATTAAACTTTTGTCTCGGGTTTTTAAAGTACAGGAAAGCTAATATAATTGCTGCACTAATGTAGAGTTATGAGCTTTTAGGCTCCTCAGTTTTTGGCAAAGAAGGGTTGCATCTCTTGATTCATGGAATAAGATATTTCCCAGTATAAATTTGCCATATTCTTTCTCTTCAGAAAAAAATCTGCATCCCTTCCTCTCCTCTGGACCATTTGGCACAGCTCTCTGGTTTGCAACTGCCTGTGCTTCACTCCAGAGCTGGCTGCACTTCAGTCACCAGTCACTGTGCAGTTTCTGTGTGAATTATTGGAGTGTGCTGGACATCTGGAGTTCTAAGGAAATGGGAAGAATGGCTCAAATCTCAGAAAGCAGCTTGAGAGCCAGGTCTGTGGTCTGGCTGAGGCAATGCCTGTGCCAAATTCAACAGAAAAAGTCACTGGGTGACAAAAGCTGTCTCCCCTTGGACCTGTGGCATGCACAATATGGCTCTTGGTGTCAGCTTAAAAAACAGTGTGACACAAAATCCCTGCAAGGAGCACAAGGATTGGATATGACACCTGTGAGGTTTGGGTGGAGCTAAGGGCTGATAGGACAAGAAAAGCAGGACTTAGGTTGAGTTCTTAAGTTAGACAGGCTTGTGTGAAAGCAATTAACCAGCTGGGAATTCTTTGGAGGAAAATTACTTTAAACAAAGTGCAATCTTTGGAAGGTTGGTTTTGTATCTGGAGGAAATATGGAGGAATTTTGTTTAAGGATGTTCTTGTGAGTTGTGTTATTTTCATTCACCATTGGCATTGATTAACTCTGGGTTGGCAGGACAGTCAATAATTGTCATTATTAAGGCTTTATTCATCTTTCACAAAGCAGCCTGTACAATGACAAAAAGAAACCTGCACATTTTATTTGGTGGTTTTTTGTGCCCTTCCTTGGAGTCTCTAGAGCCACAGATCAATTGCTAGTGTTTAGTGACCTTCTGCCCAAGAGTGTAGGGCCTGTGGGTGGGTCTTCTTCTATGGCTGGCACTCGTGCAGCGCATAATCTAAGATGACACTGACCCTTTCAGCCTTACAGGAAAAATATTCTCAGCACGATGAATTGTTCTTGAGTGCTTTCTCCAGTGTACTGTGTTACATGCCCAAACATTTTTTTTCTTCTTGAGCATATGTCCAACATTTTCTCTGTGCTCTCTTTGTTGCATAGGTTTGATTGTAGCCAACAGCAAAGGTCAAAAGACATTTTACTGTTTCTATTTCTATGCTTCTGTTAAGCTGAATTAAATTGTTGGTACTGCAAAGTGACTTCTTAAAAAGCTTATGCTGCAACTCTTCAACCAGTATAAACTGAAGATGAGCTGCATCAGTTTAAACCGGAGGGTGCAGAGACAAAATGTGGTTCAAAGAATAGGGTACTGATCTGGAAACTGAGAAAAAGGGTTGGTTCTCTGGAGCTTCATGAATTTAGATAAAATTAGATAAAATCTTCCTCTGGATGTGTGGTAGAGTGACGATGTATTCTTAAAGTGCTTTGCACATTCAGTTTTTCAGTCATGTAATGTTTTTCCTTTCACATCTAACATTGATCCTTATGACTGCCTGTTTAATCTACAATACAGATAGGTTTTAAAATTGCAATATCTGGAAATGCCATGGTATCCTGGAATAGGTTAATTATGTTTGCCAGTGTCTGTGGGTATTCACAGAAGGTGCCATTTCTCAGTCCAGATTTGGAGCAACACTGACTTTTGTCCATCAAGCAGCATTCCATTTCTTTCCTACATAATGAAGAAAATTCAAACATTCTCTTACAGTATGAATGATTCTGATAAGAATTTTCAGATTAACCTGAATTAACATTTAGTTCAGCTTTTAAATAGCCTTTGGAGAAGTGCTTGGGGTTTTTTAATCCTAGAATTTTTTTTCTATTTGATAGAATTTCTTCAAATATCATGAACTAAAACCACCTGGTTATCTCTGCTATGATTAGCATTCACTTCCCAGTTTTGTTTTCTTAGGAAAGACCTTTTTCTCACCAGAGCCTGAAGAACATGGGTTTTAGCTGGTCTGTGACCATAAGCTTTTTTCCTACTAGCATGGTCAGTTCTCCAAATCAGCTCATCCCAGCACTCACTGATGCTGCCTTAGAGCATGAAAGGGAAAGAAATAGATCAAAATCTCCCTAGAGGATCATCTGCCTTTAAAAACACAGGCAAAGCCAAATGGGTACTTTACAAATGTGAGCAAAGTATCTTATTGGAGAAAGCATCAATCCTACAGGCCTGGTATGACAGCAGCAAGAATAAAACCCAGGTCTGTGTAAATATGGAGAACATCTTGGTCAACAATTCAAAACACATAAATACTTTGTTTTGAAAACAAAGTTTCAAAAAACATTATCCAGTCTACTGTTTCCAGGCAAGTTGCTATTTATTTATTTATCACACAAGTTAAGTGGGACTCAGTGCTCTCTTCCTATGTTTATAAGGATCCTGGGACTTACACACAATCATTTCCAATGACCAGTTTTGCATAATTCAGATACTATGAATATTTTATTTATTGTTAGCAGCCTCTTTACTGCAAGCAATATTTTTAATGAATCCATTATATGTTAAAAAAAAAGTCAGGATTAAACTTGGCTCCCTGCTCTGGGATCATAAATCCAGATTAGCTTTCTTTTAAGTGGCAATTTTACTCAAGGTTTTGTGAATGGGATTTGACTTGGTGTTCATTGAAGAAAAATGTGGCAAAATATGCATTCTTTTCTTGAAATGCTTGTGAAGAATTACCAGTATGCTAGTGAATCCTCAGATACAAAAAGTCAGTGAGATTTGTGGCTATGTTCTTGGTTTTTTTCACATTTTGTATGGTCACTGTTTTAAATTACTAACACTACATTTTAAAGTATGTCAAGATGCATCATATAAACAGATACAATTTACCATGACCTTGAGGCAGCATGATGTGTATGTTGCATTACATTAGCTATCAAAGCATGTTCCTTATATAGTACAGTACCCACTGCAGACAGAGATTTGGGTTGTTAGGCATACTGTACAGAAGAGACACATGCAAATAATCTCTCCAGATCTGTGGCCACAGGAGTTGTATCTTTTTAAAGGGAATAAGAGGTAAGAAAAAAGAATTGAATCCATGTGTCTCTGCTCCATAGGCAAAGTGAAATATTTTGCTAAACCTTGGAAACTTCTGCACCTCAGGAACCACATCTGTGTGGTTGACCAAGTAGGGGAATAAGTTGCACAGAGAGGTTGTGGAGTCTCCATCATTCTGATATTGAAAAACTCCCTGGACATAGTCCTGGGGAACTGGCTGCAGGTGATCCTGCCTGACCAGGGGGCAGAGATCCCAGCCTCAGCCATTCTGTGACCCTGTGATAACCACAACTCCCAACAGCAAACACTTTCTATAGCAATGCACCAGTGCCCAGAGCTTAGGAAAACTGCTTTTCCCATGCTGTTTTCTTCCAAAGGCCTGTCCCAATGGCCTTTCCAGAGCATTTTGTGAGTTAACTGTGACCTTTACCCTCTCAAATCCCAGTTCTCTGCTCTGCCACAGAGCTCTACTCCAAGACCTGAAGGGGAGATGTGTCCCCTTGCCCAAGTGTTTTCCCAAATGTGTTACTCCTGGCACAACCAGCTTGTTTCCCCAGGAGCAGGGGACCTACACAAGTTGAGCTACCATCTCTCTTCCATGCCATGCTCACTCAGAGCACGAGCCAGAGGAGCAGCTGCTCCCATGGATCGAGGCCCTGAATCTCCTGACTGTGCCAGGCTTGTGAAAATCGACCTTCAGCAACCCACTTCAACCTTCTGTTCTTCCTCCCTCCCTTTCTTATTCTTCATACTGTTGTAATTTTGCAAGCTGCTTGGGCTAGGTATCATTCTCACTATCAGTGTCTGGTTTCTAGCCCAGACGTCAGCAGGGGTTGCTGCATGCTGCTGCAATATAAATGACTAATGATGATGATAAAAGGTGTGGGAGTTGGTTGCCTGGAGTGTTACCCTACTTTGACAACTTTGCTTTAGAAACTAGCTTCTTCAGGAAATTATCTGCTATTTTATCTTATTACATCTAATATTTTACAAGTGGCAAGGGATTTTCAGCTGCCTCCATTTTGGAGTGCTCATCCCAGGGCTTTGAAAAAGGCTTTGAAATTTTCAGAGTTTGGATGGTGGTGCTGTGACATTGCCAATAGCCTTCAGCGTGAGTTGCAGGGTGTTGGAACCTTTAAAAGTCTGCTGCAACTGCGTCCTGAAAGAGACATTCAATAGGGAAGCGCTCTATTTTTAAATTTGGGCTGATACAGGTAATAATTACACACAAAACAGTATGTGGAAAGAACATTATCAAGGTTGCACAGCTCAGCACTTAAAGCTAAGAAATGCTGTAAGCACAATTGTCTCTACTCCATTAATTTGCCACCTTGCACAGGTGCATCAGTCACAGACTATTTTTGCGCAGGATCCGAGTCTCACTTGGTGCGCATAATAAATGTCTCAGTTTGTGAGTTCAATACTTGATTCTCCTTTCAAGGCATAGTTCAGGCTGTGCTGTGAAGGCAAAATTATTTCCTGCTAGGGCATTCCAGGGTGTTCCACCGTGTGGGTCCTTGCCTGTGTGAGCAACTCGCCCTGTTCCTCAGAGCAGCGTCTCAGACTTGCAGACAAAAGACTGCTGTTCCTCTTCTCAGATTCTCCTGACACCTTTAAATTCTGACAAAAAAAAAAAAAAAATTGAAACATTCTACAAAAAAAGCTTATTTTTCTCCTGTTCTATGGCAAATGCATGGTACTCTGACTGAAACTGGAATTTAGTGCTTCCTAAAGCTTACCTGATAATGCAGGAACAGATGGAGGCTGAATTCTTTTTGGATCACATTTAACTATGGCACTTTTGGGTGGTCTTTGTAAATTAATACAAAAAACATCCAAAGCATGTATTTTTTAAAAGCAAAATGGAAACCTTCTGCTGTTCAAATTTTCTTACTGAAAACTTTCAATGCCATTTCAAGCTATCACAGTGCTGCAAGGATGCACCGAGCTAGGAGAGCAATTAAGCAGGAAAAAAATTACAAGATAAGTAATTTCTTTTACAAAACCTCTAACTTAAAAACAAACATATTTTCTGAGACACAAAGCTTCCTCAGCACTTAAATCAAACCATCTCAGCCACAGTAAAATTGAAAATATGGTCCTTGCTTCAAAGTGAAGATATTTGAGTATTTCACAGAAATGGTTGTCAGGTTTTTATATGGATTAAAAAAATGATTTACAAGTATCATTCCTATAAACAGAAAAACAGGTGATTTTTTTTCCAAAAAAAATATTCTTTGCTGAGGCAAATGGATGATAAGTATAATTTCAAACCAAACAGTTATAATTTTGAAATTATTAAAAAAACCCTGATGACAATTCTTCTAAATCAGAAAGTGTCAGTTGGCTAGATTTAATTGTAGTGTCCTTTAATGTACCCATAATTAATAATTAATTTTGGACTAAATATATAGATGGAAGTAAAAGTGGAGATTTTAGGCTTTATAGATGGTTTTTTACTTACACACTGAAAGATCTTTCCCAGAGAAACTCTACTTCTATATCCCTCAGGCCTCTGAATGCTCCTCTGCTGCACATTTGTTTTGTAAGGAGGGGTCACATCTGAGCTAAAGGTAGCTTGATCCATTACAGGCCAAATTATCTCCTGGCCTTGGTTGAACTTGGAGGCATTATATAGCAACAAATTAATATAAATTTATGTCACTTTCCCTTCTCTTAATATTTCTTAAATGTCTTTGAAGCAGTTCAGTTTCCATTCCAACATGCAGTGGTGAGGGCAGATCTTCAAATTGCTTATGACAGAGGTTATGTGCCTTCTGGCAGATAATGGAGACCTGTCTTTCTCCGAGACTTGGATATTGCATTTTTAACTTGTACAGGGCTTCAATGTATTTTTGCTCCTAAAACAGAAGCCTGAACATGCCCTTGAAATAGAAAAATAGGTCTGAAATCATAACAATACTTTAGCATCTCATTCTTTCACAAAGCTTTTTCAGCTAATACTACTTTTATCTGGGAAAATGTTGCAAATTTGAGGACTTCTACGGGTTTTAATTATTTGTTGGTTTGTTTATTATGGGGTTTTTTTTAATATCTGAATTTTTCAGCATCCAACTATGCTCATGATAGATTTTTATTGTTCTGCTTTGTTAACCTCAGGAAAGATGGGCAAAGGAATGGAAGAGAGAGCTCTGGCTTCAAAGCCAAAGAATAAGAGACTTACAGCATTGTAGGTGACCTGAAGAATAAAAGCCAATTTTTCATTTTGTTCCAAATTGCCTAATGACAAGTGAAAAATAACAAGTGGATACTTTTTCAGAAGTCCTTTAACTATCTTTTGACCTCATTTCTAGAGGACACTATAGTGACAGGTTCACTGAAGAGGCTGGGTTGAAAAATACCAAAACAGAAAGAAAACAATATTGAGTACCAAAGTCAAAGAATAAGATTCTACTAAAAATAGCTGCATTCATGAACTAATTTAAATACTGACCACTCCTGGGTTAAAGTTGTCCTTTGCTTTTCATTTATTCAACCAATTTTTGTATTTATTAATCTTAAAGACTTGTTGCCTGCTGAAATGAAAGGCAGCCCATGAACTCTGATTTTTGTGAATATGTGAGAATATTGTCACTAACTTCCAACAAGCCAGGATTTAGTTTTCCTCTATGTGAGCAACAAACAGAAGTACAAGTTGGACCAACTGACTTTTTCTAATAAAATTGAGCAATACTTGAACTAGTATTGCTCTGGAAATCTAAAAGTCTGAAAAGAAATAATGAGTATTTAAAAGGAGGTAAATGGCAAGTGTGTGTCACCATGCCAATGAGAGTCAAATGTTTCTGCTTCTGAGCACTAGTACAGAGAAACCAAGCTGAGTGCTGTGTATCAGGAAAATCAGGTGTGAACACAAAATAGGCCAGTCTAAACCAAACACAAGCACACTGAATTTTCACTACTCTTTAGGTTGAACCAGTGTGGTGGTTTTGCACATATGACATTTAGTGAGAAAAGAAGAAGATACATATAGAAATATTTTTTTAAATTAAGCTGAATTAAATTTAAGCTGAATTGTTGGTACTGCAAAGTGACTTCTTAAAAATAGTTTTAATATTTTTTTTTTAATTTTTCTTATTATTTCTCCTTTTAGTTTCTATTAAGAAACATTTTCATTGTTCCCTTCAAAATGTAGGCCTATTTTGCCTTTCTCCTAGTCCTACCTCACAACTAAAAATAAAAAAATAACTCTAGTAAGTACACTAACAATTTAGCCAACACTAAACCCACAACATCAATTAGTACATTAGCCAAAAAAACTCAAATTAGAAAATGAAAACCACTACATTAAATTAGTGTTTCCACCCAATTCAAACTAAAGCCACCACAACCAGAAAATTAATAACCTCTGGACTTGTTAAATTTGAACTATTAATCATGAATGCTTCCTCCAGTGGTGTTTTATATAGACTGTTAATTTTGACCTGTAACAATTAATTCTTCATAGTGCAACTCATGCTGAAAGGGAAAGGATTGTGGGTCAAAGGGTAATTTGTTCTCCCTTTGGTCAGGTTTGTCTCTTCACAATCTAGGAGACATGGGCTTGTGAAACCTTATGAATCCTGGGGAAGCCTTGTTGTAGGAACCAAAGGCTGCCAGTGAGTCTGGGCATGGCACTGTCTGCACAATAGTAACAGCCTGGTCCTTGAGGATCGTTGTCTGCTATGCATTATAGCTTTGTTTCTAAAATAAGGATATTTGTATGGAAAATATTTGATTTCTTTACAATAGAGCTCAGGTATCCTCAGCACATCACAGCTGTGAGCAGTCCCTGAGACACAAACGAGGAGAAGAACTGTAAAACTGGGTGCAAGTGCTTTTCCTCCCCTGAGTTCTAAGCTGCCTGGGGGACAAAAACTGCTGCCAGAACAAACTGGATCAGACCCAAGGTGGAGAGCAGGATGAGCCCTGTAATACATTACTTATTGAAATTCTGCCCTCTCAGAGCAACCTCTTTGCTGCTGAGTGCTTCCCTTTATTCTAGAGGGGATCTCACATTGCTGAGACCTTTGGAAATATCCAGACTGTAGTGCTATAAATAGCAAGTATTTCCCACTGACTAAAACCTGCAGCAGAGCAGCAGTCTGATGTGGGTTTATTTTCCTGCTTGAGGACTACATAAGTGCTTGTGTCCTCTCTGCACTGAGACAGCCCTTTGCTTTAGGCACTGGTCTCTGCTCACTGCTGGGGAGTGTTAGTGAACCTGGCTCACATTCCCGTTCCTTCTGATCTTTTATTTTTCTAATGAAGGACCTCTCCATAGGCACCTTCTCTAGCTCTCCCTACTCTCATGGCAGGACTTTGCTTCTCTTGGGTATTCTGATTTCTACTGTTTATTAATTTCTGCTCTTTCCATTTTGATTCCTCTGCTATTCATCCATACTGTGCACTGCCTGTGCACACTGCTGTGTATGGATGAACTTTTAGTCAAGCTCCTTATAACCCCAGAGCTTCTCTTGGCCTCATCTTGCATTTCCATGGTGCCTTTCAGTTCTCTGAAATCCAGCTCTAAGAATAAATGTAAATGTGGTTCCCTGCACTTACCAGCGCTTCTCTGAGCAGAATCTTGACTGATAGCTGACAGCATCCTGTGTTACTGCAGTTCAGGAGAGGTCTGTCCAGTAAGAAACAGCACAAGGATCAAGAGCAGATACACAGTCATCACAGGAGTGAGAATGTGACAATGTAATCCCTAGAAAAAGAACCGCAAACAAGCACAAAGGTAGCATTTAATGCCCTGCTCAGCATCTTGCTTGGGGGCTGTCCAGGATTTAAGCCAAGCACCCAAATTCCCTAGTCTGCCCTTGGAGGAAAATGAGGCTAGAAGTACTTATTAGGAGGAAAGGAACAAAACTGCATTTGGCTGTGATGTTCAAGTGAGGTTAAATCCTCGAGGAGCCTCTCCTTGTTTGGTAATTCGAGCACTTGTTTGTGAGATAAGGGAAGGTGTCAGCTCCAGCAGCATCTGCACTCACACTCCACTTTGTATGATTTCTGTGCCCTCTTCAGTTTGCTAATCAAAACAAGTTTCCGCTGCGTGTTTCTTATCCCCAGAGGGTGGAACTATCCTCAGAAAATTAAAGCTCCCTTATCTCTTAATGTGTCATCACAACTAATAGCCTGGGGACTGTAAACAAGTTTAAATATCAAAACAATTTGGCTGGTGATTGTCTGTGATTATGGATTAAGAATACAAAATTTGTGCTCGCTGATATTTAAGGTAGATTGAAAACAAGGAGCCACATCCTCAACTGATGTAAATGGAGGTGGCTGAGCTGAACTGGGGGAGGAAGACTGCTTTGTACCAGCTGAGCTTCTGGCCCTGGCAGGTTTTCAGAAGTTCCCATTCTTGTTTTTCAAGGTGCCAGATAATACATGGCAGCACGGGGCTGATCAGGAGCACAGAGGGCCCCCGGGAGAGCCTGGATGATGCTGCCCTTCTCTGAGCTCCCAGGAGCTCAGACTCTGCTGGCTGAGCCCTCCACTCGCAGCCTCTTTGGGGAGCTCATAAATAACGACTTAGAGGAGAAATGATTTAACATTACAAAACTTTTTCAAGATCAAGTCAAGGTGCCAGCATATTCAAAAACTGTCAGATATGTCAGGGTAGGTGCTTTGTGAGGGATGTGCTTTGTATCTTTGATGTGACAAACACACTGCAGTAAATTCTCAAACATGTACTTGCTACTGCCTTTTCCAAAGCCCTGCCATCAAGCCATCACCTTTAGATCATTCACACTGAATAAAGAGATGCAAAAAGATCTTTGGCTAGAAAGTTTTCAATGGCAGCATGTTCCCCAGATTTGGGGAGATGGTAGTGGGTGTATGTCATAATAGCACAGCTGGATTTAAAACTTTTCATGTTAGTGTGCTCCTCTTTTGGAAATATTTGTGAGGCTGTGTTTTTGTTATGGACCATTTTCTGCTGTAGGCTGAATAACCTATTCTTCAAAGGATCCCACAGATGAAACACTGAGGCAGAGAGAGAATAAGTGGATTTCCCGTAGTTATATATTAAGTCAGCAGAAGTGCAAGGAGATGAATAGTGCAAGGAGTGTCCTAAGCACTGAACTGTCCTTGTCTCTCATGTGCAGTGCAGAATACACAGAATATTTATCTTTTAATGGATAGCTTTTTGGAATACATATCTTTTCAGAGACTGATGTTAGGTTAACGATGACTCTTACAAAATGAAGTAGGAAAGACATTAATTTTGATGTGGCAGGAAAGTGCTCTCCTAATGAGGTAGTAATTAAATAAGAAGGATAGTTATTAAAAGAAATGGTAAATTTAGTATTCTCTAGCCCTCCAATCTCAGCAGTTCTAGCAGTGGTTCTGGGTAACGAAAAGGAATGTTTCTGTCAAGCATGAAGTACCATCAGAAAAATAAAAAAGGAAAAATGTGTCATAAGAATCATAAAAATAATAAACAATGTCAAATAAATAACATCAATTTCTAGAAGAGAATAATAAGGACTGAGAAAAGGTACCCAGAAAGCCAGATGACTTTTCTGTTTTCTTAATTGGGGCAATTATACTAAAACTGACAGCAAGTATTTCCCCAGTAGCAAAAAACACCCACAAACACCAGCCAGCAAAAATACCGCTCTGAGCATGAGATTTGTGAAGGTTAAAGGCTTGAGTCGACCATTGGGAGAGTGCAACTCTTCTCCCAAGGTCAGTCCTTACATATGGAGATGTAATTTTGATTCTGGTCTCCTCACTGTACAAAGTCAACGCTTACCTTGATTTCAACAGTGCTATATTTGGCAAAGTACTGATATAATTGTATTTGGTCCCAGTCATGTCCTGTTTGAATGTTAAACTCCTCTTAACACCCAGCCATCGTTGCTCCCTCCTGTAGCTGAGGTGATGTATCAAACAGTGAGCAGTGCAGACCCGCAGGAGAAATCCCTCCAGGGAAACCTGTGCTGCCAGTGCCCACACTAGGTGTGTTTTGGGGGTTTCACTTCACACCAGCTTTTGTCTGCATCCCTACTGCCATGGGCTGAAAGCACTTTTTTGGGTGTGGTTTCATCCAAAAAAGATGCAGTTTTTGCAGTCCCAGGATTCACCACAGCATGAGCCAAATACAGCTCATAGAGAAAACCTCCAACAAATCACACTGTGCACCAGCCCATGTGCAAACTCTCAGTTGCTGATGCCCCCTTGTTTTTCATCACGTTCCAGCCACCTGCTTCCCTGTGCATGTTTCACTGCATCACACTGAGCACTTTTCCTCAGTTAAGGCCCCTTAGTGGGACAGAAATAACCTGGAACTCTGATTCATGTCACCTGAACTGAAACCACCCACTATCTCCTTGCTAATAAGTACAACTTGCAAAGAGGAAAAATGTGATTGTTCAGCCTCAGACCAGAGACTGTGCAGCCCAAGGACCTCTGCCTTTCTCATTAGGCAGTAATGCCCGGAAGAGACTTTAATAATAAGGCAAAGATGTGGTGATACTTCCCCAGAATAATTTCGTAGCTTACAAAAAATTCATAACTCAAGGATTTGCTAAGCCACAGGCTTTGTCTTTGTATCTAAGTCTTTGATTTGTCTCCTTCATTTGTGAATTATTTAGCTACTTTTTAGATTGATGTTAATTTTAGGATCTAGCGTTCTGCAGGAGAGAATTTGATATTGACTTCGTGCTGCACTGTTTATTAAGAAAAGAATGAGGACATTAATAACAGGAGATCAGATGCTGTCTGAGCCCCCATGCTGCCTCTGTTCACATTAATTCTGGAATCAGGATTTCCCAGCACGTGTGGTACAGGGTCACTGTACCAAAGTTATGAGTGCCAGTGGCTGCAGAACAAAGCTGCCCCAGCTGGGGCTTTGCACCACTTTCTGTGGGTTTTCTGGTGTGAATGGGAAACTCTGCCCAAACCACAGGATGCAGAGTCAAATTGTTCCTTCTCTGGCTTTTTCCAAGCCAGAAAAGCTTGACCCAAAAGATGCTTGGGTATGATCATATTTCTGTGGGAACCAGAGCACTGAATCAAGAGTGTTCAGCTCTTGTGGGAGCCGACCAGAAAGAACTTCACTCTCCCCTCAAATCCTTACATTCCAAGCCTAGGATTTTATCAGGCTATATTTGTAATCCTACTTGATTTCTCAAATAAACAGTGAAATTCAAACAGTTGGCCAGAGAGAAAACCTTGCAGTTCCTGAAGGGGAAAAGAACATCATATCCAAATGACTCATGGCTCTATGGGTGAAGTAATGGCTGCATGTCACAGCCTGGGATGTGGGTTTGTGGTCTGATGCCACACAGAGTGGATGTACTTAGGTTGTGACGTTAGTGTAAATGGCTTTGGTAGGAACTCTGCTGTGATTTCCCAGAGACAAGCTGCTTGTTAAGATACCACTGACAGCTCAGTTGCAGCTAACAAGGTAGGGACACACCAGGTGCAGCCAAACTCTCCTCTGGACACCAGCTGGGGCAAATACAACAAAACCCTTCTTCTGCTAGAAGAGGTAGGTCCTGCAGGAAGAGCTGGAGATGGCTGTGGCTGAAGGAACTCTGGAGACAGAGTTTCTGAGGGCTGGAAGGGAATCTGGAGAGGGACAGCAGGAGCCACATCCCTGTGCCTGTGAAATTTTGCTTTCCAGGGGCAGGCTGTCCAAAGACCTTCTGGATGATCATGCTCTGATGTTTGATGCTCTGATGCTTGATGTTCTGATGTTTCGTGCCCTCTGCTGTGGGTATTCTCAGGTTTCTGACTCCCTTGTTATTTTTCCCTCTGATCCACAGGTTACAATAAGACAAAACATGTAAATGCTAATGCAAGTACAAAGGCCTCTGCAGAGCCTGACTTCAGCCTTACTTTCCACTAATCACTTGGACCTTCTAGGAATCAAACACTTTTAGGAAGTTGCCAGCAGTTACTCTGTGTCCTATATATGAACAATTTGCCAACGTGACAAAAATACAGGCTGTGTTGTCTGGCTCCTTTTGTCAGTTCTTCCTCTCAGTCTCTCCACTGCAGGATTTCCTTACCTCTCCCAGTCCTTTAATCCTTTCAGTTCTCTGGCTGCTGCTCTGTGGCTGTGCAGACTCTCCTCTGATGATCCCTGCTAGAGGGGAGTGCCCAGAGAGGTGGCAGCCAGTTCCTGGGGAGCCCTCACCACCCTGAACCTATGCACTGCCTGGGAGGTACAGGTTTTGCTCTGTGAGTTAGTGGAGGGAGGAATGAGAGTGCACTAAAGGACCAAATCAAATCCTTCCAGGCAGGAACTGTTGGGGAACAATTTTTTTCAACATCCTACCATTGCTTTCTGCTGCAGAAATACAATGGGATATGGTTTGTAGCTTGGAAGACAACAGCAGGGCTGTGATTAAAATTTGCAGTGTTAGATAAACACAGATTAGAACTTATCCATTTCTAATTTGAACAATCAGATGTTTACCCATGGTGGGAAGACCATGGGAGCTTCTTTGTTTGCGGCTTCAGCTGTGCTGGGAGTCAGGGCTCGTCCCATATTTGAAGAAGCTTCTTTTTTTAGGCTGGGGTTGTTGCTTGGGAAATGGCTGTATTCTCCCTGCAGGCAGATCGATACATTGCAGCTCACTGCACTGCAAGTAACTTTTCATCGTACATTAAGAACGAGGAAAATAAAAGCCAAGATGGATGTTATTTTGGTTTTGCTTTTATTCTGAATTATTTATTAAGAAGTCGCTGCTGTCTTCCTTCTCATCGGGAGACAAAATGCCTTTCTCTTTAATGATTTTTTCCTAGTAAAAAAAGAAGCAAGGTCTTCCCAGTTTTATTTCCCTCTCACTTCTTGGTATTGAAGTGTAAGTATGGGGTCTCCACAACATGGCAAGATGGTCTCCTGCAGTCCCAGCCCAGGCAAAGTCCCCACTGATGCTGGAGGAGTCACAGTTCATGGTACATTTCTGTCCAGTTTTATAATGACAGAGCAGCTCAATTATGTGTGCTAGGAGTGATTGCTGGCATATAAGCAGAGGGTTATAAGTAAACCACAGAATAGCTGAACAATAATTTTTTTACTAAATAGCTAATAGAAATACTAATCTTTTTCCAAGTTGAATTCTTAATAAAATAAGTCATGGGGCAAAAAATTCTGCCATTGGCTCTACTATTAATATGAGTTTCTATACTCCAACTAATAATCCGTTTTGATGTTTTTGTTCCTAAATCTAGGTTATTCTGAAGGGGAGGATAAAGAAACTGGCCACCAAGATGGTAATCACTAGTGGAAATGAAGAAGATAAAGGCAGTCAAGAAAAGGAAAGCAAAGAAGAAACCATCTTGGCAATGCTTGGAATTATTGGGACAATTCTGAACCTCATTGTGATCATTTTTGTGTATATTTATACAACGTTGTAAACTAGAAGGCATGCAAATAGACCAGATAAAAAGGCCATTAAGAGTGACAACAAACATTGCTGACTATTGACAAGTTCTTTAATCAGAATTGACTCTGTATTATATTAACACATCATAAAAGCACTGCCTGAAGGCAGCGAAGACTGAAGCACAATTAATTTAACAAGACTTTTTCACACAGTAATAAGCTTAACTCTTCTCTCCTGCCCTCTCCCTTTTGGTTTGGTTTTCAGTTTGGGGGAGAATGACTGCAGTTATGTAAGTTGTAGCTTTGAAGAAATTCACCAGGGTTATGTTGTTTTAACACAATTTTAAAAAATTAAAAAGGAAAATAAAAAAAAGGAAAGAAAAAAAAAAGAAAATAAAGAAACTGTACATAGAAATGTATGCTGTATACCCGCAAAGACTGAACTCAAAGATAGCTTCATAGCCCAGATCACGTGTCTTTTAGGTCAAATGTTTTTTTTCTCTTGGTTCTTACTTTTACTTACATTGAATCTGACAAGCTTTTTATTTAGAACGAACATATGGTGCAATCATGAAAAAAACCAATTCCATTGAACAAGGTCTGCCTAAACCTGATAAAATGTTGGGAGAAATACATTATATGGCTATTTTTCCTTTCTCTTTTGCTTAACATCTGTGTCTGTTCATACCGATGTTTATAAATATATATTTTTAATAAATGTGCTATATTTTTAGCATGAACCAAATATTTGGAGACACTTGTATTCATGCAGCTAAATTTTGTTTGATGAAGTGCCCCTTTTGACAATGGATGTTATCTTTCTCGGCAATTATACAGCAGTCTTGTTTGCAGCCCTCTCGCTGAGGTCTGAAGCAAGCTCACATCATGCTCACATGCATGACTTGAAGTTGGAATGTCAGCTGAAAAGCATTGCTGCTTAATATGGGAAATAGCAAAACATTGTAAGGTGACCTTTGGAGACTGGTTGCAGAACGAAGGCTCTATTTATAGTCAAAAAAAGAAAAAGAGAATGAAAGGAATAGGGAGGCATCTCACAAAATATTGCAAAATTCATAGAATTTATGGCTTTCAGAATCTGGTCACGCTCTCTAAGTACTTGTGCTGAGAGAAGTGAGCAGAGGTTTACACAGTTGTAAAGAGAAATTTATAGAGCCTATAGTGAGGGGCTGAAGTGAAATCCAGATTGTAAATACAGAGTGTATTTTAAATGTAAGGATCATTAACTCTTTCCGCTTCTCTGACATGTGCTTTAACTGAGTTGGTGCAGTGAAATTCTGACTTGTGTTTTTGACAGGAATGTACAATGATGATGATCACTATTTTTCTTCAGAGTTCAGTACCTACAAATATATGAAGCATTAAAAATATGAGACCTCAATTCTGCCTCAAGCTGCCTAAGTACATTGCCCACTAACTCTGATACATCCTCTTAAAAAATAGGTCAATTAATTGTTTACTGACTTGTGGTTTGGATTTCATCCTGACATGCACAAGGATGATTGGTATTGAAGTCAGCTAGAGCTGTGAAAATTTTGACTCATTAATTTTAGCGATCAGACGTGTCCCTCTGGAATCAATAATGAGTTTTCCACCATTTTACAGGGTCCAGGAATAACCTCAAAAATTCAAAATTTCAGTGCAGCATGTAAAAGAAAGTCTGGAAAATCTTGAGGGGCACCTCTTTATAAACAAAGGTGTTTAGTCTCTTATGGTATCATATAGTCCATAACAAAACCCTTAACAGTAGAAAAAAAGTTGGTAAATAAATTACAGTGAAATTGAAGAAGACTGAAGGAAAGCAGAGCAAAAATAATTTCATGTTAATGAAAACATGACAGGGTGAGAAAGGTGAGAAAATGAGGAGAGATCTGAAGTACAAAACAGCCCAGAAAGCCAGTGACATGCATGCCTGAGCATGGCTGAGGAAACATTTGTGTTCTTCCAGCCACAGTGCTGGCAGAGCTGCAGGTGTTAGAGAAAGGACAAGAAACAGGAATGGTGCTCAGTGAAGGTGGTCTTTTTTATGGTTATCTATTAACAGTTCTAAGGAATCAGCAACTCTACTTTTTCATCATCCTGATGGCTAAAATATATTTTACTCCACTATGCATTTTTTCCTCTTTTAAACTACTGCTGCTCTCAGACTGTGGCTTTGAGCACCTGCAATGCTCCAGGCACCAGCCTAACTTCAGCCAGCCTCTTGCCTGCCAGGATCTTCTCTGCAGATATTTCTCTTGAATTCTCCTCCTCCTTTTCCAGCAAACACCAGAGAAATCTGCCTGAGGCTCATGCTCATCTTTTAGAGGGCTGCCTTAGAGTCAAAAGATGAAGTCTCATGCCAGGTGCTTCTTTGCCTCCCTCTACATCAAACGGTAACCTGTCATCTTCTCGTGGCCATGAAGATGCTTAATGGATCAAATTTCATGAGGGGTTCTACTATTATTACACATTAAAGCTCTGCACTGGAAAACAGCATAGGACACTTCACCCACTGAAGTAAAGTACAAACTTTTGCTACTCAGCACAGTTGTACTTATTCAGACATGGACCAGCACCTTACAACAAGACAGGTACAGCAAATTGCCCAAATAAATGGTGATCAAGAGGCTAAGGATTTCACATTTTCTCTGCTGTACTTTGCCTGTTAGTCTTGATGCAGGCAGTGTGTCCAGGTCTACTATCACCTCACACCAGCAGCAGCCATGTGCAACGTGCTTTCCTACAGGACTTTTATTTCTCTGAAAGAGGAAGAAAGGTTTATCCCATTCCATAAAAAGTTTTACATTTAATATTTTAATTTTACAGGTTTCTGTTCACAGATAGTTCTAGAAATATCCTGGGGCAATTTCTTCCTAAGTAGATTCATTAAGTATTCATTTAAATAAAAATGAAGAATTTCCTTCGAGGGCAACTTCTTTGCCTTTTATTTGATATTCATGAACACTGATAGGGGAAAAGTATGTTTTCAAGAGTGACAGGGGAGAGGAATATTTTATGCAAGGATCTGAAGGTGTGCCTACCCAGGCAGCTGTAGGCAGGCCTGCTCTTGGCTCAGTGAGAGCTGGAGCCAAATTACCCCCATGGTTTTTTTATGCGAGCAGTTTCCAGCATGAACCGATAAGAAATATTCAACTAGGTAATATATATGTCATGGATACCTTCTAGCCAGTAACTGCTCCATAAACTGATGAATAAAACTTCTCATTACAAGAGTTCAATGGTAAATCTGCTTTGGCAAGGAAAAATCCAACAGTCTCATTTTTGGCTTGACTTGTATGTAATGCAAACAATTTCCAAAGTAAATTTTTAGAAATGAAAAATTAGTCCCTTAGTGACAGGAGCTTTCATCTTTGCATTAGAGTAGAAGGAAATTAATATCCAATATCATAATAAAATATTAAAGCATCACCTTTTGCTTCAGGCAGCTAAGAATATAAACAGACAGGTTACTGCCCTCCAACCTATTCCTACAACTGCATTGAAAACTCCACATCTCAGGAACCACATCTTTGTACAAGAATGTATCATCCTGTGTGTTGGCTGTCAGGGCAGTCCTTCCAGTTATTTACCTTCTGCTCCTTCCACCTGCACCTCTGCAGCAGCGTGTGGCTCACTGTGCCTGAGGAGAGCTTGAACACAAACCCAGCCTGGCAGCCTCTGGAGGCAGCTGTTTTGTTTTACTGTGGTGTAGCAATCTACTATGGGCCTGAGTTTTGTTACTTTAAGGACAATCAGCAATCATCATCATGTTACTGTCTGGTAATTTAGGGGATAGTTCACTTTGTGAATTCCCAGAAAAATCCCACTCCTGGCCTACAAGTAATATTTTCATTCATTAGGCATCAAAATACAAAAGAAAGCTTCGGTTATATCACAACCAAACTTCAATATGAAGCATTACTTAAGCCCATGTGTCTTATATTTCCATTTAATCTCTACACTGCAGCTCACCCCAAATGCTCCAAGATCTCATCTGTGTCAAGAAGTCTCATCTCTTCCAAGTCAGAATTATTATTTCTGTGTGAATTAGGGCATACGCAGAGAACTTGGCCCATAGAGAGAAAGGATAAAATTTAACTGAATTAAAATTCCAGGGATGCAGCACAGCAGAATTTACTAATTAATTTGAGGTCTAGCTGTAGTACTGTGTTTCTGGATAGGCAATATTTTGGAGAAAAGATGTTATTGTTCCTTGGAAAGTTTCTGGAAGAAATATGTCTGACTGAAAGAAAAAAAACTCATTGCAAATACTTCAGCAGCAGTCTTCCAGAGAAAACACTGACCAGGACTCTGAGTGGCTTGCTTCCCAAGAGAACTGCTTGGCAGCCCAGCAACACAGCACTTGTTTACTGAGAGGCTTTGTCTTCTTTGGAACAGAATGCACAGATTTACAAAGATTTACAAATTTATGAAACAGCACATTATGCAACATCATCAACAAAAAAATCTGTTTACCTTTATTTCCAGCAGATATGCTACAGACACTCTGCAGAACCTGCACACTGCTTCCATGCCTGGCTGTGTGCTTTGGAGGCTCATCCCAGAAGGTCTTATGAACTCAGTGTAGCTTTCTTTCCCCACCACTGATCCAAGAGAAACAAAACCTATTCAGTGTGAAAACCTCCACACCAGACTGAAATCCCACATGCTTCCATATGCATTTATTTGCATATGAACCATCTGGTATCCAATCAGACTTTCCTTGTCTCAGGCATTAGGTTTGCTTATCTGCATTTCACCTGGGGGTTCAGACTGTGAAAGGCAATTTGTAGAGCTGAAAGCACCCAACTGTTTCCCATCATCCGACTTTACACAATGGAGCTGTCACCTGGACGGTGCCTGTTCATGGCACACCACACCACCCTCCTCGTGTGGTCCCACACTGACACAGCCTCCCCTGGGTGGGGCTGGGCTGGAACTGGCCCACCCAGCCAAAATGGGCAAGAGAAAGTGTTGTGTGCAAAAGCCTGGATCCCAAATCAAGCTCTGTAGAGTGAAATGATATCCTGCCTTGTTCATAGAAAGGCACTCAGCTGTTCCCACTGGGATCCCCTCTTCTGCAACCAGCCCCAGCCCAGCTGAAGGTGACCCATGCACCACCCTGAGCCTCTTGTGGCAGCTGCAGAGCTTCCTTCCCCGAGGGAAGTAAACAGCTCTAAACTTCCTAATCTCCTAGAATAGGAAGCCATGTCACCCTTGGACAGCAGAAATAGCAGCTGGAGTTTCCATTTCTGGCTGACAATGATAAGGCCACCCTTATGGAAACCCTTATCCCACCCATCATTCCTCACAGTCTGTGAAATGAAAGTTAATTACCTGACTTCATGTTCTCTACAGACTCAGTCACTATTTAGACTGAGGCAGACTTCTTTCACAGTGCTGAGACTACGTTAAACACACACAGCTCCTGAAGCCAAGACTTCAGGAACATATTAAATGTCATGATACCTTAATCTGGCCTTGATATCGTGAAGGTGTCTTGGGCATGGTCAGTCTTTGCCAACAAGGTGTTAAGGGACAAGCATTAGCAAGGGACACTCTGGGAGCCAGGGGCAGCCAGAGGTAATGCACTGTGGCTGCTTCCCAACACTTACCTTCTTGAGGAGCAGTGGCATTATGGTAAATTGATATTGGTGTGGGTAAATGTAATAAAATGTTTGTGTAGCAGGGCATGATTTCTCACCTTTATTTTCTGCAAACTTAATGGGAAAGGCTTTATAAATAATTCTGGCTTTGTCAATTTAAAATATGGATTAAAATTTACTATATATGTTTTCAAATTTTAATGTGCTGCTTCTTTTTCCCCCCTTACCAAACAATTCCATTTTAGTTTTGCAGATGCTATTCTTATTTCTGCAATAATGATGGCTAATGCAAAAGCATTGGTACTGGATGCAAAAGAAAGGAATGAAGATTATATCGTCAATGTTATATTATTTCATTCTTGTGAGCAGGAAAAGATAGTGGTTTTCTTGGCATCCAGTGCACATAGTGAGCAGTACTTTTATTATTTGATATCCCTATTTCTAGAATTCTGTGGGACAAAGTTCTGTCATTTAGAGCAGTGTGTATTCAAACAAATGTCAGCAAACTGAGAAGTATATGAAATGTTTGCATTAGCTAAAAGAAAACCATGTCAGGCACATACATTTTGAGCAGATTCAAACTCAAAGTGAGACTCCACAGCTATCATTCTTATACCCCTGCTGACATTGTACAATACACACCAGGACATAATTTAGAAGCTCACTCTGCTAAGACTATTCATGTACATAACTCAGATTAGGGGCTAAGTTCCTTTACAGTTAATATACATATGAATATGTATTTACAGGTTTGGGGCATTAGCTGACAGTTAGCTGACAATTCAGCTGTAGTAAAATGCAGCTAATCAGACAGGGAAAAATAAGAAATTTCCTGTACAATGAGCTGTTTCTCTGTCTCACTGACCTTATTTTCAGCTGATTTTTTTCAGACTGCATGATTGATGAGAATGAGGCTAAAGCCTGCCTAACCAATGAAAGAATAAACACCATAGAGGAATATTAAATCTACATTTTCTACCAGAAACTAAGCATTTCCCTACATGGCTTTAAAAAAATCTCAGTGCTGAATGTTTTACATTTTCCTTTATGTTTCACCGTCAGCCAACACACTGTTTCTATTTGATTGCATAATAATATTTATGTACAGTTTCACTGAGCTGTGCAAACACCAGCAAATGGATTTTGCATCCTTTGTTGCTTTTTAAGTTTTATAAGCCTCTTTCTAGTACCTACCCATTTCCTTTTTTAAAGATCACAAAGAGAAATATACCACATCCTAAATTGCTATACAATTATGCAAACCTCACTGCAAGCTTAGATTAAAAGTATATGACCATTTACACAAAATAGGGGTGTTATTTCTTGAGACTGTTCATATGGCCCAAGTGATCCTGATATAGTGCTGCATACAATATTAGATTCTTCTGTTTTTGGAAAAAAAAAAAAAAGTCCAGCTGTGAAACTCCTCAAAAAAATGCATTGCAGTGTATCTGCAATTTACAGAGCAAGGCAAAAAAATCTGATGACCAGAGACAGTGCTCAGCTCTTGGCTGACCTTCTCCCATGGGGGAGCAGCCCTTGGTGTACCCTGACAGACCAAGTGTCCAGTGCCCTCTACACCTGATGACAGGCAATAATAGTCAAGTCATTAACATCCCAAAAATTTGAAATGTCACCATTTTATGTCTGGTTTCATTGATCCAGAGGAAAAAAACACCACCAAGCAGTAGCCTAACGTAAAACAGAAAAGCTGCAGTGATTTCTTAAGGTGCTCCTGAATGTCCTCAAAATATATTTTTTTAGAGAAGTGGCTCTCAGGAGCTGTGAAGGGCCCTTGGTGCCATCCTCATCTCCAGAAGTCACCACTGCTTTGACTCAAGTGGCCTGAAAAGACATCTTGCTAAATGGGACCATGCCAATTCCCCAGAGGATGCTGGGTGATGCTGCAATCCCTTACTCTCCATATATTCCCATAGGAATAGAATAGAATAGAATAGAATAGAATAGAATAGAATAGAATAGAATAGAATAGAATAGAATAGAATAGAATAGAATAGAATAGAAATAGAATAGAATAGAATAGAATAGAATAGAATAGAATAGAATAGAATAGAATAGAATAGAATAGAATAGAATAGAATAGAATAGAAGGCCTATTGCAGACCTATTTCAGACCATACTCTTGATAAAGAAATGTTTCCTAAATCCATCTCTGGATCTCGTCTGATGCAGCTTTGGACACCATTCCCAGACCATGTATCACTGAATCCCAGGGAGAAATGTTCAGTCCCCTCCTCTCTACATTCCCTCCTCAGAAAGCTGTAGAGAACAAAGAGGTCCTCCCTCAGCTTCCTGTTCTAGAAACTAGACAATCACAAAGTCCTTATCCAGCCCTCACAGGAGCTGCCTCACTTCTTGGTAGAGTTTGAAATGGGAACATCTTTCTGCATCTGTATTCCTCAGACTCCTGCCACCTCCATGTGACAGGATGGGTGTGAGGACCACAGATGAAGGCCTGGGTATCCAGCTGAGAATCTTCTCTAAAATTTGACTCTGGTTTAAAATTCTCAGATTGTTAAAGGACAACTTCTAAGTGCAGTTCATCTTTTAAGAGTCACTTATATGAGTCTTTCTTGACTTGTGAGCACTTCCATGACATGTTGTTGTAAGAATTGCAGTAATGTTTCATCCACAGTGCCTGGAGTGCTCACAAGTTCTTCAGGGAATTGCTAGGATAGTCCCATCATCTCAGAGACTAAATGAGATACAAAACTAGCAATCAGAATAGAATCATAACATGGTTTGGGTAGTAAAGTCATTTCATTCCAACTCCCCTTGCCACGGATATGGACACTTTTCACTAGACCAGGCTGCTCAGAGCCCCATCCAACCTGTTCTTGAGCACTGCCAGGGATGGAGCATCCACAGCTGCTCTGGGCAGCTTGTTCCAGTTCTTCACAACTCTCACAGCAAGGTGTTCCACCCCCTCTGACCTAAAACTTGCCCCTTTTCAGTTTTCAGTGGAAGCACTTATCTTCCCAGATCCCACCCTGCTGTCTATCCACTCGAGTGTGGGAAGAGAGTTGCCATTGAAGATTGAGGGGAAAAAAGTCATTGAGTATCTCAGCCTTCTCCTCATCTATTTCCAGTTTTCCAGCATTGCTTATCAGGGCAATGACACCTTCTTTGACTTTCATTACAGAGGTTAGCAATTTGAATTGATGCAAACATTGTTGCTTGTCTGAAAATAAAGGGTCCTTACAAAATTAATGGCAAAAGTAGAATTCTTTTGATGCCATGAAACCTGAAAAGGATAAAGATTTCATGTTATTAAAATATCAAAATTAATACCAGCTGAAACCCACTTTTAGTTCTGAGACATCTCTGCAACTGTCAAATGAGCTCAAAAATTTTGTTAAACTTTTTGTCATTTTGCAGAATAAAGTAAAAGATCTGAAAACAGTGATCCTTGTGCTGCAATTCTACTGCCTGGAAACTAAATAAAGAAATCAATAGGCATGCAGAGTGTTTCTCCATTAGTCCATGCTTGGTTTCCAGAAGGATGTACTGAAGTGTGGCTTAACAGTAAAACAGAATCTGACTGGTACTTTCCAATATCCTTTCAGATCAGTTAGTTTTTATTTTTAGTCTTTTCCCCTGTATGGAGGATGGATACTCTTCCTCCCTCTTGTCTTTTTACTCATCAAGTCCTATGTAATAACCTTGTTGATATGTCATTGCTGAGAAGTAGTTTTAACAAAAGAAATTAAATAGTCTAGTTGTAAAAATAAAACATATCTCTTTGTATCAATCAATTCGATCTCCACACACCAAAATGTATAGAATCCTATAAGAAATAAGTACTTGATTTATTGAGTAGTGGTAGCAGCAGAAGGATATACAGCATGTATCCAAAGACTCTTTGAAAACTACCTTGAAAATTATAACTTTGTTAGGTAAAAGTTAAATATATTAGTTTAATTCAGTGTCTTTTCTTTGCTGAGATCGTTTTCATTACATTCACATACACACAGGGTGGTGTTTCCCAGCTGTCAGTCCAGCCTTTGTTGAAGATATATGACTGGAGCTGAAGGCAGAATTTAGCTCCCAGGTCTGAATCCAGCAGAGAATTTATATTCATAATTCTGTCCAAGAAAGTACATGGCCCTGTTGGTTTTCTGGGCTGCCCATAAGCTTGAAAGTAAGGATGTGCTTAAGTGCTTCACTGGAGCAGGGCAGTGTCTTGCAGCCACGCTGAAACACTCAGTCCATTTTGCTTTTTTGGGAGGTTATTACTGCTTGAAAGAGGTATTTCTCTGAAATAGAAGGGAACAAATGTCCCAGAGCACTCATTCATTTCACTCTCGGTCTCTTTTCTCCTTTCTGCAATTTCCTTCTTGTTCCCTGGCTCATAACATCAACCTTGTCCATTCCTCACAAAATATCACAGCTAAACAGTCTTGCTTAAATGGCTACCTCTCTCTGCTTTATGTGCCTCAGATTTAAATGGAGAACCTCTTCCTTGTCCAAAGCTTTATTTTATCTTCTGATCCTGTTTTAATCACCAATGTCACCAGCATCATCATTTCCCACAGCTGTGGGCTGTTCCTATTGTATACCTGGCATGCTTTGCCCTTTCGACCAGCTCTGCTCCTTCCCTCATTTAAAGCTTGCCAGAAAAGCGTCCCCACCATGTAATAATAATATAGCTACCATCAGCAGAGCTTTTCTGGCTGGGGGCAAAAAAGGCTGGTGAGTGAGACCCAGGACCAGAGCAGCTGCAGAGATGATTTTGCAGGGTGAAGCTACCAGAACTTCTTGGACTGCAGTGCAACCACCAGAGCCTGTGGTGAAACGCTTTGAGCCATAAAGGAAGATCAGTATGCAGGAATCTGTGGCTGAATGCTGCAATCAGTGCTGCATTGCAAGGAAGGTCTAAAATTCCTTCCTTCCACACTTTAGTTAACAGACGAAGAGCTGGGGGGTAGAGTTGCCTCTTATAATGAGGCCTCTGAGGTTTTTGATAAAGCTGCTTAGGAAAAAGAAATCACTTTGGCTCATTGTCCCATTCTTCCTGCAGTGCTAGTCTTACAGACCTAGTGATGGTGATCAAGCTGATTTCACGCTCACAAGGTCACAGCTAAATTAACTGAACCTTTGCAGCAGTCTGTAAACAAGCTGATGTCCTAAAAAATCTGCCTCTTTGTGATTCTTTGTGGGTTTTGAGCTTTTTTCTTTCAGGGCATTGGCAAAGCCCTAGAAGACACAGACAGATCTGAGGTTGGTCTCATGTGCTCTGTAACAGCAGATGTGGCTGTGCTGGTGCTGAGGATGAGTGCTGTCCATGAAGGCAGCCTGGTTCTGTGAGCAAACACACACTCCTCAACATGACTAAGAGCAGGCTTCAAGGAAACATGGGAAAAAAGCAGGGAAGTATGAGTCATCCATGGAATGTCAGTTTGTATGTGTCTTTATGCAGAATATAATTATTTTTATACACATTTAATTAATTTTTCTTTATTTCTCCTCTGGGACAACATTTGTTGTCATTTTCCTTGCTGAGTATATCAACACACTGTTGCACTGACAGTGACTGCTTTGGCAGTGGGAAACCCTTGAACAACACTGCAGTGAATGTGGCTGTCCCTCAAAGCAGCCCAAGCTGGAGACCGCAGCCTGAAGGCATTCTGTGATGAAAATAACATTATTTTAACAATAACAATAAAATTGTTATTGTTATAACAATATTTTCTGTGATGAAAATAACATGTTCTGTTGCACAGCTCTGTCCTACACCTGTGCATGAGGCCATAGCTCATGGATAGGGCAAAGTCAGAGATTTTAGCTTTGGGACCAACTGTGCTGGCCCTGGCCCTTTCCTGGCTGCAGAGAGACAGAAACCCAGCAGGGCAGCTGGGGAAGGGCAGCCACATCTGGGACAGAAGTGAGGTGCTGATGAAGCTTCCATGCTCAGGTAGCAAGGAGTACTTGGGAAAAAGGTGTTTAGAGCCAGCCTCTACCAAGTGCAAGCACAGGAAAGCAGTCTCAGAGGAGGAGAGCTGGGAGCATGATGTGGCAGCTGGAGGTCTATGGAGGCAGCTGAGGCAGGGGCAATGGCAATTTCCCTGCTCCTCCCTGTTCCTTCATCTCTACAGGGGTAAACCTGAGGAAGAGGTTTAGGCTAGGAAGAAAGAAGAGTGTTTTGTCCAAAAAGAAAAAGTAGATTTACCTTTGCCAGCAGGAGAAATTATTTATCTTAGGGCATTGGACTTCTGTTGATTTTATGTTTTTGGGGCCCATTATCCAGGAGAAAAAGGCTCTGACTTTTCTGGAGGAGTAAGTTGTTAAAGCTGTTCTCTGAGGATTTGATTTGCTCATGCAGGGTGAAAGCAGCCCATGGCTCTCCTGTGTCATAGAGCCTGGCCTCTGACTTTTCCTGCAGTAAATGTCAGTGTTACTTTTACCTCTTAATATACTTACTACTGTTATATGTGAGCTTAACTCATGAAAGTATTTGGCTTTTCCTTATTTATATAACTGTGTGTCACTGGAGTCCCCTGTGACAGCTGCCCTCTGGGCATGTGGTGGGTAGGAAATGGGAGGGAGTCTGCTCTGCCCAGGCTGGATACCACTGAAGCAAAGGCATGAAGATGTCTCTGGCCAGGGCTGTGAACCTTCTTATCTCACCTAGATAATATAGCTCAATCCAGCCCATGTAACAGCTGACAAAACTGGGCAAGGAGCTCCAGCCTTCAGTCAGAGGCACAAAAAGGTTTTGAGAATGCCCCTGCCCTCAGGAGTAAAACGGAAACAACCCTGTTCAGCACAGTAGAGTCTCTCAAGGAATGATGCTAGTTTAAGCAGAATGTAATTCCTGCCTGCCACTTGTTTCTGGCATTTTCCCAGCACGTCTTCTGAGCACAGGATGCTCACTGCTGGCCATCTCCCCTTGTTCTCTCTCTCTGCCATCTCATTGGTATTATTTCAAGGTTTGCATTCTATTTTCAATCCTTTTTTGCTGGCTAGTTTAGCCTTTCATTTATAAGAGACGTGAAATTCTGTCATCCTCTCGAGTGTTTTTAATTTTTGTGTGTGTTTAGCCTATGTGCCTTGAAACATAAAGCTTTTCTTATATATTTTTCTTCTTTTGTGCCTTTAAAGGCACAATAAAAAAATGATGCTTTTATTTCCATTCTTTATGGCTACCTCATAACATGGGTTTGACTCTTTCTATGCAAAATCCTTGCCAACAGTTTGTTTTTTCTAGCCTTTTGAAAGCCATAAATAACAATTCTGCACTCTTGCATATTTTCTAAGAGAGAAAATGCATTGGAAAATGTATTTCTCTGTCTCTCTTGCAGGAGAGGCAAGGAGCAATTCTGTCATTTACTTCCATATCCCTATACTTACAGCTAGGGATGTGAGCTGTGGGTGCTGCAACAGTGCTGACAGTGATGTTCATACTCTTCTTAGTAACTTCAGCTGGTCCATCTCTACCCATGTGTGAGAAGAATGGTGTGCTTTCATCTCATCTCTTTGTATTTACAGAGTTATCTTCACCTTCCCTGGAATAAACCAATAAACCTTTTGCAACCCAAGTGTGGCATGAAAAGATTCCTACTCTTACTCTACTTGACAGTTAATCAGGAGTTTCATAACTGCAGGACCTGGACAAGAAAAATTGAAAATGGAAAAATGAAGATAAATTTCTTTTGTCTATATTCACAAGAGAAATGATCAATTTAGTAGCAGGAAAACTTCCTGACTTGTCATAGATAGGTGTTACTTATGCATCTGCACTTTTCAGCAGGTATTTCCTATCTTTTTAGGAAAAAAAGGAAACATTTCCTGTATTTAACAGTGTGGTTCAGAGTTTCCACTTCAGAAAAAATTTGGTCAATGCAACATGCACTGTGGAGAACTCAGTAGAGAGTGGACACTCTTACAGAGCTAAGTTCGAGATATAGCTGTAGCACCATAAACAAGGAAAAGTTAAAGCTTTGCAATTCCCCACAAAGATGACTAAAAGCTAGAAGCCTTGATCTAAAAGCTCATTAATATTTTCATTTGAAACCTTTGAAGAGCATTTTGCATTTTACTCCATCTTCTGTAAAGTTAACAGAATGGGCAGAAAGTATTCCACAGTTCCCAGATCATACCTGGCAGTGGAGGAAGCCCGCACTGTACAGTGAGTGCATGTTTGAGAAAAGGTCTGATTGGTCCTTAAGACTTAGCCTGATTTAACAGTGGTTCTTCCAATGCAGATGAACACATCAGTGGTGTCCTGGAGGGGAATGTTGAACACTGGTGACACGTAGGGTGTTTGAAAACCTTGGATGGTCCTTTGAGACACGCTGCAGTTTCGTGGGATATTGCTCCCTATTGCAGTGACACTGGTGGCTCCTCCTGAACAGGAAAATATTTGTCAAATTGTAGGCTTAGTCTGTCCAAACAAAAGTTTCCCATTCTTTGTGACTTTTGCCTTCATTGCTGGTCAGGATGTCTCCTCTGTGGGTATATGGGGAGAGACAGAGGCTGTTGAATGGCTGGCACAGATTCTGTAGTCCAAAAGCCCTACCCAGGGTAATTCCCTGTGTGGTACCTCCAGAGTTTTCAAAACTGAACATTACTATTCTGGTGATCTTTTCTCTCAGTTTTGGTTTGGAGTCTGTGGATCTTTTCTGTGAGATATGAAGCACTGGTGTCCTTAGGCTTATGTTCCCCTCCCAGTTGTGGAAGAGCCCAGCATTCAGGCAGGATCTGTCCCTGCAGAGCTGTTTGTGGAGTAAGTTGCCAGCTAGCTGTAGTGTGTGTTCCCCCATGGCTTGAAATATTGTCAGAGGGAGAATCTGTGGAGGCTTGCTTGTCATCTGATTGTATTATTTTTCAACCACATAAGCAATAAATATTTAAAGTCTGGTTGCAGGCAATGTAACAACTCTGTAAATACACGCTTCTGAATACAGAAGTAAGAAGCTGATCTTTTTTTTTAAAAGGAAACAAATACATCTCTGTTTGGCGTAAAATGTCCTCCTCCTCATTCTGTAAGGAAGAATATGTTGAGGCAATTTTTCTGCAACGAATGAAGGTAAAAACTAAAGGCAGAAAAGTACTGCTGCATATTTATTGCTACCTCCTGGTGATCCTCTGTTCTTTTCCATTTGTCAGATCGAAGTATTAGATCAAAGCCCAGAAGAGAAAGGCAAAGAGTGAGAGAGAGAACTGAGAAAAATGAACAGCTTCACTCTTTCTCCTGCTGCATTCTCTCTCCCTGCCTGATCTCACCCTGTGTTTTTTCCTGACAGAGAAGCTGTGAGCAGTAATAGAGATAGGAAGCAGTATGGGAGTTCCTGTGACATTTTCTGTCTTCTCTACAGCACCAAAAGAAGTTCCACTTTTTCACTTAATTTGGTTTTACAGGAGTACTTGCATGCAGTTATTTTTCATAAACTGAAATTGAGTATTGGATGAGCCTGAAGATGCTGAGCCCAGACCAGCACTTGTGGAAAAGGGCAGCTATGGCCAGAGGTGAGAAACAGCTGTGCCTGTGACTCAAAAGTGAATACAGGATCCTGGTCCTTGGACGTTGACCACAGAGGTTGTGTAGTGTGGAAATAAATCCAGCCCTGTTTTGATGTTCTTTGTTGTGATTAAATAAGATATTTTTTTCCCTTTAAAATATTTTGGAGGGGAAAAGAGTACCCTGCCATTGACTGAAGGGAGATCTAGGGTCTCAGCTGGTTTAAGCTGAGCAGCAGAGTTATGGTATTGGGGAAGTAGCTGATTCTGCACATTGCCCTCTTTAGCTTTCCTGTTGTTTCTTTTAAAGAGTTTCCTGTATTTTTAGAGGTGATTTTATGAAGTGCTTTTGCAATTGAGAAGTAACTTGGTGATTTGACTCAAGTGGTTTGTTTCTCCTCTGTGAGGCATATTTAGTAAAGTTTTTTGAATGCATAAGTGATTAGCTAGATGTGATGATGTGTGAAGAATCTTATACCCCTGCTGTTTCTGAAATCCATTTAATGAACAAATTCCTTAGTGGTCATCGCAGAACAAACCATTATCAAACAACTCTTACCTACTAAGAGAAATTTCTTTTTCAAAAAGCCTAGCTTAGGCATAGTAGAATATTTATTACATGGCTGGCAGTATTCTTCTGCCTGAGGGATGGACTGCAATTACAGCATGGTAAATATTTCATTAGAACAAAGCAAAACTGCATGGGAAGTAGCCTGCCCTTTATTTAAAACATTTATTAAAATACAACGTTAGAATCTACATGGGAATAATTCTTTCTACCTAATCTACCAACTAAGCTACAGTTTTAGGCGAGACATTTTGTTATTACAAAACCTTGCATATTAGAGCAATCTATCTTCTCCTTTGAGAAAGATGGACATCTTAACACAGATTAAATTTAGTCTACACTGATGTTCCTTATACCATTCTGGCTTCTTCAAGGGAGGAAGAAAGAGCAGAGCGGAGATTTCAGTGCCCTTACAAGATCCTTTCTCTTCGAAATGACAGTGTAAATGTAGTGTAAGTACAAGACACAAACACAAATGAATGTTGAGTTCTGTGCACACAGGGGGAAGTAGTCACTCAATAGTGCATAATGGTGCATGTGCAGTTTTGGAGAATAGTGTTCTACTTCAAATACTTCCTGAGTTCCACTTGTTTTAAAATTGTCCACTTCTCTGGACAGTGAAAAAAGAGACAAAGGCAATTTTTGAGGGTTCATCCAACTGCAACAATTTTCTTACTGAATAGAAAAGTCATATAAGACCACATATGAGGAATGAAGTCTTACTGAACAGTAATCTGGCTATAACTCCTTTTCACTGGAGATCATCTTTCTGCTAGAGCACCAGAATAGATAACGTTGTCCTGGGCAATCTGACGTGTTATTGTATTTCATATCTACCTGTGCCCAAAAATATTACTGTCTCTGTAAGACCCTGCAGCTGGACACAGAACCACAGAGGTCAGCATGCCAAGTCCTTTTGAGGTTGGGGTCTCTCAGGCAGAATTTTCTTCCCTTTCCCTTTCTTTCTTGAGGGGAAGCTGGTACAGAGCAAGGCAGAAGTTGCTTTCTGTTCTCTCTGAGCTCCTTGGCTGCTTACAAGATGCTGCATTTTGCAGTGCTAAAGTGTTTCAAGGAAAATTTGACAGTGCCTGTCCAGAGCCGCGATCAGAGTTGGGAGGTGCTGGTTTCGGTGCCTGGGGACACCACTTATGGCAACACATCAATGATGGCTCAGAACTCCAGTGCTGGCACCAACCACATCCAGCCAACCCAGGGGGAGACAGAGAAATCAAGAAACTCTGCAGTTTTGCTGAGTTCTCTGCTCCTGAGTTTCCCAGCCACCAGAGTCTTTCAGCCATCTCTGTCAGTGAAGCTGCCATGGCTGGAGAGATTGAGGGGGCATTGCCTGTGAGATGCAGCAACTTTCTATCCACTGGTTGGTTGCTGTTATTTTTCTTGTTACTGTTTCATTTTTTTAGAAAAGAGCTACTTTTTCACTTATACCCACTTGCATTTCTCTCTCTTTGTAGATGCAAAGGGAGGGGTTAAAACTAAAAACAGAGTTAATTCTTTTAGAGTCCACTTTCTTAAAGTGTTTTAAACCAAGACAATGTTTAGGCAATACTCCATTTCATCTGCTAGAGATTTATGACAAGGCCCCAAGTCTATAGCCTGGTCCTACAGTGCTAACAGCCTTCTTGCTTCTTCAAAGGCTAAGAAATGAAAAGAAAAATATCACCTCACTGAGTCATAGGCAGCCTCAAACCTCAACTCAAGTTTTGTTCTTATCTTTTTCCTCATCTCTTAAAAAGTTGCAAAACTACTTGACTGTGCTGCAGAATGTGCAAAATCATTTCTCATGGGTCAGCATTACACTCATAGCATGACTTTCCATCTGTCCCAGCTGCTGCCTCTGCTGCTGTCCAGCAACAGGGAGCAACAACTTGTCTCTGGGCAAAATCCGCTTCTTTCTGGCTGTGGGAGTTGGTTTTAAGTTGTTGTGAGGTGTAAACAAACAGGATGACTTTACTAGTGAAGAGTTAACCAAGATTTCTGGCTCACATTAGCTAGTCAGAGAATTCTGTTGTCTTATTGGCATGTTTTTGTCC
Organism: Turdus rufiventris; assembly: GCA_013186435.1. Classification (NCBI taxonomy): domain Eukaryota; kingdom Metazoa; phylum Chordata; class Aves; order Passeriformes; family Turdidae; genus Turdus; species Turdus rufiventris. Next base: position 4,394,351 of record PYHW01009717.1, on the reverse strand, counting down.
TAACACCTTGAACTCCGACTTCTCCAACTACACTGGAAAGCTGACACACTGCAGAATTAATGGACAGTGAAAACTGTCTCTAGAGAGCCCTTACCATTCTTGATGTTAGAAGCGTCCAGATGCTGAAAAGCTGTGTCCACTTGTTCAAAGCCAAGGCTGTTTCTCACCCTGAGAATGGGATCTTGTAGTAAATCTGCTCTGGGGCATAAAATCACCATTTATTGCCCATGGCATAAGCTAGCTCCCAAAATGCAGCATCAGCTCCAGAGACCAAAATGAGTTTAGGTTCAATGCTGGTTTCTTTGGGTGGCCTCCAGACTCTGAGGATGCAACTGCAAAACATTCTAGCGAGACTCACGAGAATATGCAGATGGACCACAAGTGAGTCTCCAAAGTTGCACTCCCAGGGCTGGCCTGCAATCAGTGCAGTCAGAAGTCCTGAGCAAACAGAAGCTTAAGCCAGCACATTTTCAGAGGGCTGGGCAGCTGAGCCCACAGATGTGTTGCTGACTATTTCCAGCCCAATGGGCTGGCAGTGAGGAGAGGCCACACTCTGCTTCCCAGTGCCTCCTCCAGGGCTGGCAAATGCAGGATTATTTCAGAGCCCTTTGAAATATATCTGATCTACTTTAACTTAGACGCTTCAAGGTTTTTTTCTCTTTTGTTTTTCCTTTTTTTTTTTTTTTTTCCTCAGAGACAAGAAGTCTGAATCTACAGAGCTGGCCATTGGGATGCCAGGCAGTGCCTGAGCATGGAAAGTGGAAGATTTCATGTGATAAAAGCAGCTGAAGTAACACTAAAACAGGTTTTGGGTGTCTAAGTTCTTTGGAAAACTAATCCTTCCACTCTCCCTTTGTGGGTCACACAATTAATGCAGCATCCACGCAGACAGGCTATCCTTCAGAAGGGTAGTGAGGCACTCTGTGCCTGTCTTTATATTTAGCATTAATTCATTAAGCACTCCGCATGCAAACAGTTGTGCCAGGATTTCTGTACAGTCCTGTATCAGGAGACGAACTGTCCAGCTCCATCTTGGTAATGCTGCTTTCCTTCACTAAGAAGTCAGGACAATGAAATCTCACAGAAAGTGTGCACTAAAGCACACTTTTATTGTTATTGTATTCAGAAGCAGCAATGGTTAAGTACAAATATGTGATCTTCAACAATGGTCAGCAAAAGAACTGAAGAGGATTTACAGTATTAAGTTAGCAAAACTGATAATAATGGGAAAAAATAAAAAGTATGGGTACTTTCTGCCTCCTGTGAGGTTTATGAGGATGTACAAAATGAAGATGGGTGTTTGGAGTTGCACTCCTCCCAGAGAGTGCTGTCTCAGTGGAAGTATTGACATACCCCCAGCAACATTCCTTCTGGGTTTTTTTCTGTTTTCCTATTAGATAAATGGATAGACTGATATGCTTTGTGTCTTGATACCCTTCACTGACAAGAAAGAAGCCACCATATAGTGTATCAATAAAAATTTGTGAGCTAATGCTCAATGGTAAATGGGACAGTGATTTAACAAGATTGGCAAGGTATACTTGATTAGTTACCGCATAGAGGAGAGGGTCAGACAAAACCATCAGGAAGACCCTCCCACTGAATCATGAGGTTCAGAATGTCCTGCTTTCTGAAACCCTTCTCAGAGAGTAGTCTGGGCACAGCTGGGTCCACTCTTAGTCCTAGACTTGGCCAACAGTTTAGGTTGAAGGGATTATACATGCACAGTGAATCCTTTAGACCGCTTAGCTAAGAAGTTGAGGTTTGTCATGCTGTTAATCACTCTGAGGATCTGCTGTGGGGAGGGATCTCTCAGCTGCAGGAGTAACCTTGAGAGG
>PYHW01009717.1:4362133-4385892 GCA_013186435.1 Turdus rufiventris | reverse complement strand
GACACCTGGTGGTGCTAAAGAATCCTGCAGAGCATCCAGCTGATCCCAAAGTGCCCTCTGGGTGCAGAGGAGGTAGGAGAGAGCCCGTGATGCTGGCAGGAGGGAAGGGGCCAGAATGGCCAGAAGCAGTCAGCAGCTCCTCGGGTACTCTGTTTGCAAAGAGGCACCATAACAACTTGTTATGGAAATGAATTTAAAATTTTTATTTCTATAATTTTTAATCATTAAGAAAACTCATTATAAATTGATAACTCTACTTATTTAAGGCAAGGACCAAATATAGGCCCTAATCTTCCCCAGCTGCAGTGAGTGATTCTATTTGAAAAGCACAATTAGTACACAATTCTTCTGTGACCTGCCAGGATAATAATACTGGTACTTCAATTTCAAATCAACATTCTCTATATAGTTTGTAATAATTTCACAGACGAGGAGTAAACATGGAACAAGGCTGTTCAACTACCTGCAGAAGTTTCAGAAGGATGACTGTTGGCCACATGTTTAACCCTAAGTTTGCATCACAGTGCTTCCATGCCCCATTACTTAATGCTCTTACAGTTTTCAGCAGCCCTTTATACCTCTCTATCTGTCCAGAGGGTTGGGGGGATAAGGGATGTAATGAATGCACTCAATACCACATTGCCCAAGAGTTTATAAGGTCATTTCAAAAATCAGTCCCCTTGTCTGAATTGGTTCTCCCTTGGGTACCATGTCACCATAGAATGTGTCTCTCAAGGCCTGGGATGGTGTTTGCACAGTGGAGTGGCTTACAGCCAGCCAGTGCCTCCACCACGGTGACTGTGTAGCTCTTGCAAGTGTTACATGACACAACCCGTCCTGGCTCTCACCACCTCCGTAGGAGTCTGTCCTTGTCCCCCTCAAACACAAATCACAACAACATAGAATAACCTTTCAACTCATCACAACTACTGCTCTAAACCCTTGTAGCCAATCTCTTTATTCTCAGATGAGTAGGCAGCCAAGCAATAGAACACACATTCGTTATCACCACACAAGCTGCCTCCCTCACTTACTTCATAATTCTCTTAATCCTATACCTATTGTTGGAGCTTTAGAAAACAAATTACTAAACCTCTAAAACTACTCTAATAGTTAGTTCATAGAAACTTTGGTCTTGTAAACCAAAGACTGAAGATTATACATCTTCTTGGAGTTCTTTACCTTCAGGAAGAAAATCTATCTACAACTCCCGAAGGTGTTATTTAAAATTAAAATACTTTTTGACTCCTCCCTACCCTAAACTGTACAAATCACTTCCCAAGAGAGTCCCCATAAAACTTCTACAATGACAAAAAAAGTTAGTGACAACTCCAAGCCTGCAACCAGAATCCTCCCTGGTCCCCCTGGGTAGAGCACAGCTACCCCACTAAAACCCGGTGACACAGAGGAGACACCCCTGTGCCAGCAGTGTCTGCACCAAACCAATGCTCAGACAATCATAACTCCCACTGCCATAACCAAAGCTCACCACATGCCACACCCAGCTCTTCAGTCCCCCCAGTGTTTCTGGAAAGGTCTCCACTACCAGAGACAAACAAAACCCACTGATATTCTGCCCAAGTACACCAAAAAACAGCAAAGGAAGTACCTGAACTCATCAGCCACCCACACCCAGCAATAGATGCCAATGCTAAGCCTACCATCCCATAATAAGAAGAAGGAATTGGACACAACTGCCAATTTTCCCAAAATAAAACATGCAGCCAAAAATACAATGTCTCATAATAATTTCTACTTGACTTTTTTCCAAGACTTATGGCTACATTAAGCTAACAATGATTTTCATTATTAGAAAACAAAATCTCCATTTTGCAACTGGAGAAACAAATGTATCAGAAACCTATTTTATGTGGTGGTTGGGTTTTCTTCTGGTTTGGGCCCCTCTCTTCCCTCTGTAAATAAAATTATAGGGCCAAAGAGTTCTGCTTTGCTCTGGGCAGAGGTCAGGCAGAGGGGGTCTCAGCTTGTGTAGGCACAGCCACTTGCTGGCAGTGAGAGCGTGTTTTGGGAAGGGTCCAGGTTCTGAGCAAGAACAAATGTGATGTAGCTGCACAGTAAAGAGCTACAGAAAGCATCTCACAACGGTCACAAGAGGGCAGAAGCATCCCAAGATTAAGTCTGAAGTGCTTTGGTAGCTTTCCCTTCCCTGGATTTATTTTACATTCAAATTCATTAAATCCTGTTTAAACAAAAATGTAAGCGCATGACTTAATGCAATTATCACCAGCTCTATTATTAGCTCAGTCCTAAAAAGAACAAACAAAAAACCCCAGCAACTCTGAGTCTATATTTGTTTGTGGTCTGATGGAAAGATCAGTTTTCTGAATGAGGGGCTTCAGGGACAGCAGGGTCTTAATAGCATCCCTGCTTCCTCTCTCACATTTCTCTTAATATCCAGTAGCAAATCAAGTTCTGTCATTCAAGAAAAGAGAAAATCAAGCAAATATACTAATTTCTTCAGGTACAATAGTCTTTAAAGCATTATCTCCCCTTGCTACTCCTTATTTATTCATCTTTTTGTTCTAATACCAAGAGGTTTTTATGTACTTGACTTTAGTTATATAAGTATCTTTGTTAATTCCAACGAGGCCATAACAGTAAAGCAAAAATACAAGAATTTTTGGCTCTATAGCATAGTCCTTTTAATGCACAGATAACACCAGTCCTACAAATCTCTCTATGCACAGAAATTAGCTCCAAAATTGTTTCTAATTACTTCAAAGAAGCATGACAAAATTGTTCTCTTTCCATCAAATTATATAAATCTCTGGTTTTAAAGCTTAAATCCAAATCTGAATCTGCTCCTTCCTGCCAACAGCTCTGGATCTGACAGGCACACATCTCCCCCGTGCACAGCAATGTTCTCAAGAGCCCTGCTCTGCTGGCAGATGGGTTCCAGCAGTGTGGACAAGCCCACGTGGGTAAGCAGAAATCCTGCAGGACTGGGCACAGAATCTGAGCCACTCCAAATACTTTCAGAATATCTCTGTGAAAAAGTAGGGCTTTACTTTAGAGGTCTGAGCAATGAACTGTTGTTTTTTTTTTTCCATAATGCTGAAATAACTAAGCTGAAATGTGTATTATGAATGAAAGTTGCAATGACCATTTTTAGAAGCAATTTCATTTATCACATAATGAAAGGGACAGATAGAACCCTTAAAGAACTTAGCTGAATTCCTTCTTTAATGTAATACATGTAAGTTTTACTTACTGAATCAAATCCATCTTTTAACAGGGAAATTATTTTAATGAGGAATTGAATAACACCAATACTAGCAATATAGTAATATAATAAAATTTTAAAACCTGTAGACAATAGAATGAAGGGTGAACAGAATCAGAAATAAGCTCTTCTCTTTTGGTGTCATTTACATGTTCCCCTGGTGTTAAGAGATAGACCTTTGTAGAGGCTAGACTCCTGGGTGGCCGGAGACACCAGAAAATCTGGAGATAAGTAAATAACTTATTCTTTCATCAATCTAGAGTGACTTTGAGTTCACATCTGTGTCACCTTCATTACAATTTAGAGGTGGTATGACGTGAGTTCTTAATTCTTTTCAGGGATTTCAAACTGATTCATCTTGCAATGCACTAATGATGATGGTTTCTAGTTTCTAGTAATTAATTCTTAAATTAAAATTGCAAATGTCACTGAATACAGAAATTCTTTTGATGACAAAAATAGAGTTCAAAAATGTTCCTAGCAAATTTGAAAATGGAATTAAAAATAAGATGAAATTAAAAGGAAGCTAGAATTAAAACAATCCAAAGACGTGCTATATGAGTGGAATGAATCATCCCTGCTGGTACAGCATGGGGAGCAACTTCTGCAGTTTTGAAGAAAAATCTCTGGTCAAGTATGGTTTAGTCAAGCATGCCATAATACAAAAATGGGAAATGTCATCTTAGGTTGCCAAGGGTAAAACTTGTAAAATATAAATAATACATAACCATTATATAAATTATAATAATATAATTTCTTCCAGTGGACTTTTTATTGGTAAAGATTCAGCTCGGGTACATTATTCACTTTTGAGTGTGGTCATGCAAGAAATAGACCAATGGGATTAAAGATCTGAGATTAAAGAATTGAGGATAAAAAAAAAGAGTATTGACTCCTTGCTATGATGTGAGAAGCAGGAGAATTCAAGGAGACCCACCCTCAAAACTGGGCTTTTATGACTGTGAGATGTAAAAAACCAGCAACCCTATCCTAAGATTCTGATAAGAAACTCCAACACAAAAAGGAAATAACAACAGGATATAATAAATTAATGAACAAATGTGTGCACATTATGATGATAGGGGGTACAGTAATTTCACGACTATAAGCCACACCATTTTGACTAAAATTTTGGTTCGAACCTGAAGTGCAGCTTATAATCAGGTGCGGCTTATAATAATGAAATTACTGTAATTGTAAGAAAGGGGTGTATCTGCATTTCAGAAATCACTAAATGATGGTTAGGATATTGGAGATGAAAATTTTACTAGCTTCCCTGATATTCAAAAACTAAAGCTTCTGAGAAGACCTAATAATTTCTGTGGCCAGCCATGTGATTATGAATTCAGCCCCAAAGGAATGCTGTTTCAGAGGGAAGCTCTTCCTGCTTACCATACCAGTCACATAAAACTGGGCTAGTTTTTGTATGATAAGTGGGTCTAATAACATTGTTGTTTGCAATTAAGCTCATTTTATGAACTATGCTTCTGGTAAATTCCAGCTCATCTCTTATTTCTGAAGAGTTTTATCCTACTCTTCTCTGATAAGCTTTACTTATTCTAAGTAATGCCAAGGAAAGGCTTAGGTGAGCTATAATTCTTATTGCTCGTTGTTTTCTATATTCCTAAAGCTGCCTTTAAAATTTGCTTCATCTAAGTTTGAAGAGGATAGATACTGTACATGTGCTCTGTAGAATGACATAATAATGTTCTCTAAATGCTGAAGAGATGGCTGTGAGGAGTTGTGGTGTTTGACCTTGTCTGGCTGCCAGATGCCTACCAAGCATCACTCTACCTCTCACTCTCTCAGTGGGATGGAGGAGATACAATGAAAGGGCTTGTGAGATGACATAAAGAGATTGCTTAGCAATTACTGTCATGGGCAGAAGAGCCTTGACTGGGGAGGATTATATCAATTTATTGCCAATTAAAAATAGATTTAGATAGTGAGAAGAAAAGACTAAACTAAATCCCCTTCTTCTGCCCCCTCCCACTTGCTCTTCCCAGTCTCAGCTTCAGTACTGGCTCTGCTGGCTCCTCCCTGAGCTGCACAGGGGATGGGAATTGGGTAAATGTTCAGTTCACAACCTTCCATCTCATCTGCTCTGTAATCCTCACTTTGTTTCCCTGCTCCATTTCAGGGTTCTTCCCACAGGTACAGCCCTGTCTGGGTCTCTCACAGGGGCAGCAGTTCTTCAGAACAGCACGAGGAATGTGTGATTAAATTGTCAAAAACATTAGCCATCCATGTGATGAGGCCAGGGAAACAGAAGGATTTCATGGGAAGGATGTGGAATTTTGATTACAAAACAGTTTAAAACAGTGAAAAACCTCCAATCAAAATGTTTGTATTGCAGAGTAGGGTAAAAGAGAAGGTCCTTTGAAATCCCTCCTAATTCTGTGATCTTGTCAGGTTAAAGAAACAGTTAATTGATGCCACATAAGGTAAATTTTCTCTAGGGGCAAACCCATGATCTGTGACTTTATTTGACTGATATTTGCATATTTAGTATTTAGTTATCATCTCTCTGGGGTTTTTTTGCCTCTTGTTTCTTACTTTAAGATAAGCCTTTGACCTTATGTAGTCTTATACTTGTAAGCTATTATCTGTTTGTCTCTCTGGAAGTCTGGAAGTTTTATAGTGCTGTCCATGTCTATGACCATTCTAGTTTAGTTTTTACTGCATGTAATTGATAGCAATAGCTGCTTCTATCAGACTTCATAAAGTGTTTGGCTTTCTTTTGCATTCTGGCTAAAAAATTCTGCTTTGGGGTTTGCCCTTTAAAATGTAGAACATATTAGTTTATGTTTTGTTTGTGCCATCAGCATGGCTCTTGTTAACAAACAGACTGTTTCTGAGAGTGGATATTTTCTGGTTATTGCATTTTTCCTCAGGTGCAGACATCATACAGTCAAATATTGGGTTCTGACCTCTTTCTTTAAGTCTGTCTTCACAGGCTGTTAATGAGCTTGAATATTGCATTAAAGGCTCGATGACAGCTCCCCAGAGAAGAGTAGTCTGTGGATGGTGTAATAGCAAGTAAATATTTAAGACTGTTCCCAAGACACTCAGGCTGTCAGCTTTGCTGTGATGTGAGTGCAGCACTGTGGTGTCACTGGGGGGAGCATTACTGCTGCCATGCTCTGGTGTGCGCCTCTGTGGGATCCCACAGAACTCTCCAAGAGGGCACATAGCACACACCATTAGCACTACCCCTTCCCTTGCCCTGTTGCCTCTGGGTCCACAGGAAAAAACTGGGAGGGTTTCAGTCTGCAGCAGAGAGGCAGGAGTGCTGAATGTGATGTGGGAAGTGCCAGCCTGGCATCCTGTGCACAGCCTGTGTGAGCCTTGGGGGGTGCAGCAGAGCCCCAGCCCATGCCAAGGACCTGCGGCCACTCTGGTTATACAAGTGAACCAAGTATTACAAGGTCTCTCAATAGCTGTATTTGTCTGAGCATTACATTCACATTAGAAAGAATATCCAAGGCAATTAATTCTTCTGCAATGCTGAATTAGAGACTCTAAATTCCTCAAGATCAGGAAATTTAGATAAACTGTAAACTTTTCTGAAACACAGACAATTTTACCTCTCGTTTCCTGCCCTTTTCATAAACACTCTTAGAGGTTTCCCAATACATGATGATGCAATCAAGATAATTTACTTTGGCAAACATTCTGGGGTTTAGAAAACAAATATTATCACGCTGAAGTTGCACAGGGTGAAACCACAGCTGGCTGTATTGGGGTAGAAGATTAATTTGTAACATCTGTAATAAACTAATGACCCCCCTCAAGCCATAAAGACAAGGTAGTGCACATGCTGTTTGTGCTAAGTATTTGGGAATGAAACCACATTACTGGGAGGGAAGGGAGGAAGGTATTCTGAAAAACTGTCATGGCTCTCCGGTTTTAGACAGATTGAGAAAATCTTGATGTCTCAGTTTTAATAATGACACAGTCCAGGAGACAAAAAACGATGAAACTCCAATCTCTGTGTTTTGAAAACAACTGTCACCACTTTTCCTTCCCCCGTGTTCACTCTCAGATCCAGCCTTAAAGGTACAAAACTTATTTCTGGGCTAAACATGGATAGGGATACAATTCAACATCACAAAGTCACCCCAGGACAAATAATGACCAAACTTTTGGTGATTGAAAATCTAAAGGCACCTGCCACTTGCTTTTTCTGTCAGGGGAAATAGAATTTGGGCTATAAAAGGTGAGGTATTCTTAGTCTTTGGGCACATCTGCTAGTCCCAACCCCCAGCTTGCAAAGACTGGTGTGTGCAGAAGCACAAGAAAATCAGCATCAAAAATTTTTAGCATACTGGCTGTACCCAACATTGACTTCTAAAAGGCTAAGACGTGAGAATCCATAGCCATCTGAGAAAGAGACAGCTGCTTTAAATCCTGCTACTAATAACTTGCTAGGGAATACTGAGCAGCCTCCCCAGTTGAATTCAAACCACTGGAGGAAGTGGAAGAGTTCAGTTTATGTGTTTCTAGGCTGTTGTTGCTTCACTGGAAACACCCAGAGCAAACACCACCAATGAGGGCAAGAATGGTGCATGATGTGAGACTGAGCTTTGGATGGTGCAGAAAACAGCACTTTCTCTACAGGCTTCATGCAAAATAAGAAATTAAGTCAGATCTCATACTGACTACATGGAGAATATTTAGTCATACCATTATACACTCATGCTAGTTTTCTTATGTCCACTGCTTTTTTCTGGTTGAAATGATTCCACTTAAGATTCAGTAATGAAGTTACATTAACCATCATTTTAAATTGCATTTTGTAGGATAGTTGAGGGAATGGAGCATAAGATATACTGTCCTCTGACACAGCATAAAAATATTTTATTTGGATGCATACATGCCTTTAATATCCAGAATTGCAATGTTAGGAGATGGTGACTATGGTGCCCTAATGAGCACTTTGAGGAAAGACAACAAATGGAACAGGCTCTGACATCCAGTGTACACCTACACAGCTGCTCTACCACATGACATTTCTAAATGGGCTTCCCTACAACAGTATGTGACAAGTGATAAAAGCTGGCTTGTTAAATCTGACAGTATCTCAAGTCTGTATCTCCAGGACACTTTTCATTAAAAGGCTTTCAGCTTTGGGTCTTGAAAAGAACTACTTTAAAAATTGCACTGGCAAATTGAAGTCCCCTTGTTTATCATGCCCTATTTTCTAGAAGAAATCAAGGATGTGAGGATATCTGCCTGAAGCACCCAAAAACAGACCTGAATTCTTGGAAGGTGGATGAACAAGATCATATATCACCTTCCCAAGAAGCACATAAACTAATTAATGTAAAATATATATGTGTAGCATATCATAGTAATATTATATTTTGTATAATATACTATTCTTGTTCTTACACTTTGAAAACCCTGGATTTAATATAATTTGCTTTTTCCAGTGTAGGGGTCTGTATTTCAAAAATTTGGGGTCTGTTTTTCAAAACTGTAATTTTTACATGTGTGAGATTAAGAAGTGCAGATATCCATTGAATGAATGACTGCCTCCTCCTACCTTTCAAAATTCCAACATCCCAACCACATTTAAAAAAAAAGTATTGATGATAAGCTCTTCCTTCAAAGACTCTAAGAACAAAAATAACCCTATTTCTGCCTGAAATAGGTTTGTGTGTTCATCTTCAGTAATACTTTTCAGTATTTAGTAATTTTGTATACTAAATACTTCAGAGCCATCTAAGGAGTGCCTGAGCCCCACTGCCCTGAGGGCCTGGTGTCCTGCTCTGAGGACTTCAGATGTGACAAACTCAGCAGGTCTGAGGGACTGTCCCATAAAATGTAGCAGCATTCCTTAGTATGACAACAGAAATCATGGCCTGCAAGGTCATGTTCCTGCCATCTGAACACCCTATTGTGCTCTTCATTTCTCTATGTTGAGTTATTTTTGCACAGAATTATGGAATGGTTTGGGTTGGAAGGGACCCCAAAGTTTTTCTAGTTCCATTCCCCTTTCCTTGGGCAGGGTCACCTTTCACTAGCACAGATTGTTCAAAGCCCCATCTAACCTGGCCTTGAGCACTCCCATGAGGCATCCACAGTTTATCTGGGAACCTCTTCCAGTGCCTCACCACCTTCACAGAGAAGAATTTTTTATAGCTAACCTACCTATATCTACCCTATTTCATATATCATGTTCAAGAGCAAGAGTAAAAATAACTACCCAAAATAATCTGGTTTAGTATTTAGAAGACACTTAAAAAAGACATTCTGCATCACAGCCCCTAAAATATCACAATAAATACCTGCCACACCTGGGAAAGGTGTGTAAAGTGACCACAACAAGAAGAATTGATCTATACCTTTTATTTTTCAGAAATAATCTGCAAACACACTCTGATTTGTGCAAAAAGATTTCCCTTGTTTGAAACAAATTACATGGGTACTATGAACAAACAGGCTATGTCAAAGCCTTGGACATAAATGAAGGTGCCTAAATATGTGTGATCTCAACAATTGTTGCAAAATGTTTTGTGAAAATAGACAGGGTTACAGTAACAACCCACCCTAGAAGAAAAGGGTAATCCAGGTTTTTGTTAATAGATCCATTGGGGGTGGATTAGAGTGAAATAACACTCAATGCCCCATGTTTGTCAATATACACCTGCAGGGTTTATTGTACTGGAGTACTGCACCCAGTCTGAGGCTCCCCAGTGCAAGGCAGACATGAACACAATGGAACAGAGCCAGACTGTAGGAAAATTGAGGGAATGGAACACAAGATATATGAAAATAGACTGTGAGACCTAGAGTTGCTCATCCTGGAGAAGGTGAAGGGATCTTATTGTTGCCTACAAGTCCTCATGGAAAAACCTTGTCTTTCTATTATAAACTTTGCTATCTTGCTTTATGGAAGACTTTTTCAAAACAAAATGAAAAGCATTTTTCATTGCACCAGAGATGAAAAATGGATTTTTTTCACCAATTTGAGCCTAACCTTGCTAAATTTTCAATAAAGTAGGGAAAGCTTACCTTAAGCTTAGAACAAAATCCTAAACCTCGGAGTAGGACACTTGCCACAGCAAAATAATTTCTGTCCCTCTTGAAAGTATCTTTATGCTCATTCAGTTTCTGACTTCATAGGTGATTTCTTTCATTATATAGTCATTGTATCTGGTTTGATTAAGTCATGGTTTATTTGAGTTGATGGGTATTACTTATGGGTCTGCAGAAGATGGATCAGTTTGGACAGGTGACATGGCTTGGAGCTCAGCCAAGAAACATTGATACTTCTGTGAGCTGTTCTGTGGGATGTTCACTTTGATAAGGATGTCCCATTCCCCTTACACAGGGGCTGCATGCTTTAATAAGTATGGGGTGTATTTTCAGTATACAACCAAATATGTTTTTTTCTCTAATTCTGAACTATGAACACTCAAAGTGTCTTCCTCAATATCTTTGGTTTAGGTTTACTGACAAGTAGAGTATGTAGCATCTATTATGAATTATAGTACTGTGTTTCACTTTTGGTTATTAATTTTTTTAGGGCTGTTTCTTGCCCATGTCACTGTGCTATGTTTGTTTGTGAGCTCTGTAGGAGAAGCTTTCACTTACTTGATGCTGTACAGGATCAGATAATCTGCTGTCTTTTTCAAGACAAACTTATTTTTCATTATTTATAAAGCTAAAGCAAAAAAATTTTTAGGGTGTCACATGTAAGTCCATCCTTGGTGTGTAATAGTCATTCTAGACTTTGCTTTCAAGGGTGCAGGAAAATGAAAAGAGGTCAAGAAAAGCCCGTGAGATCTAGAGAGCGTGAACTGTGTAGAGAGGCTAGAAACATTTATTGTTGAGCTACAGGAAAGAGGAAAAATGAAGGAAAAATGATGGCACTCTTTATATCTCTAAATGTTTGCTCTGAAAAGGAAGGCAATAAAGTATACTTCATTTTAACTGAGGATGAGAGGAAAGCAATCACTTTAAAGAGCAAAAAGAAAAACTTAAATTTATGCATTGGGGAGGGATTTCTAACGATTAATGTATTCAGCACTGAAATATGTCCGTGGGGAGTTTGCAGATCTCCACCATGTCTTCATCACTGGATGTTTTTAAAATCCATCTCAGAACAGTGAATTCTGTCCCAGAGTGGGAAAATTAACAGAATGGTCTTTTCAGGTCCTGTTTAGTCTTCTGTGTCTCTAATAACTCCATCAACATCATTAGCTCCATCTGTAAAGTTAGAAGTACAAATTTTATTCACCACAAATGCGTTTCTGGAACAATTTGTGCACCGCATTTTTTGCTGCCACCGCAGGTGGGGCTGGCTCAAATGCTTGCTAAGGACTATAGCTGCTTTCCTTGTGAAGTGTAAAAACCTATTTAGTGATTCCTGTGAATGTTTTGCATCTCAGACAAAGGTATTATTTTAAGGACAGTCTTTTCAAGTATTCTTTTTAAATTGTATAACTAATAGACCAAGATGCAGACTAAGCTGACTGTAGATTGTCAAAAATAGGATGAGAAATCAGACAAAAGCCTGAGGCAAGACTGCATCCTGCAGGCTAGCCCTCTGTCTGTTAGGTCAGTTGTGTTTTGTTTCTTCTTCATTATATGGGTCCAAGCTGTGCAATTCGAAGACAGAGCCTCTCCTCCTCCCAGAAAGCAGAAGAACCTGAGAACACCTCAGGAGCATCTCCCTTTTGAATACAAGAGTTCTGGCGTGTAAGCATGGTGAGATGACATTGGACCTTATTCTCTGGAGCTGACTCCTTGCTCAGTGAGCTCTCTGTATACCTCAAATGTTACCTGCTGTAACAATGATTGACATTCATCATGGCAACAGTTCTGTGTTATTCCTGTTGCAACTAGACAGCCAGCATTGTTTGTAGATATTTGTCTAGACTGGGTTTATCACTGGACTTCTTAACTATTGGTGGGTACATACTCTTGACAGCAGCATGTAGGAAGAGCCAAAGCCTTTTCTGCTATCTGTACGGCCACACTGGCACGGAAATTGGGGCAGCATGCGAACTGGGAGAAGATAAAAGTGACCCAAACTGACCAAATGGATATTCCAGACCATATGGCATCATGGTCAGTTTATAAACTGGGGGGAGGAAGGAGAAAGGAGAGGACATTTAAGGGCATGGATTTCATCTTCCCAAGCAACCATCACCTGGGATCCCTGGAGATAGCTGAACACCTGCCTGACTGTGTGAAGCAGGGAAACAGAATTCTCTGCTTTGCTTTTGCTTGTGTGTGTGGCTTTCGCTTTCCCTATTGAACTGTATTTATCTCAGCCCGCAAGATTTCCAGGTTTTACCCTTTGTTTCTCTTCCTGATCCTGCTGGTGGGGGAGTGAGTGAGCAGCTGCCTGGGGCTTAACCCCCTCAACAGAAGATGTGCAATGAATCCACTGGGACCCTTCTGCCAAAACCAATCAGAGAGTCAATTGAGACTTCTGCCGAAACCAGTCCAAGTCTAATTGCTTATGGCAAATTTTGTATATTGTTAAAGCAAAACACAATTGCAACCAAAAATAAAGAGAATAAAATAAGTTAATATTGTTATAAAGCAACAAACTCTGACATATGCCATCAGAAAAGGAATCTGACATCTTGAAGATGTTGCTCTCCACAGGACCACAGAACAGTTTAGGTTGGGTTGGAGGAGACCTTGAAGTCTGGTTCCAACCCCCCTGCCATGGTCAGGGACATCTTCCACTAGACCAGGTTGCTTAGTGCTCCATCCAACCTGGCCTTGGACATTTTCTGGGATGAAGAATTTCTGTCTCACAAGATCTAATAATGTGTGATGCAGTAACTCACAGGGACTTCAAAGGTGCAAGAGTGGCATAGCTCTGGCAAGTGGAAGGAGGAAAAGAGAACTATTTTCCTATTTCAGAACCTTTGCTTTCATGTTCCCACAATCAATTATACCTCAATATATAATCTCAATAACTATATTTCCTCTAACATTTTTTTCTGTCTTCAACTGGCATGAGTAAGTTGCAATGAATTCTTCTTGGGAGGACAAAAACATTATCTCACAATCTATCTGAAAGAAGACAGACCCTTTCTACCAATCTTGCAAAGTCAGCTCCTGAAGAAGGTGCAAACCAGGGAGGGTGAACAGCAATATCTCTTTGTACAGACCAGATGGAGAGAGAAGGGGCATGAAAGATTCACATGGATTCTGCAGCTGGCAGCAATTGGAAAAGTGTGAACTTGGTCAGTTTTCTTTGGTCAGTGCCTTTAGAAAGATTTGGCTTTTCCTCATTCATCCCTGCCCTATTTCAAAGAAGATTCTTGTTGCTCCACAACAGGAAAGTATTATTTGTTTTTCTGTCTGTTCAGCATTCATTACTTTACTTCCAAGAGAAGGGAGAAAACAACAAACCAATTTCTTCCATTCATTTTCCACTGTTTTTAGCCCTAGGGTCAGTTTTGGCATTCAGGGAGCAATATGCTTTGTGACCTAAAATACTGGGGACAGCAAAAAAGTGTAACCCTTGCTGATCATACTAGTAGCTTTCTATTTCAACAAGGGAAAGATTATTAGCTTTGCTTACATCCATTGTGAATTCCATCATGGCATCCTGCACTTCTCTATCATCTCCCTTTAATGACATCATGGTCTTTTAATTAAAGTGAATGAAGCTGGGCATGATAAGCATTGACAAGTGGGAGGAAGGAAAAAACCAGATGTCTGCTCTTGTACCCAAGTTGTTTTGTATTATTTACATACAACACCACTGAAGTGTCTCACTCATAAAATGCAGTGGGAGGTATTGATGTGTCAGGAGTAACAACTGGTTCTTGGCATTTGTCACAGTGTCGTTTGACATGAGATTGCCTCACATTTTCTGTTTCTATAATTCCATTTTAAACAAAGGGGGAAAAAATTCCTGGTTGCTTCTAAAATCTTTGCAATACACAGACCATGACACCCTCTCTACAGATGCAGCACTAGCAGTGACAGAGAATATTTCTCTTCCTGCCTCTCACTGCTGCCAAGCACCTTCTGTCTGCCAATGGAAGCCTCTGCACAGGGGTGCCTGGATGTAATTTCCCTTTGTGTGGAATGTGTGAGGCAGGAAGGCTGAATAATACCTTAATCATGACAAGACAGAAGAGGATCAGCACCTGAAAATAGCTGCCTCATACCCCAGAACCTAAACTGCTCCTGAATCAGAGAGATTTTGCCTTCAGATGGGAAGAACGTATGGGCCTATCTCTATCTGCAAATGTTTTTCAGGCATATTAATCAGAGCTGGATCTTTCTACTTCATTTGCCTCTCAGTACCAGATGTACTGGTGTTCTCTCTGATGTGGGAATGTCCTGATGAGGACGGAACTGGAGTCCCTACACTTGTCTCATAAAGCTCTGAAGTTTTCTGCTTTATCAAGGGCTTATGGGGCTGCCTTACATTTTGGAAGGGAGACAAATATTTGAAGTTGTGGTGGAAAGGTAGATAACATGTAGAACATAAAACATTCTTATGTATTTTCCCAGGTTCAAATTCAAGAAAAGCTTCTTGAAAACATTAACTTGTGGAACATTGTCTCATAGAAGTGTATCATATATACGATGATGCTGGGCATTGTCCTACACAGTGATTAGTGGGATGATCCTGTCTTCTAGCTTTCAGTGTCACTGTCTTTGTGAAATATTCTAAGATATAAAGAAGAAAAAACCTATGTAGAAGCCCTAGAGGTGAAAATAATGCTTCGCAATATTTCAGAGTAAAATTATTTTAAGACACTTCATGAAAGACATCATGAAGGACATGGCCCCCTTGGTGTCTTCTTCTCACTGTATTTTTAATTCTTGTTTGTATTATGTGACCTAAAGATAAAAGAAGTTGTATCTTTGATGTAGCATTTTTGTCTTTCACTGTTTGGAATACTGAAATCTTTTATTTTTTCCCAATTGTATTTTCTAATGTGGAAGTCCCAGAACCTATAAATAATTTACACTCCTTTTGAAGTTTCTTTATCAGTTTCAGTTCAGCAATATTCAAACAGAGATCAGAGGCAAGATGAATTTTCTTGTGATACCCTATGTCAGTAAGGTAACATGCTGTAAGGTTTGAAATGTGATATAACTGTTTCAATGGTTCAAAACAAAGTTCAATGTGGCAATGCTCACATTTCATTTGTTCTGTTACCTCCTTGCTTTTAAAAGTTCCTTGCATCTTTTAAATAAGTGAACTCCATTTCACAAGTGCTGACACATTAAACACATATTACATTGCTCTGAAAGAAGATTTCATTAGCTTTGCCTCACTGGTAAGAAAAATTAAATGGCTGAAGATGACTCAAATTCAGCCCAGTTTGAATACCATGGAAAAACTCACACTGTATCAGAAAACTGCCAGGTGATAGAAACACTGAAATTCAATTTGAGTGTTTCATGAGTTCAGTGTTCCAGGAAAAGAGGGGGGAAAGTATTGATTTATATAAAATGAACACAGAGCTTTTCCCTATTCTCTCATCCCAAGTCATTAATAAAAAAGCCAACCAAACTGTCAGAAGGCAATCACACTTAATTTGGTAATTTTAAAAATTTCACTTCCTGGTGCAATTACAACCCTTTATTATACCTTCTACCTCTTTTCTTCACTAAAGTAATTTTTTATTTTGCATTAATATAGTGAGATTTCGCTGCCTTCACTGATTTCTTTCACTGCAGAGTCCTCCCACAGACCCCTGAGCTTGGTGAAACCTCCTTTTCTGATATTTATGGTCTTCATTCAGCATTTTTACATTTCCTGTTCCTTAGAAGGTCAAACACTATTCCTTCAACTCAGCAACAGAGCAGAGCAATACCTGACAGTATGCCCCACCTGCACTCCAAATGTTCACTTTAGCACTTCAGCTCTTTAAAGTTTACATCTCTTAGAAGATTGGTCTGCTTGTCAGAACGTGCCAGTTGTTACGTCACGATCTCTGGAGTTCCATTCTACTACAGCTTTCACCCAAATTCTATTTAATTCTATCAGTTTTCCCCATCAGTCAGACCCAGGTCTAAACAAAATGCTCTGAGCAAGGCTTGTGAAATGGAAATTTGTATTCAGCATGGTCTGTAGCTTCCTCTACTGTTTTCCCAGTCTACATCTGAGTAGTGAAAAATCACTCCCTTCTCTCTTACCACTATTTACTCTTCTGTTAACTAAGTTTACTAGTTGCTACAAATGCTTCAGTTACTGCTCCTTTCCTCACCTTAGCACAGCTCCTGCTTTTTCTTTTTCCTCTTTTTTCATGTCAGAGCTGTCTCAACATTTCTGCCTCTTCACATGAGACATTACTGGCTTTTTCTTGTCGTTGCTTGCCTCTAAAATATTCTAGAATTAAATAATCACATTTGTATTATTTTGTACATTGAGCAAGTAGTTTGAACTCAATACTAAAACCAAAGAACTCCTGAGATATAAGTTCTGCTGCAAGCTTAGAACCCAGGGTCAGAATGTGGGGAGACCTCTAAGCCAGAACCAACCTGATATAACCAGCAATGTGCTGTGCTGGCATGGTCATTCCGCACTAGAACACCCACAAGCTTGTTCTTGAGATACTTTTACCTGGTGACTCCAAACTATTGAGTTCTTACCAGCATTTTTGGTTTTGGATGGGCTTGTGGAGAGCATCAGCACCTATGCTCTAGATATACCCATGACCTCTGTGTTCTGGTTTGTTTTTCCATTGTAGCCTAACAATATTTGTAAAGTGTATTGAAGGAATGCTCAATTAACATTTCTACTGTGCTTTTATAAGTGGGGTTTATTTTTATGAACCATTTGACTCATTTAGGTAATTCTTCTACCTTTTCTCCTCTGCCCTTTCTGCCCCTTTTGGAGAGCTACTGGGCAACCTCATTACGTATTTCACCTCTTTATCTCTAATGTGCGAAATAAGATGAAGAATTAAACCAATTCAAAACCACTAGCTCTTTCAGGTGTGTACCAGGACAATGAGAATGTATTATGCTCTCCTGCTCTTTGAGAGTCCATCAGGGCCAGCTTTTCACAGACAGGACCCATGGGTATTGGGAACAATGTAGTGGGACAATATATAGGGAGCATAGTATTTGGAGAAAATACTCCACAGTATTTATGTAGCATTTATGATTGAAACTGCCTGTTTGTATTTTTTATTTTAGAGGGGAGGTGGGGCACCAGGGATTTGGATGGCAGCTCAGCTCTTACAGGAGATATGCTTGAAGATGAAGGACTCT
Organism: Turdus rufiventris; assembly: GCA_013186435.1. NCBI lineage: Eukaryota > Metazoa > Chordata > Aves > Passeriformes > Turdidae > Turdus > Turdus rufiventris. The sequence goes on along the minus strand of PYHW01009717.1, from coordinate 4,368,428 downwards.
CTAGCAAGGAGAAAGAACTGGTCCACCAGGGCTGGAAAATAGTAATTGATCCCCATTCAAGGCACAGGACTGATGTGGATAATTTCTTAAAGATCTGTGCAGTGCTGTCTTCCTCTGGATATTTGATTATCTTAAAAAATGAAAGTCTACACAGACTTATAGTTTTGCAGGGGCATCCCTTTTGCAAACTAATTCTCTTGAGAACTCCAGTGGGGAACATGAAATTCTCCTTCTAAAGGCCATATGTCGTCCTTCCAATATTTTTAATTAGCATCTTGGTAATTATGTCATGGAATATGGCTCTTAAATGTATGTTGACATTTCTTACTCAGAACCGAGTTCACATTATGGTTGATGAATATATTGTTTCAATGTGTCCAGAGTGTGTCAATGTCAAGAAATCAAATGTGTTGTGACAGGAGACACACTGCAGAGCTCATTGCTCCTCTCAAACAGATTGGATGATCTAAGGACAGGAGAAAAGCCTGCTTGAATGGAGTAAAAAAGTAGTGTTTATTTCCACTAGGAATGTTTTACACTATTAGAGGCTTTTTTATAGACATTTAACTCAATGACAAACAGAACTGGTAGAGACAGCTTTTCCTTCAGGGTTAGAGGAGGCTACTGCAGGCAAAATCCATCCTCAAGTGGGAATTCTAACCTTACTGGCAGCAATCTTTTATTCATTCCTTTGTATCAGCTAATGTAAATTTGGGGTGGGAATAAATGTTTTCAAAAGACAAGACATTTCTCAAGTTTTTAATAATGTATAAGTATGAAGCATTTTCTGTTTTGTCTTCATCTCAAAATAGTGCCTCTTAAATTAGCGCCAATTTCCAGATCCATTATGAATCTTTCTGTCATGTAACATGAAATAAACTGATTTGAAGCCATTACCTGAACATGCAATCTCTAAGACAAATGGCTCTGTAGCAAAATATCTCGAAGACTGTAATTGAGAAGGAAGGGTACATCATACATCCCTTACTCTTATGGACCCACTACTGCAGAGGGGTCAGCCCCAGGGCTGCAAGAGATACTTTGATATCTGTCTGTGATAAATGTGCATCTCCAGAGAGGAGAGGGAATTCCCTATGGTTACTTTCCCACGTCTCTATCACCTTTTCTCTCCCGAATTCTTTCTAGGCTGGGAGACACCAGGCTGCAAACACAGACAGCAGCCCCAGCCTTCCTAGGGGAAGAGGCACCCTAAGGGTGAGCTCAGGGGTGGGCCAGGCAGATTGACCTAGTTTGAGGAGCCAGATTTTGCTTTTGCTGTCCCTTCTGTTGCATTTTCAGCTCTCATAAATGAGACAAAAGAATGGTGATTTTTTCAAGACTTGGAGTAGCCGAGGAGCTGGCTGGGGCTCTCTGGATAGTGCAGACTCCTAACAGGGGTGAGTGCCCATCCTTCTCTTACTGGAGACTGGGAGTGAAGCAGAAGGCAATGCTGTTTCCTGTATCTGTGTTCCAGTATTTCTCTATTTGTCCCTGTATCACACCAATCTGGATTGCCTGCTTGTAAAGCTACAGTGCCAGCAGTACAAGGAGAAGTTCCTTGAACTTCAGAAACTTTCTTGTCTGTTAGAATTAAATCCTACACGAAGTTAAAGGCCTGAGGTTTTAGGGATTTAAGCACTATTATGGCTCATCTATGCACTAGTGATACTGCTTTTAGACGAGTTTTAATTCTAAATCTCTTTTGTAAGGATTATTTTGCACACAAGTGTTTTGAGAGTAATATCTGATCATTATTATTCTTGTGTGAACTGCTGTGGGGATTCAGGAGTCACATAGAAAGTTACAAACTTGTCTCTGAATTACTTGGCACTAACTAGTTTTACGATGCTATGTGTGAGTGAGCCCTTCAGTATGTAACAGCTGCTGAGAGTGTAAGGTTGTAGCAATCAAAAGAGATGTAATCCACACCAAATTGGTCAGGCAGTGTTGTGCCCTCTTGTGATTACTGTGATATATCAGAAGGTCAGCAGGTATGATGCAATCTTGACTTACAAAGATATTTTTGTTTGTCAAGCCATAGAAATTGGTGGGTATAGATCTGACCTCCAGGCTTCCACTGCTGATACAGCCAGACCCATTCCCAGCCATGGAGAAAGAGAAATAAAAGGAAAAAACCCAGCCTCATCCTGACCATTTTGTGATGACTAAAATGTGCTGACATGGAAGTTAACAAAGATTACAGTGTAAAAAATCAAACTTTGTTACTGTAATCTCATTTACCACTGTAAAGTATGAGCTCACATGCACGAGGTGTGGATATCTGGTGGACAGATAGTATTGTAGTGCCTGTCTTCTCCTGCAGTCATTTCTGTACTTCTTTGCCCAGCAGTACCTAACATAAAAGCCAACTGGCCTGAGTGTGGGGTGTGCTTTGCTTGCACAGGAACAGAGGCAGAGTCCTCCAAGTTCTTCCTCTCTTCTGTAGTGGCTTACATGTCTTTCTACAGAGACATCTGCCTTCAATGTGGTTTGAGGAGCGGGTCTGCTTCCCAGTGCCAGACTTTTGTGGAAGATATGCACCCAGGGAACCAGGACCTGCTTGGTTCATCTTGGGTTGGCAGGTCATGGAACCAAAGTTTCCCTCTTCTGAGTTCATCCCTTTAAACAGTGAGCCCCTTCTGATATTTTCCAAAGAGGAATAGGACTTGCCAACCTTTGTGAAAGAAAAGCTGTGGCTATGCTCTCTCAGGAGGAGATGCTGGATCTGGAGCTAGAGGAGGCATCATTCTGCAACATAGACTCAAGCACTTGTGATTTGTAAAGGAGTGTTTAGGCACACATCTGATTTTACTCTATTAATGACCAGTCCAAACTGCCTCCATTCCCAGTTTGACAGTGACTCCCTGAGTAACTGCCCCAGGGGACCTGGGGAGTAAGATGGGGAATTTACATTCTATGAAGTGATATTGACTGCTCGAAATTTAAGGGCTGTGCTGTGTTAATTTGCAGGTGTCAACATTTCTGTTGAAAGACCAAGTGCAAACAAACTCAACGTTCAGCACCTGATGAAAAGAAAGAAAGAAAGAATTCTTCTGAGTGGATTCCCTTTTTGTGATTCAGTCCAACCAGACTTCATGTGAAAAATTCAGCATCCTTTGCCTTCTTTATGATATGCTGAGCAGCTTAAGTCCATCACAGAGAGTGAGAACTCTATCTTAAGACTGGATACCACATGTCACTCTGGCTGATTCTTCATTATTGCCTTGTGTGATTGCAACCTGCTGCAATGAGGCAACAGTAGGTTTAAATTGGGATTCAAAAGAAATAGCATTAAAGTGTATTAAAATGTAGAAAGAAACCAATATTATCTTCTCTCATTAAAGTGGGAACTTAGTATGCCTTTGCACAGATGAAAGATTTAAATGTGATATCAGGATGCAAATTTAAAAATTGGTACTGCATTGCCTAAGGTGTCTAAATACAACATATGGTAAGTGGGGCTGTGCAGATACAAACCCATTTAAAATCCTTTTTGGCAGCAAGACTCAATTGTCATATTTTGTTAGGTCTGTTTTGTGAAGCAAAGGCAGAGCTTATGTGCACATGCAGTGAAAGAAAGGATTTCCTACTATGCCCCAGGAAAACTGACAAATCAAACTATTCTCTAATTGAGTTGTGTTCCACTGTACTGAAAAATGTGGTCTTTTCAGCAAACAGCTTTAAAGCTAATTAAAGAGCATCTTTACTTTTTTTTAAGAATAATGTTATACAATCATGTCTGCGTTTTTAGCTGGGTGCTACAATGTTTGTCCACAGAAATAGCAAATTGTGACATAATCATTTTAAGTGGTCTAGATATTTTGATGAGAAAGCCAGACACAAGGTGGGCAGGACAGCTGGCAGATCTCATTCAAGCTCTGCATTATCATTACTGAAAGACAGAAGCACACCTAAAATGTTTGTTTTACAGAACTTACAGACCTACTAGAAACCAATTTATATCCAAAATGTATTTTGGGGGAAGATGAAGAAACAAAGCTTTGTATTTCGTAGTATCATAATTAAAAACTTGAAGAGTGGTGGCAAACAGAGCTACATCCAGCTGGTGACTGGTCAGTGATGTTCCCCAGGGTTAATGTGGGGCTTGGGGACATAATTTAGTGGAGATGTCAGGTTAACACTTGGACTTGGTGATCTTAGAGGTCTTTTGAATCTCAATGGTTTATGATTCCACTAAGAGAAATAATTTGGTGTTCCTCAGAAATTATTTGCATCATAAACAGTACAAACCATGCTGTTTCACAAACATGGCAGTAAACAGAAAAAAATCAAAAGTGAAAACTGAACAGTGATTTTTCTTTTTTTCCTTTATTAGGCTTAAGAAATATGAATGAGAAATAAATGGCTTGGAGATTGAGGACATTGTGGTGATTAATGGTATTTTCCTAAAATAAAATATAAGGATGATTGGATGGCTTTTGCAAATAGAAATGCTGTTCCAGTGAACCTCCAAGTAGAGAAGGTTAAAGAGTTCTACCAGGTAAAGGAGCAAATTCTCTGCAAATATTTCTACAATTGCTGGTTTAGATTGGCACTGTCTTCCAAAATAACGTAGCCAAATTCCTATCTGAGATCAAGAATAGGAAGTAATATTTAGTAAGATCTAAAGGAATGTATGGATGCTCATTAGTGTTAATTTCCTGAACTTGTTGAACATCACAGTAAAATATTTGGAAATATGACTGGAAAATCTTCATACCATTACAAATCCTCCTTGAGCATTTTCAAGGAATGGTCAAAATACCATAAAACTGGTAAAAGAAAAACACAAAGAGCACTTCTCAGAATGCAATTTGTTTCAAAGAAAATAATTTCTTCTTCATGTCCCTGTTTGATACAGACTTAGAGAATGGCCATGGAATGAATCTATGCACTGCCTGGTAGGGAATTGGAGATTCCTCATTAGATACTTTAAAGAAGCGATTGGGTAAAGAAAAACACTGTGTTTGGAGGGTCACTGGTAATATTTAAAGCAGAATCATGGACTTGATTATTTCCTGAGGTTTTTTCCAGCTCTATTGTTCTACAATTCTCATGCTCTATAGAATTAAATGAGTGCAGACATCACTGTGGTTTTGAAATTTTAGGTATGTTTTTATTCCATGAACTATTTTGTTATTCTCTGTTGCTGCAGATACAGTGACTGACCAGGACACATTTGCTATGAAGAGATGTTTACCCAGCACATTTAAAATTTATCTGGATGATGAAAGATTAACACTGCTTTGAAGTTAATTTATGGCTTCTGACACGCACATCAATATCCTTTCAAAACTTTGGAGAGAATCTACAAAGAGACAATTCCATTATTTACACAACTTAATTAAAAAATCTTAAAATTACATTGCCTCCTTGGGATTTTACTTGTTTACTTAATGAGCCTCTTGACATAAAAGCATTTTTGGCAGACACAATAATAGTCACTGAAGTAAAGGACTGATTTAAAACAGCTGATTTTCCTTCCATCACCTCCTGCTGCAGCAGTGCAACAGTAGGCAAAATAGTACAAAGCTCACAGCACACATGATGAAGCACGGTCTATTTTTCTTCCAGGCTTTAAAATCCCAGTGAAAAGTTGATTCTCCATGTTCTTCTGGTGGTGGCATACAGATATATTCTCATTGGCACTAATTCAGACCCCCACAATATGCCGAAATTGTAAAAACATGGTCGAAGTCTTCTGCCTAGGAGGTGAAACTAACATGGACATGTCAAAAGGGTAAAAAAAAATCACACAAAAAAGCTTTCAATGCATTAGGACACACATTTTTATTATCCTACTTTTTGTGTTGGTGTCAAAGTTTTTTCAGAACCAAGCAATGAATGAATACACTGCATTTTTCATGTTAAAAGTGATAACAGTGTTTATGAGGAACTGGGAAAAGCATAAGAAAAGGGACAAAATATGTTTATTGTGTATTGTCGAACAGTACATTCTGGGTACAAGGAGAAGAGAAGCTGAAATAAAGTTCCAACAGCTCAGCCATGAAAAGATGTAAGATTGAGCTGTCGGGAGTTCTTTTCGGCCGTCGTGAGAGACGGAGCAGAGAATTTTAAAACCAGGCTGATGGATTAGCAGGCTGGGTAGGAAATCTGTGACCGCCAGGTGTGCATGTCCAGAGGCACGTGTGATGCAGAGGACCCGCACATCGCAGAGCCGAGCCGAGCCGCATCTGCCCATGGTTGCATCCATCGCTCATCCCTCCGCTCCCCAGCGCTCACCGGCTCCGGCCGGCGGGACCCGAGGCGCTCCGGGCCGGCCCGGCGGGAGGGG